>VWZZ01001864.1:0-28757 GCA_013399095.1 Psophia crepitans
GGAGTCTCCTTTTCTGGAGATATAGAAAACCAGCCTGGAAGTGCTCTTGTGCAACTTGCTGTAGGTGATCTTGTTTTAGCATGAGGTTTGGACTAGATGATCTGCAGAGGTCCCTTCCAACCCCTACTGTTCTGTGATTCTGTGATTCTGTGATTCTGTGAATTTGGAGTGTGGGTCCATAAAAAAATCGTGACTATGAGATTCTCAGGATTCTGCCTACATGATGACATGGGGGTCTGGGCTTCTGAGAATTTCTTAGTTACAAATTACTACAAAATTAGTACTAGTGAAACTAAATATATATGGGTATACACACACACACACATAAAAAATCCACAAAAAAACAGAAGAAACCACTCTACTAGTCACCAAAATGTTCATAGAATCAGAATCATAGAATAGTTTTGATTGGAAGGGATCTTTAAAGGTCATCTAGTGCAAGCCCCCTGAAATGAGCAAGGACATCCTTAACTAGATCAGTTTACTTAAAGCCCCATCCAATCTGACCTTGAATGTTTCCAGGGATGAGGCATCTACTGCCTTTCTGGGCAACCTGTTCTAGAGTTTCACCACCCTCATCATAAAAAAGTGTCTTTTTACCTAGTCTAAATCTACCCTCTTTCAATTTAAAACCATTACCCCTTGTCCTATCACAAAAGACCCTGCTAAATTGTCTCCATCTTTCCTGTGGGCCTCCTTTAAGTACTTAAAGGCCACAATAAGGTTGCCCTGGAGCTTTCCCATCTCCAGGCTGAACAATCTGAAATGGCTTGGCAACTACATCACCCAATTCTCTTCGGACCCTGGGATGCATCTTGTCAGGTTTCATAGACTTATGTATGTTCAGGTTCCTCAGGTGTTCATGAATGTAATTTCTAACAGTGAGAGGGACGTTGCTCCCCCAGTCCCTGCCTAGCAGTTCATCCACTTGAGAGGTGTGGGAAGAGAGGTTGCCAGTGAAGACTGAGGCAAAAAAGTTGCTGAGTACCTCAGCCTTCTCCTTGTCCATTGTTACCAGTTAGCCAGTCATGTTCATCGGGGCAGTACGCTTTCTTTTACCTTCCTTTTCTGGCTGACATAGCTGTAGAAGCCCTTCTTCACTTATCAAGTTTAGCTCAAGCCGTGCCTTGGCCTTCCTGATCCCATCCCTATACAACCAGGTAGTATCCCTATACTCTTCCCAGGATAGCTGTCCCTGCTCCCACCGCCTGTGCATTTCCTTCTTGCCCTTTAGTTTGACCAGCAGGCCTAGACTCATCCATGTTGATCTCTTGCCCTCCTTGCCTGATTTTATACACCTGGGGATCAAGAGCTCTTGTGCTCTATGGAAAGCATCCTTAAAGTTCTGCCAGATCTGTTCTGCTCTCTTGTCCCTGAGGACAGTTTCCCAGGGGGTCCCACTAACTGACTCCTTGATCAGCTGAGATTCTGCTTTCCTAAAATTCAGGGTCCTGACTTTACTCCTCACCTGACCCATACCCCTTAGGACTGCAAACTCCACTCCATGACTGGGCAGCCTAGGTTGCCTTCAATCTTGATGCCACCAATTAGCTCACTTGTATTGGTGACCAGCATGTCCAGTATTGCCTTCCCTCTGGTAGGGCTGTGTATTACCTGACTTAAGAAGCTATCCTCAGTGCACTCCAGGAGTCTCCTGGACTGCCTATAGCTCACCGTGTTACTTTTCCAGCAGATGTCAGGGTAGCTGAAGTCCCTCAGCAGAACAAGAGCTTGCGAGTGCAATGCTTCCTGTAGCAGAAGTAAGAAGGCTTCATCAATAGGGTCCCCTTGATTGGGTAGCCTGCACTAGACACCAACCATGAGGCTGCCTTTGTTGCTTGTCTGTAATTCTTACCCATAAACTTTTAACCTGCTCATGACTGCTCTTCAGAGTCAGCTCTTCACACTATCCATTTCTTGATGCAGAGGGCAACCTCTCCAACCCTCGTCTGTCCCTTCTGAACAGCCTGTAGCCATCAGTAGCCACACTCCAGTCATGAGATTAGTCCCAGCAAGTTTCAGTGATGGCAAGAACAGAAACTGCTATTGATACAACCAGGAATGTTCATTTCAGCTTAGTTAGGAATTCCTGTTCCTGTGAAGACTCATGAACCTGAAGGAGACACAACCTACACAACTTCATGCAACAAGTAAATGGGTATTTGGAACAAAAATGTCTGAATGGGATGGTTATGCCTATCACTGTTGTAAACTGGTCTTATAAAAGGCCTTTCTCTGAAATGAACTTGGGCTAAATGTTACAAACAAATTTACCTAAATTTGAATAACAATGTTTGAAAAATTGGCTTAACCCTTCATTTGTATGAAACAGGTCTGTGTGATGTCTACCTGCTTTTATGAAGCAGGGCCAACTTTTAAGTTTTTCTTAAAAAACCTCCACTATAGTCACTACTTAATATTGTATTCTTGGATAAAAGCTTTAAAGTTCTACCTCAAAAAGAAAATACATTTAACTTTGATAAAATTGAACACAGTGCTAGAGAATATGGTAGATATTTCTTTACCAAATTTGCAAATTAATATGAAAAAATTGTGGACTATTAAAACAAAACAAAACCCCAACCAAAAAAAGAGGAAACAACATCTTTTTGTGTCTGCCAAAACTGTAGGTACACAGATGATCTGACCTATCACAATAACTTACCCTGCTCTGTGAGAGGATTTCAAAACTTTAGTGTTAATAAAAGCAGTGTTAGTTAAGTAAAAGAATTTGCTGTTCAGATGACAGCTATTACAGAATGAAAACCTGCTTAAACATTCACTTATGTAATAAAGATCTTCAGTCACAAGTAATTTTAAGGAAAAATTCTGTCCATGTAGGGAATCTTCAATGCCAATGAAAAATTGTTTCCTAATGTTCACATCTCTCTTTTGCCCTGCAAATTCCAGCAGTGCACAATGAAAATACCCATTGATGAAGAGCTTTTTAAATGGAAATTAAATACTATGAATATATGGCAGAAGTAATTTCTCCACTCCAACCTCCGTGGTAAAAGACAGTCCTTACCTTTTAGAAGACTGGACTACTGAGACAATAGAGGCATGAGACCCAGGCATAGAAAAAGATGAGGAATTCCTGACTTTAATCGACTGTATCCTTTTCCCTGCACCGGGAGCACCTGACTCTCTGTTCCAGCAGCTGACACCCTCCCGTCACAATCCCAGTTCTGATGCTGGTGATGGAGATGCCATTCGTTCTGGTACTGGAAAGAGATCGATTACCTTTTACCCCCTGGCCGCAGTGACCTGGCACGGAGTCGCTAAGGCTGCCGACTGCTGTCCGGTTGGGACCAACATCCACTGGGCCCAGCTGCTGTCACCCCGTGTGCCACTGCCCGCCGTGGGGGGGGGAGCAGCTCTGGATCTGACGCGGCAGATCAGTTAGGGAACGAGCAGCAAGGAGCGGGGAGAGAGACGGTGCGATAGCAGTGTTCCCTCTCCCTCCTCTTGTGGCTGCCTGGAGAGGTGGGATGAACTAACCTGGCACGTTACAGCAGCAAAAGCTCAGCTCTGTGCTGAGGCCGTGAAAGCTCCAGTTTGAGGCAGGACAAGTGAAAATCGGAGCGGCTTTGAAAAATCT
Organism: Psophia crepitans; assembly: GCA_013399095.1. Classification (NCBI taxonomy): domain Eukaryota; kingdom Metazoa; phylum Chordata; class Aves; order Gruiformes; family Psophiidae; genus Psophia; species Psophia crepitans. The sequence goes on from VWZZ01001864.1 coordinate 3,602, forward strand.
CCCAGACTCAGTGAGACCTGGAGTGAAGATTTATGGCTGGGAACAGAAGGCAAATCTCTTCTCCAGAGAAAACCCTCTCCCTGGCGCTTCCAGGCAGCACTCCTCCACCACTTGATGAATGCCTCCTGCCACTTGTGAGAGTCCCCAGCTCTCACCAGTTTGAGTGGATCATTATAGCGTCAGAAAATAAATATGACAGCAAAGAAATGCAACTAAGTTGTTGTATTTCCAAAACCGCACAAAAGCAGTTTAATTTCCATTGCACTCAACGTTCCTTCCAAACATTAGTTTGATTCTTGCATTTTCTGCCTAAAGCATTTTATCTATGCTTTTCCCCATTACATTGCTTTCACATCATTCCGTCAGACTACCCTCCTATCATCTGATCTCTGGCTTTCTTTCAGTAGAAATATTCTATGAGCAAAATATGAGTTCACTTAAAATGGGCAGTAGTGGTTACAATGAAATCTTTATGTCTTGCCTTTGGGATTCTTAAAGAAGTTTCATGTAAGGACCTCCCATAGGCAATAGGCAAATTTCACGTTCTTGGCCTTGGTTTGTAAGCGATGTTGGTTTTAGTAAATAAAGCATCAATCAAACAAACAAACAAACAAACAAACAAATAAACTTGACATTTTTCCTGCGTTGCTAAGGTGAACAGCTTCTGGAAGGGGTAGAATGGCAAGGCTGGAAGGGCTGTACTGTCCTTGGCAAACCAAGAAAAAATCACCTGCTCGTGCAGCCTGAAGGATGGAAATGTGCCTCAAACTGGCTACTAGATGCATGATGTAATCCAGCAAAATCTTTAGGTATTTGATTAATCTTAAATGCATATTTATGAACTTGAGAAATAAGCCTAAGCATTATGAGAGAAAGGAACCCAAAAATGATGTAGAGGAAACTTGCATTCCTTCTTACCTACATCTCCCTTTACTGTTGAAGTCACATTCTTATAAGTCGTAGCAATAATTTGTCCACTTGCAAATCTCTTTTGTGTGACGTTCCTGAATGATAAGAATGATAAAAGCCTTTCATACATGAAAAACAGTACAAAAATAGCAAAAATAGTGATTTAGTAATATGAGTTGCTTCAGAACCTGATTGCCTATTTCAGTCTTAATCTTTTTAATATATAATGAAAAACAAAATTAAAATTAAGAGAAAATAAATGATAACAGCCTAAATTGTACTGGTTCGCACCTACGTTGAGAGACTACATGGATAATTTGCAACATACCTGAGAGCTTTAGCGAACGTCACACTCTAAGCTGCCAGTGAGAGAACGAGGCTCGTGAGTTCCACCAGTCAAGTGACTGCAAATGCCAGCACATTCACCAGCACCACGTAAACCACACCTCTGACACCTGTTAGTGATCTGGATTTCTTGTATGATGTGGATGTGGTGTGTATTTCAATGCCTTGAATTCTTCAGTGTGTGTACGCAATGGAGTATACACGCAAAGGGTGGTAACACCGTGTGTATGAGGTCAGAAAGTATTACTCATTATGTAACTACATATCTCCACAGATAACTTCATGTAAGGCAATTCTTTCTGTGGGTGAAACTGAAATGGGACTCAGGAGAGGAATTTAATCTCTGCATCAGCCTGCCTGTCCAACTTACTGTCATCAGCTCTCTCAGAGCCCCATTTGCAAACTGGAAAAAATTGCAATCCTTTACATCTTTAGATCACGTATTAGTGGCACAGATCTGAAATGTTATAAATTATCTCTTTCTGTAGGTTAAGACAACCCAGTGTGACCTCATCCTTCTGTGTTTCTTATCTCTTGGTCTTTTACTAGATCAAGAGTTAATGATCTCTGTACAGCACCCAGCACAAAGTGATCCTGAGGAATGACTACAGCACTAAGTACCATACTTATAGTAATTGTAAGTAAATTTTTAAATGTTTTTTGTGACTTTCCAGTTGCATACTAGTTGCTACCAATTTGAGCTAGATTATACAGTCTTTCATCTTACTTTTTTTTTGGAAGAGTTCTGATTTTTCTTCAGGGTAATAATTCTGAAGAAGAGAAACACTTTGGACCACTCAGTCCCACTCTTCAGCCCCTACTTTCCTTCTCAAAAAATGCCAATACATGGCCTGCAATCAATATATTCACATTCCATTTTAATACTTGAAACAAATTCTTCTGACTGACCTGAAAACAGAAAGCCCAATTATTCACTATCTACCTTCCTTGTATGCCAGCTTTGTGCTGCCTACTAAAACTGGTCCCAGGGTACCATAAAATGTTTGGCAATGTGATTTTATGTATTGAATTCTCAACAGAATAGGGAAACAGAAAATGACAGCATTAGCTACATCTCATTTACACTTATAAGGAGTGATTTTGAGGTTTAGAACTGCTATGCACATAAAAATGACTTTCTAGTCCCTGAAAAGAGATCCCTTGAGAATCCTTGAGTGTGTCAGTTTATGCCATAAATATTAGGACCTGATTATGCAATTACTTTGCTGTGCAGTTCTCCCAAGTTATCATTACTGAACCAAAAATGCACTTGCTATTTCTATTAAGTCTCCTTTTATTCTTGTCAAAATGTGATGAAAGAGATATTTACAGAGAGGAAGACAACAGTGTTTGAAACTCTATCCTTGGGATTTGGTAACTTCTGGCAGGAGCACCACTGGTGTAGGAAAGTGCCCCCTCCAAGCCTGGCTGTCATCTCTGCTTTCCCTGCAGCCACCCAGGCTGGTTCCTCCACAGAGATGGCCCGAGATCAGGTGAAAGTTGGCAGCTCATAGGTTTCTTCCCAGTGTGACTTTCCTAGGAGGGACTTTTCATAATCCAGGAGCTAGTTTTATGTTCATGCAGTAGTTTATGATGTACACCTCTTAATGCACTTAAAATAGTGAACAGAGAGTCCACTCTGACAAAATGTGCTACGTAAGATGTATATGGAAGAAAAATACCTTGAGAAAACTTCCTTCAGCAACTTCTACCACAGACTTTCAGGTCCAAGTGTATAATAAATAATAAGTTCATAAACACGTATCAGCATTTTTGTTTTTACTAGCCAAGTAGAACTTCAGTCCCATGTTTGAACATATTCTGTTTCCCATGGAAGTTAGAGACACATCTCCTTGAGCTTTCTGTTATGATTACACAAATTCTTTGCAAGAAGCCAAGATCCACTGATGCTGTGAGTCCTTCTTATGCACTAAGAATGTTGTTTCTTCACTTTCTACAGCATTTAGCCAAACAGTTGTCCATAGGAACGGATAAACTTGCTGACTTCTGAATCTCTCTAAAACCACCAGTTATACAACCAAATTTAACAGTGGACGAACAGCCTGAAACAAAACTCAAAGCAAGTGCCAGAAGAAGCTTTTCGAATACCCCATTATCACATAATGTCAAAGAAAAGGGATGCTCACCCTCTCAAACTGTAGTGGTGATTTGGTAGGTATCACACGTGACTCTGAAGATTGTCACTGACCTGAATAAAGCAAGGACCTACTCCTTGCATCTGCATAAAATGGCACCAAAAAACCCCACAACCTTTTGATACACTTTGTTGGATTTTATGGACTGATGATACGCAAGCAGTTGAAATAATATTTCAGTTGCTTGGTGATATTAATTAACACAATACAGAAGCGTTCATTCTGGATTGTTTAAGCAAGTTTAATATAGGAGAACACAGAATAAAAAGTTCAGAACAGTATGCTTGCTGTTGAATTTCATGGCTCTAAATTTGGTTGAGAGAATTCGGTCTTCATTCACAAAGCACAGTGAGAAGTGTTATAGAAAACATCTTTTTTTGCAATTTCTGGTTGCAGCTGCAAGGCGAGTGAGAATGAGGCATGAAGTTTTATTTTATAAAGAGCACAAACTGTCTTTCACAGTAAAAAAATGGTATATTTTTGCAAATTAGAGAAACTTTTCTTACAGTGTGTTGAATAAAGGCAGCCAAAACTCCCCCATATTCCAGGAAAAAAAAAAAAAATCAGGCTTCGTTGGGCAGGAGTTAAAAAAAATGTTATGAAGACATCATATCTACCACTTCTCAAAGAATTAAAAAAAAAACCCACACAACTGAAACAACTGATTCTTCAGATACATGTATTCCATTGCCTTTGCAGAGACTGTTCAAGTCACAGACTCAACAAATGATACCGATTGTTAATTAAGTGGAAATAATTAAAACAGGCAGTCAACACAGTGAAATCGAATTTAGCTGCTTTAAGTTGCTTAACTGTTCATGCTGTTCAAGATAGTTCAGTATAATACAATGGAGACTTTAAGAAAGGAGCAATTCATGCCAGAAGGGAATATTGTTAAATGTGGACATGCCTGTAGATAGCACTGTGCTGCTCTACTTCTATTTTGGCTCAGCGTAGCACCAGCCTGTAGGACACTTGCTTTATGCTGCACAAATTTAGCTCTGTAGTGTGAAAAATGTTTTCCAGTAGAAAATCAAAAGTTTTAATTCGTTTGTATCATGTGAGGTTCATTTTCCTTCCTTGAGGAAATTATGGACTGTGCCATGTGGCAGTTTGTCAGGTGCACGTGTTGAGGGATCTACTTTAGGGATAACAATACGAAGAATGTGAGTAGAAAGTTGTAGCTTTTTTTTTTTTTTCAACTTTGTGCTGCAGACTCATACTGTGTGCCTAGAATTTGGCACTGCCCCTGGTCTTCACCCTTTTCTTCTGTCTTCATATTACTTTATGCTAAAAATTCTGTAAAATATGTTTTCTGGTATAAAATTAGTGCAGCATATGGCACAAGTGAAACCAGCACCAGCTCGATAGTCCAAGTTTTTTTCCTTACCTTCAGTCAGTAGTAAGGCATAAATTTATCTGCTCCTTCAGGTACTGGAAAGTGCTCTAAGGTCTCCCTGAAGCCTCCTCTTTTCCAGGCTGAACAACCCCAACTGCCTCAGCCTGTCTTCATAAGAGAGGTGCTCCAGCCCTCTGAGCATCTTCATGGCCCTCCTCTGGATTCCCAGGTGTTTTCTGTTTGTAGGACACCTACTGCAGTATTAGTCCATTTTTGCCCCCAGTTCTTACTGTGCAGTTTCACTCTAAACACTTGTATAAGCAAAAGGCAGACAACAAACCACAAAACCCGAGGAGATAACAGGTCTGTGCCATGACCTTGGCACCTCCCGAGTGCCCATGGCAGCGTGAGTGTCAAATGTGAGACTTGCTCTTTATCAGCTAGAACGACAAAAGTAAAGGAGTGGGCAAATAACCAGAAGACCCCAGGAGCAGCCTTGCAGGTGTCGCACCCCGGTTCCCTGCCCAAGACAGAACTTCAGGATACACGCATTCATACAGGGGCTGTTTATTTTCTTCTTAGGGCAACTAGAAAATCCCTCCCAGTGATGTCAAATCATACCGTTGTGTGTCCCAGGTCACAAGAAAAAATACTTCCTACTTTAGAAGTGGTTTGCTGCTCAGCAAGCAGCAGTAACGTACATTGAATGGACTAAATGCCACCTGCTTTTCCACAAAAGACACCTTGGTAACCAGTTTTCTTAAGGGATGTCCGGTGACAAAAGTACTCTGAAGAAATAAACTTTTTAATGTACGCAGAAAAGAGGAAGGATCCATGCCTAGAGAAAGTGGTAACTAATAGGTGAGATTCAGCTTTATATTTCTTATACGGAGCATTTCAGAGATTGTAAAGAAGTTATTGAATCTGAACAAAACCATTTCCTCAGCTATGAAATGGAATTAATGATCTGAACTTGATACAATGATTTTGTGTCTGCAGAAGCGTTTTGGTTAGACGTGTATTTCTCACTAAAAATAAAGAAGGCGCCTTACTCAAAATGGGTGTGTGCACATAGCAGATAGTTTAAGTTCTCAGTTTGAGGTTTTTTTAGCTTTTGCTTATTTGGTTGTTTTGATTTCAAGTTTCCCACAGGAAAAAAACAAAAAAACCCAAAAAAACAAAAAGAAGAACAAAGCCAACAACAGAACCAAACAAAATGAAACAAAAAAAAAAACAACCCACAAACCAAAAGCAAACAAACTCCCCCACAAGGTCTATATAAAAGATATATGAAACTTCATATGCTACTTTTTTTTCATAGTTTTTTTTGTGCTAGTGTTATCAGTGGCTGTTATCGGAAAGGAATTCTTCCCCTCTGCCTGCCATTGGTGAGCCTGCCTTCAGAGTCCTGTGCCTGGTTTTGGGCTCCTCAGGACAAGAAAGTCCAGCAGAGGCCACCAGGTGGGTCACATAGTTGGGAGGACATGGTGTCCAGGGAGAGATGGGAGAAATGAAGGCTAACGAGATCTTATTGGTGTGTACAGCTACCTACAGGGAGAGCGTGGAGAGACACAGTGGGAGGTGGTGCACTATGGTACGACAGAAGACAGGACATGAGTAACAACGGGAGAAGCTCTGATCAGAGACTGGGAAAAGAGATTTGTGCAATGAGAGTGACCAACCACCTGGACCAGAGGCAAGAGACATGGTAACACCTCCATCCTTGGAGGTGTTCAAAACATAAATGTTGTGACCCTGAGCAGTCAGACCTGACTTTAAAGTTGCATCTAACTTGAAAGATGATCCTTCAGGGGCTGGAGCATATAACTTCCAGATCTCCCTGATAACCTGATTTATTCTCTGATTCTGTGATGAGCCGGGGACAAACGAACTTCAGATATGCACAGATACTCAGATAAATGTCTCCAACAATAGCCAATGGCACATGTCCAGGGAAGGAGTACAATAACAAGGTAGATCATAGATCTATCTGTCCTGAAGAACCATCCAGCTCACAAAAAATTGATTCAAGGACACGGAGCCAAAGGTGGTATCTCTGTACTGAGTAGGCCTTGCTGGATTTTCCATCCACTAAGCTGTCAGGCCACCTTAATTTTTAGCTTTCCAAGACTCCCGAGGCCAGCTCAAGTGCTTCGTACTTAACAGATTAAGGCACTGGATTGGACACGAACTGCATTTCCAGCTCTGACACTGCGCTGCATTGGTAAGTCATTCAATCTCTACTTTCTCTCTTCTCCTTGCTCAATTCAGCTGTAAGATATTCAAAGGCTATTCAGCTTCTTCTATAACATTTTTGTGTGCCCCTTAGCATGTTATAGCCTGTCACTCAAGCAGCAGAGACAAGTAGTTGGTTACACTGGGTAGGACTATGTCCAAGGCCATTTCACTGGTAAACAAAGTGAAGCAAGCCGTTGTGATGGCTAGTGACAACCATTTGTATGGTGTTTCTTCAGATCTTTTACTGTGCAGTTTCATTTATTCCCTATTGCAGTCTTTCACAATAATTTGCTTTTAAAACAAAACTAAACAAAACCATAAAAGGATTGGATGGAATAGCCTCATGTATCCAGTAAAATTCTTTATGTTTTCTGATGGAGAGAGCCCTTCCATTACAGTCATAGGTTTGGATCCCGCATACTGTATTAAGTCAAACATCCCTGGCATTTTAATTAAATCATATTTCTAGAGCTAATGCAAAACAAATATATATGATGCTGAAAAATGTATCACATTCTAATTATTGTAAGGGACAAAAGGTTTTGAAGTAATTGACCAGGATCTGTGCATCTTTCCTTTAAAAATCTTTTTTTTTTTCCTTTTCAGTAATTCAATCATCTATGTGGATGTAAGTGTTGTGGTTTTACACCAGCCGGTGGCTGAGTACCACCCAGCCACTTCTTCACTGCCCACCCCCACAGCAGGATGGGGAGGAGAATGGGAAGGAAACGGCAGACCCCCTTTAGCTGTGACAACGACAGACAGCAGTTTTACTGGGACAGCAAAAGGAGTCGGAATCAGCAACAGTGCTGATAACAGGGTGTACAGAACTGGTGATACACAATGCAGTTTCTCACTCACAGACCGCACGCTCAGAATCATCCCAAAACTGGTCCCTCCCCAAGCTGCTGGAGAAGGACCAGCTCCTCCCCTCTATGCTGAGCATGATGTCACGTGGTATGGAATACCTCCTTCAGCTTGTCTGGGTCACCTGTCCTAGCTGTGTCCCATCCCAGCTTCCAGTGGAAGTTAACTTTGTCCTAGCCAAACTCAGGACAGTAAGATATTTTTAAACTTGGAAAAACAAGATAAACTATTTGACTTACAGAATGTGTTGCACAAAACCAGCTTACAGAACTGTGCCTCTTCTAGTTTAGTTGCAGTAAGCATTCATCTTTGGGACTTTTTTATTTGCAATTTTAAAAAAATGCATAGAATCAGAATTCGCTGAAACCATGTCATGCGTTGATCTTCAATGTTGATCTTTCAGACCTTCTGACTTTATTTGAATTTTTGATAAAGAGAAAGGATAAATGAATCAGACCAGCTTTTCTGTGTCAATCACTGGAGCTTCACTGTCTCCTTGTGGTGATATGTTGGTGTGAACCACCAAGCTTGGGCCAGTTGTCTCTTTGGAGCATTGCTGCAGTGCAGTGCAGCGATGGCTATAACTTGTTTACAGAGAGTACACTACTGGATGTTAGGTAATACAAAAAAAAAATTAAAATAAGTAGCCCCTGCAAACTCTAAACTTGGTTTTAAATCACAGTGTGTAAAGCTGCAGAAAAGGGATCATTTATGTTCTTGAGTATTATATTTTAAAAAGTTCCTGTGAATTTCTCTGTAAATATGATGATCTGAAATACTGCAAGAAAGGTGAGCGGACCCAGGCTGTACAACTACTGAAGTCCAAAAGCTGAAAACCCTGCACCAGCAGCTGCTCGCTCACCCCTCCCTGCCCCAAGGAGATGGCAAGGAGTGCGGAAAACAAACTTGTGGGTTGACATAAAGACAGCTTAATAAGGTAACAAAGGAAGGTAATAATAACAGCAACACAAGTGATGTACAAATGCACTTGCTCACCACATGCAAAAGGAAAATAAAACAATCCAGTTTGTTTCTCAGCAGCAAATCTGCCTCCCAGCTAGCTTCCTCCAGTTTATATGCTGAGCATGACATTACATGGTATGGAATATCCCTCTGGCCAGGCTGGGCAGCTGCCCTGGCTGTGCTCTCCCAGCTTCTTGTGCACCTGGCAGGGTGTGAGAAGCTGAAAAGTCCTGGACTTAGTGTAGACACTACAACCACTTAGCAACAACTGAAAACTTCAGTATGTTATTAACACTGTTCTGGTACTAAATCCAAAACACAGCACTATACAAGCTATTAAAAAGAAAAAAACCCCAACCTTTATCTCCTTGAAACCAGGACATCACCATACAGCAGGATCTTTCAAAAAGTTAAACCTCCAAAAAATTTCAAATTAACAATGTTAAATCTAATTTTTTGTTTCCATTTTAATAAGGAAAAAAGAAGAAGAAATGGATCAGGAAGAACTTAAAACCTTCTCTTGATGTGTTGGCATCCTGTCTTCTCATCACTCGTTTGTGAAAAGACTGTTACAATGGGAAAATTGAGACTGAAAGCTGCTGAAGTCCTCCCAGGATACTGTCAGATGATGACTCACCCACCACCTGCCTGTTCTGCTTTTAACTAATTAAACTGCAGATTAAATCACAGTCAGAGATAGGACATTACAATTAAAGTTATTTTCATTAGAAGAATGCTATTTAAAAAGAATTTCAACCAATAAAATACAGAGAAAGAAAAAGTTAACAGATTACAAGCAAATCATTCACCTTCAGCATCTTTCCATAAAAACTGCATATCTTAACTGAATGAAGTTAAATATTTTAAAATACATTTGGTTTAAATTCAGAATTTCTATCTTGCTTTAATGATGCAATTACTGTGGTAAAAGCAGTGAGACTGCAATGGAAAACTGTTTAATTGCTATGGAACTGGCTTCATATTTAATTGTGCCTTCTTCCTTCTACTCAGGTTTAAATGGAAATGTCATCATGCACATGCTTTTGTTAGAGTTTCTGAGCACTGTTTCTGAACCACATCTTTCTTTATGAGCTGATTTCCTCTGCCACACTTTGTGTGCTTGAGCACGCTGTGTCTGAACTTTCCTGTGATACACCCTGAACTCTGCACCGCCCATTTGAGCCACAGGGAATGGATGAGAGTCCCAGTGATGGAGGAAAATGGAGGATTCAGAAGTCTTATTTACTGACAAATTTATCAACATCTCCGAATATAAATTATTTTCATTCACCTGAAAGCTCCTGAGTGTCTTTTTCGATTCAGGATCTTCCCTTTCCCTTTCCCTTTCCCTTTCCCTTTCCNAATTTTTGTAAAGCTGTTCTTGCTGGCAGTCGCTTCCCTCTCCCCTTCCCCTTCCCCTTCCCCTTCCCCTTCCCCTTCCCCTTCCCCTTTCCCTCTTTACCCCCAAGCCATCAGTCAGCCTTCTGAGGACACTGCTGCCATGGTTTAGGGATTTCATGGAGGTTTTTGACCAAAAGCATGGGGAAAACTTATCCCCCATTGGATGTGTTATCTGTCCAGATGTTTCCAGATGCTCTCTCTGTCGTTTTTGGGGGGAGCACTGAAGGTAATTCTATTGAATTATTTTTACTGAGGACAATCCTTAAAAAATATGAACTATTTAAAGCCAAATGGCAGTTTGGCTTGGCTGCCATATTATACATGAATTTAGTTAATTGTGAAGATGTGGGGACAAACATTGAAATCCTTGGTAAAAGATAACGCATCACACAGGAAGCTCAAAAATGGCAGACAAAGTCTCATGTGAACAGTTGAACTTCTCACATTCCCATCAGTTAGCTGCATTTCTTGTCAAGCCTGCTCTGCAAGACAGACGTGTGTCAGGTAACGCTTTTCCTGAAAAAACACTTTTTATTGTAGGAAAAATTCCTGTCTGATGTCGGTAGATGTGCAATGCAGCCTGATCTGCAGTCTGTTATGCAGCACTGACACAGGACAATTTTGCAGTTGCTGGGTATGACATAGCTCTGGGAAGAACCAGGCTGGCCTGAGAAGGGATCTAGGCAAGGATACTGTCACGCAGATTTACAGGACAGTGAACAAAGCTGCCAGCATTGAGGAAACTGTGTCCTTGGTGTAACAGGGATCTAAGCAGTTACAAAATCATTGAGTATTGAGGAAAAGTGTGGTAAGTAAAGGATTTGACAGGTCTGAAAGTAGTCAACTCTTCCATATTTGTCTTGAAGAAACCTACTCACCAAGCTCTGCTCTTGACACCTGATCTCCTTCAGCGGTCTGATACTTGCCTTACACCAGCCTGGAGCAGTGCACAACTTTCTGGACTTGTAATGGGGAGGTAAGCTGGCCATTTTCTGATCTTTGTGTCGGCTCCTACAGACTGGGCAAAGAATGGATTGAGAACAGCCCTGAGGAGAAGGACTTGGGAGTGCTAACTGATGAAAAGCTCAACATGAGCCGGCAGTGTGCGCTGGCAGACCAGAAAGCCACCCGTGTCCTTGGCAGAAATAGAGTGGCCAGCAGGTTGAGGGAGGGGATTCTCCTCCTCTACTCCACTCTTGTGAGACCCCATATGCAGTACTGTATCCAGCTCTGGGGTCCCCAGTACAGGAAAGACATGGAGCTGCTGGAGCAAGTCCAGAGGACGCCACAAAGTGGATCAGAGGGCTGGAGCACCTCTCCTATGAGAACAGGCTGAGAAAGTTGGGTTTGTTCAGCCTAGAGAAGAGAAGGCTCCAGGGAGACCTAATTGTGGCCTTCCAATACCTAACGGGGACCTACAGGAAAGCTGGTGAGGGGCTGTTTCTTAGGGAGTACAGTGACAAGACAAAGGGTAATGGGTTTAAACTGAAAGAGGGAAAATTTAGATTGGACATTACGAAGACATTCTTTACTGTGAGGGTGCTGAGGCCCTGGAACAGGTTTCCCAAGGAAGTTGTGGAGGCCTCATCTCTGGAAGTGTTCAAGGCCAGGTTGGATGGGGCTTTGGGCAACCTGGTCTACTGTAGGGTGTCCCTGCCCATGGCAGGGGGGTTGGAACTAGATGATCCTTGTGGTCCCTTCCAACCCAAACCATTCTATGATCCTGTGGTCCAGCAGCTCTCTGCGGCCAGGGTCCAATCTAAAGCTCATTGAAATCAAAATGCTTTGCCTCAGTCCCCTGAGTGAACATGAGAAATATCAGCCTTTCAGGGACCTCATCAGGGTAGGGTCCTGAAGCAGATCAAATGTGATGGCTACACAGTTAGGGCATCATCCTCTGATCAGAACAAATGTGCCCCTTCAGGGAACCCAAATGTTCACTTTGTTCCCAAGCAATGCCATGCCTCATTTTTCTTATTTTGACCAGCACCAACCCCTGAGCAGATGCTTGGGCACAGTTCTTCCTGTGAAGAATTCACATCACATTTAAGATGACATGTTAAAATACGCAGAGTTAATAGACGAGTAATGAAAAGTCAGACTTGATTCACTAAATCTCTTCCATCAGCAGGTATATTTTAAAAGGGGCTTCATTTCTAACACGATGTACGTTTAATGCAGGTGAACACAACTGTCACAAATAGTACCCAAACATACCATGTGAAATACTGTCCTCATTCATTGCAATTGTGAAACATGGTATCCTCTTGTATTTTATTCCTTTTTTAAACAAGTCATAGTTGACTTCTGTAAGAATGAAATATAAAATTTTTATTTAGATCTATTATATGTAGAGGCAGGAAAGAAATAATGATTTTTATTTCATATGTTTCCACATTACAATTTTTGATGCCTGAACAAACCCTTCAAGTATAGGTCTTTATTTTTGTAAATATTTCTTTTTTCTTTCAAAATACTGAATAGAAAAAGATGACATGGATAGATTAACTTGGTCTACAATTCAAAATAAACTGATTTTATTCATTTGTTGTCATAGGTGCTTATTTTCTGAAATGTCAGTCTTGATTGTTTGCATTTCCTGTAATTATATTCTTTCTGTGGCAGCATTTGGAGTAGCAACACTTCACATAGCTGTTTAACGGCTTCCATTTCTGCACATGTCAATGCCAGCTTTACCTTTGCAATGTCAGAGGAATTGAGAAACATTTAGTGAGAAATATTAAATCTGAACCCTTGTTCACTACAGAATGTTAATGAAAGTGTCGTGTTATGATGACCTGATTAATTATGATGAGCTATTTCTGTCAGTATTTGCAGTGGGTCAGGTAGCACATTACTTATGAGAACAAAGATATCATCATGACGGTTGGACTTGATGATCTCGGAGGTCCTTTCCAACCTTAGTGATTCTATGATTCTGTGATTCTATGATCAGTCATCTTGCTATAGCAGAAGCAGAAGCAGAAGTAGTTCAGGACTTTTCATCTGCACCTCTAAAACAGAACTGATCCTCCAGGATGAGGGATCACAGTTCATGTGGAAAGAGAAGAAAAGTGAGTCAGGGCTGAGACACACAGTCTGTCACTCTAAGCAGTTGCTTATGCTTGAATTCATTACTGAGTGAACCTATTGACTCCCTCTCTTACACCTGTACATTGAAATCAGTGCTAGGGTTTTGGGTTTTTTGGTTTGGTTAGGTTTTCATTTGGTTTGGGGTGGTGGGGTTTTGTTTGGTTGGTTGGTTGGTTGGCTGGTTGGTGTTTGTTTGTTTTTACAGTATGTCTGGAAAAACCCTCAAGTATTTTGTAGCCTGGTTACCCACCGAACACATAATTGTTTTTACAGCTATGTCTTCTCAGTTATTCCATAAGGTCTTCTCTCAGGGGAGATAAGAATGAAGAAGATATGACATGAGCCAATATTAACTTGACATTCAGAAAAAGTTGTTGTTAAAACCTGTCAAAAGGCACAATAATTGTAGTCTCACTTTAGTAACAGAATCTTGTAAAATGTGTTATATTTTGATAACAGGAAGGTAGGATAATCCATCATGTCTCAGAATGTGGAATTCGGTAAATGAGTTCCCCTCCACCCCACTGTTCACTCTCACCTGCTCAAGTCTCAACGCCTCCCAAATGTGCTGCTTCTGTGCAGCTGCTCCTGGACAGCAATGTTAACAGAAATTAATGTAATATGTACTTAAAAAGTTAAAGTTATGTAGAACTGGGAAAATTTTAATAATTTTTGTTCTCAGATCTTTCTTCTAGGGATATTTTATTTTGTGTTTAAAATTCTGCCTCCTTTTATGCTGTTTTCTGCAAATGCCCCATTTTGTCCAAAAGACTTTTCCAATCTAACACTTGCAGGGCCTTCCAGTAGGGTCAGATCTATTCACGTTGTTCCAGCCACCTAGTATACCAAGTAGAGACTTCAGACTTTCTGCTTCCCAGTGTAAGGTCCATAATATCTATTAGATTTAATCTAAAATAAAGAGAATTGGGTCATTCTAAGGCTGAAAAGGCAAAGGTGTTATCAGGCAACCCACAGCAAGATTAGTCCTATTATTTTTAGGGTACTAGGAGGAAGAACATTCTTGAGCTGGTTTTAAAAGTACCTGTAACTACCCCTGTTTAGCTTTTCTCTGTAAAATAACTAACCAATGTAAATTAAAAAATATCGGACGTGAGTTAAAAAATTTGAATAAATTGAATGATAGACTAAATTTTCTCTAAATGATTCCACACAAACATGGGGAGTTGTAACTTGTGCTATAAACTAAACGAAGACATTTTGTCACTGTCTCCAGGAAAACATGATTTATGTTCTCTTTGCTATTAACTGTGAAGTTCCTATGGTGATTGTATATTCTGTGAGATTCCCACCAATCTTTACAGACTAAGTCAGCTAATTTCCACTGGTGCTCTTTAACAGATTGAAGAGAAATCAGTACAGGATAGTTCATCACTGTCTTGAAGGCAATATGTGGTTTGGGTAACTCTTCGTTATTAACGTGCACAGAGTCAGAAGAAGAGACAAGCCTAGGACTTTATATTTTTGCTTTCTAATGGAAAGAGAAGGTACACAGAAAACTACTTCAGATAATACCGTGGATATGCATTTGTACATGTATGTGCATATATACGTTTACCTACATAGGATACCCAAATATCTATATATGTATATGTATGTTTATATGCATATATAAAATTTAAATTGAAATATGATTTCAGAATGCTAAGCTCTTTAGAACTTATTGACATTTTTCCTCTAGTTTTTCTGAGCTTTAAAGAAATCTGGTGTGGTTGTAAGACCATTTAGTATGATTCTGTGTCAGTTGTAACAGCAATGATGTGAGCTGAGAAACAGCTCCTCTGTCAGCAGACTGACTGCTTCCAAACCTCTGTTCAGAGGGCGCTGCACAGACCATACACATCTGCCTGTCCTCTTCAGTGAATATAGGCCCACAGACAGCTAAATATGCATGTTGGAATATACGCTGTTAGGATGGCACCCAGCGCCAATGTTTCATGAGAGCAGCACACAGACATGGGTGACATAGTGAAGTTTAGGCTAAGAAAAGCAGAGTCTACAAGAGGATTCAGGCTGGAGAGTTCATTCATTAAGAAGCTACAGAAATTGTGAAATTATCCTTCAGCAAGCTTCAGGCAAGGTCTGAACATCTCAGTCGACAATGAAGACTGATGGAGCCACAGCACAGGTTAGAAGAGGTGAGGGTAAGAGGTTAACACCTCAGACAGCCCTTTGAATACACACAATATGTTAACACCCTTGTAGGTCCTTGTGAAATAGTGTGGTAACTTTAATATGAAAAAGTCACCTTTTTGCAGATTTCCTGAACCACCCAACAGAAGGTATCACTTAAGGATACTTTTAGGGAATACTGAAAGACTGCTCAAGAAGAACCAGAAGAGATCGAAACAGTGCTAAATATTTCAGGGTTTTAGAATAATATGTATAAAAATCAACTACATTCCTTGAGAAGACTCGTCATCCCACAGCTGTTAAATGCCACACACCTTTTTTGTTAGAGAATTCAGATATTTAATAAGAAAAATGTGAGACTGAAAAAGAGGAAACACAAAATCATGGCTATATATTTTCCTGTTACAGTGATTTATCTGAAAAACCTTTGCAGTGAAGGTAAACTGCAGAACTGGTGCACTCCAAATCCAGTCCCTTAATTCTGGACACCTTCTCCTCTGTAACAGAAGATTTCCTGGTGTCTCCTGTCAATAGGTTCTCCTTTGTAAAACCTGGAGATCAGAGCATGTAGGGGAGATACCTGAGACTCAGAGAAACATGCAGCCCAGTGAACAGGCAGATGCAAGGTCTGCAAGGTGGACCAAAACCTCTCTCACACAGCACAGATGCAGTCTGTAGTGCTCCTATCTGCTATAAACCTTTACAAAGATTCAGAAATTCAGGTTCTTGAGCAATGTAGTTTCATTGTCTTGAGACATTAGGTCAATTATTGTGTATGCAAAGCGAGTCTTAAAACACTTAAAGCAATTACTATCATAAATGTGAAGTAACATGAAAGACACTTTTCCAATAATCTCAAATTAGTCTAAAGCAGAAACCTAGCCCTTCCAGTCTGGGACAGGAGGGAGACACTGTGACCTCTCTTGTTTGTCTTGTCCATCTTTTCCATTGATGTTACTCTGCCAAGTTAGAGGTAAAACTGAAAAAAAATACATTTGTATAGTATTTTTAATGTTTTCAGTGGAAAAAAACCCAGACAAATGCCTGTCATCTGTGATTATAATTTAAAGTATTTATCGTAAATTACATCTAAGAGTCTTATTGCATACCTAATTCTGAAAATGAAGTTTATGTCCTGATAATCGCTGCCTGGGACCATTCCTGGGCACAGAAAACAACTGTCTTTACCAGTGATTTATTAGGTCATTCCCTGGCACAGCTTTGGCCTCTGCTAACCATCAGATTCCTTCATAGTTCCTGCAGCAATGAAACTCCAGGGATCATTACTAATTGGCAATTTGCTTGAAACTGTCTTGTTCTGGAAACAAAGAGCGTTCATAATGATCAGCCATGATTTGTTGTGTGCCAGGTCTTCTCAATGTGCAAACATGTTTCCAAGCATATTGAAATTTCTAATTTAGGCACAGCCTTTGATTTGCAGCTCCATGTTCAAGATTGCAGTGTTGAGTGGAACACCTGTGTATCTGTATGCTTACTTTTCCCCAAAATCCTCACTGATTTTGTATATTTATAAAATGTTTTCTTTTTTAAACACCACCATTTTCCAACAAGTACTTTGGCTAATTTTTTTCCTACTGCGATGACTAAGGATGGAGCACAAGTACTCAGTCATACCACCAAGTGCATTGCTTTTCTTTTCTGCATAAAATGTTATGTCAGTCTCGTTTTGTATATCAAAACCTGACTGGAACTGAGATGTTTGCAGAGGTGACCTGAAACATTTCTTGATTTGCAGGCAAACGGGTGAAGCTATCTATCGCATAACTGGTAAAGGTCTGGAAATATTGGGTGAGTATGTCCTTGAGAAGAAACCACGGCTTCTGACAAAGATATCTAGTGTTGTTTTACACGGTGCATCTTGCTTGGCCTCTACTTGGTTCTCCAGAAATACATGGGTCACCCATAGGTACTTGTACATGTCAAGTCTTGTGGATGTCAGAAGGTATTATGTGCCTGCTTTGAGACATTGAGAAAAGAACAAACTTCCTTGGCACAAAAAGCTTGCTAGAGTGGTGGACCTTTGTTTTGCAGATGCTGCCTATGGATATGATGCAAGCAGGATATATTAAGGATCCTCTTAAGGCCATGTGCTTAAGGATGGGTTACACAGAGGTGACAAACCCAAAGACTCGGTGTTCTCTGCCATAATACGTGTGAGCAAAAGAGGTTGTGTAAGTATTGCTGTGGGATACGATCTTGCTTTGATTTTTCCTACTACTGCCTGGTAATATATGACAGGCATAAATGCAGTGGCAGGGAAGGGGGAATGTCTCATATACCTTGGAAAAAGTGCAACTGAGTTAAAACCTAAGTTTCATTTCACACGAGCATAATGTACTTTCCTTATAAAAATGAAACACAAGACTCCTCTGTGTGTATATTATATCATTTGTTGCAGGTTCATACAACGTCCTGGCAGAAACATATTGTTCAAGGAGTTACTGAAATTAAAGAAGAAAAATATCCTAGCAGAACAAAATTCCACCTGGA
Source organism: Psophia crepitans (assembly GCA_013399095.1). Lineage (NCBI taxonomy): Eukaryota > Metazoa > Chordata > Aves > Gruiformes > Psophiidae > Psophia > Psophia crepitans. Next base: position 21,575 of record VWZZ01001864.1, read on the forward strand.
AAGATAATCTACAGAGAGAGATACACACTCTAATTGCAATATTAATTCTTTTTTTTTTTTTTAAGAAATCCTGCAAAAATTAGATGCTGTAAGAAAACTGTCTCAGGTAACCATATGAGCAGGTAAATCATAAACCTGGACTGCAGGAAAAAGAAAGATTTCACACACAGGAGTTTCTAAAAGCATGCACATGAGCAGGACTTTGTTAACATCTCTCATCTCTGGTGTGATAAACTGTGCAAATGTAACTAATCCTGAAGGAATTATGTAGCAGATCTCGTAAATTACTCTTCCGCGCTCTGAGTGTCATAGCTAGAAAACATGTAGAATGAGTTGTGCTAATAAGTGGTATGATCAAAGAAAAAAGATCTTAAGGAAATATGAAAGAGTTCTGACATTTTAAACATATCTTTATAGAAATTACCTTACTACATCCTTTCGATACTTCAGCAGGGCTTACAGGATAGATGAAGAAAGACTTCTTATGAGGTCCTGCAGTGATAGGACAAGGGAAACTGAAAGAGGGTACATTTAGGTTTGATATAAGGAATAAACTCTTTATGGTGAGGGTGGTAAGACACAGGAACAGGTTGCTGAGAGAAGTTATGCATGCCCCATAGCTGGCAGTGTTCAAGGTCAGATTGGACAAGGCTTTGACAAACCTCATCTAGTAAAAGATGTCCCTGCCATGGCAGAGGAGTTTGAGTCAGATGGTCTTTACAGGTCACTTCCAATACAAACCTTTCTATGATTCTATGAAATTATTTCTACAGTTTTGGAAAGGTTTTGGTAATGGGGGAACAGGAGTGGCTTCTGTGAGAAGCTGCTAGAAGATTCCCCTGTGTCTGATAGAGCAAATGCCAGCCAGCTCCAAGATGGACCCCTGCTGGCCAAGGCCGAGCCCATCAGTGGTGGCGGTAGTGACTCTGGGATACCAGATTTAAGAAGGAAAAAGAAAAAAAAAAAGGAGAGGCATTTTTTGCAGCCAGAGAGAGGAGTGAGAAGACGTGAGAGGAACAACTCTGCAGGCACCAGGGTCAGTGAAGAAGGACAGGGAGGAGCTGCTCCAGGCAGCAGAGCAGACATTCCCCTGCAGACCCTGGAGAAGAACATGCTGAGGTGGGATGTTCCCCTGTAGCCCATGGAGAATCCCATGCTGGATCAGGTGGAGGCACCTGAAGGAGCCTGTGACACCACGGGAAGCCCAGGCTGGAGCAGGCTTCTGGCAGGACCTGTGGCTCTGTGGAGAGAGGAGCCCATGCCGGAGCAGGTTTTCTAGCAGGACCTGTGACTCCATGGGGGACCCATGCTGGAGGAGTCTGCTCCTGAAGGTCTGCACCCCATGGGAGGGACCCCACACTGGAGCAGGGGCAGAGTGTGAGGAGTCCTCCCCCTGAGGAGGAAGGAGCAGCAGAGACAATGTATGATGGACCGACCACAACCCCCATTCCCCATCGCTGTGTCACTGAGGGACAAGGAGGGAAAGAAATGGGGCATGAAGTTGAGCCCGGGAAGAAGGGAGGAGTAGGGGGAGGTGTTTTAAGATTTGATTTTCTTTCTCATTACTCTACTCTGTTTTGCTTAGTAAATAATTAGATTAATTTTCCTGAATTAAGTCTATTTTACCCATGACAACAATTGGTGAGTGATCTCTCCCTGCGACACGTTAATAGGTGAAGTAATTGGACAGAAAATAAAACCCCTTGCATTCCAGCTTATCCTCAGATGCCGGAGGAGCCGAGGCCGGCTGGGGTTAGGTTCTGAGTTGTGTCCAATCAGCACTATCAGCCCGGTCACGGTCCCTTTGTTGAACTATCACGGTCACGGTCACACTAATAGTGCGCTGCACCCCCTGTCCAGCTGCGACCTACGCACTCACACAGCCGGGCTAAAGAGTTTGGCGGTGCCCGGTGAGGAGCGTTTGCAGCTGGCCGCATGGACAGTGCGGTTTGTTAAAGCAGCAGAGATACAGGTTCTTAGGGACTGCCGGTGAGAGCAGGCTGCCTGCAAAAGGCACGTGCAAATAGCAATGTTACAGGTATGGAGGTGTGTTTTGGTGTTAAAATGACATTACGATGAACAAAGATCGCACAAAGGACAGCATTTTGTCAAAATATGATGGTCTGTTGGCCCAGGGTGTCAGGTACGCAGCTTATCCATTCCATAGTACCACCAAGTTCCCATCTCTTGCAGTGTTGCCACAGAGCCTGGCCACGGCGTCTTCGTTCCGCTCCACTCTCCATGCTGTTCCTCTCAGAGTCAGCAGCACACCAAGCTTCTCCAGCGCTTGCCAGAATCTAAGGTTGCAGGTTGTGTTGCTCAGGGAACCACCGTGGAATGGATTCCTTGCACACCAACTGCACTCCACCCGCGAAACTTCTATAGTGTTAGGCCTTTCCTTAAGTGTGAACAATGCCATACCTTTATATAAACTTAATTTTCAAGTCACCTCCAGCAATTATCCCACACCCGGTCCTTATCTCAACCCTGCAGCTTTTCGTCATATTTTCTTTCCTCTGTCCAGCTGAGGGGGGCACTGATAGAGCGGCTTAGGCCAGCACCTGAGCTATACTCAAGCTGTCAAATCTCAGTTTAGGGTTGTAGTGAAACAGGACGATTTTCAGAACTGCCAGGTTTCCAAACAGGGTGAGCACTTCTGAAAAAATCCGGGCAAATATAGTTTCCCATCTGATGGCTGTGATTGGTAATTATGCTTAAAGTAATACTGCTTAGCAACCTCCACTGTAACCTGTGTATACAGACTTTGCAAACTTGAACAGGATCTTATTTTTCACTCTTATGTCTTGTTTCTTTCATTGTGAGCTCACATGCACCTGTGGGATATTATGCAAAAAATAATTACAGATTAAAACTGAAAGAAAAGACTTCTCCAATACCCATATGTTTCCAATATAATAAAAAAAACCCTCAAAATGATTTCTGCATCCCGATATAAAAGCAACAGCTGAGAAAGGCCAGATTGGAGACCTGCTTTTCAATTTACCTATGAAACTATTACTTGTAAGCCTCTGAAAAGGCCATGTATGTCTGTGACAGATTATGATGATTATTTCCGCCCTGTAAAGGGCTCCAGTGCATCAGATGTTTTGGGGGCAAAACAGTCAGAAATATTTAAGTGACATCATCCCTTAAAGGATGGTATGGGTTAACGCTGGGATAAGAACCACCTGATTGCCTGACAGGTACAAGTGGTAAACACATACCTACAAAGTGACAGAGCGACAGTCATCCAGCTTGTCAAAAGGTGGTCTTACCATTCCAAAAAAATAAGTTTTCAAAAGCTTTATATGTTTTTCCTGCATCACAAATAAAGTTTTAAGGAGACATTGAAGAAAATAATGATGTATCTTTTTTGTCTCAGGCAGGCATCAAGAATTTCGTGCCTGGAGTCACGGAAGGCCTTCTCCAGAGGCAAAGGAGGCTGCAGCCACAGCCTGTCAGCGTAACAGCGCCGGCTCCTAATATCGGGCAATAGACCAGGTTGGGGGTGTGCCATGCAACACCTCTGAAAGCTTACACCTTTTATGAGATAACAAAGATAAAAGTGGTGGAAAGGGAGAGAAAAGGGGTGAAACAGATGAAGTACTAGGCGAGGAAAACCTCTTTCCTGCAACAGCCTTATTATATATGAATAATCCAGTTCTGCATCTCTTGTGGCTGTTAAATATACCGCAGTTATTAACCTGAGCGCTCAAGAACAGCCTAAGAGAATTTTAGCTTTGTGGAGAGGTGGGAGAGAGTACCCTTTTAGAAGGCAGAATCTGAAAGACTTAAGTATCAAAAGCAACACTTCAGAAATACTCCAGGACGGTACTGCTCTTGTCATTTCTAAAGGAAAACCTGCATGGCAGCCAGGCAAACTTATTCGTTTTTCTTGTTGGCTTCAATGAAGTTGCTAATTTTGTAAGATTCTCTCAAAGTGAAAAGCAAGAAATGGGTTGATCCCTGGTGATCAAACTGAGCTTTGAAAAAAACAGTCTTCAAATAAGGATTAAAGGTTCTTTGAGCTAATTACTTGTAGTGAGTTTTGTAAATTAGGGATTAACGTTTAGTGAAAAGCCATAATGGACAATAAAGTATGTTGAAGCAGCAAACTAAGACTAACACTAACTGTCTGTATTGATGAAGGCACGTGTGCAATGAAACTAGTGTGAAAATAAGCCAGGTTTAAAATTTATAAAGATCTAAAATAACAGAAAACAGATCCCAGTTTTCCACTCCTTTAGCATTTTTATCAAACAGATGATGTAATTAACTTGGTGAAAAAAGTGCTGAGTACTTGTAGTAAAACTGTACTGACAATACAACAATGGTCTTTGAATGACAGTTGAAGTTGGGCTTTTCGAGATACTGGAGTTGCCCATACTTCTGGTTCCTCTGTTCAGGTTGTCCTCTTCCTGTATCCTTCTCCCTTATCACAGACAAGTGTGACAGTCTCTGATCCCTGCTGACACCTGCAGTTGGGTTTCAAATACCCATTTCCTGTCCTAGCAACATGTGGTTAGAAGTTTTGATGTCACTCAAGTGCATTCTTTGGCCCACCTATACTATAGCGCATTTGAAGCACACCTCCAGTACAAGGATAACATCAGAACTTTAATAACAGTAAAGTAAGTTAAACATAGAACCATGATGGGTTTAGGAATTGATCACCACCTCTGTCAAGGGAAACTTAAAATATCAGTGACTTATGAATCAGACTAAGCTTTTTGGTCAAATCAGTTTCTGTATCAGAAATTGTCTCCCACCTGCTGCTAGGAAAGGCATCCAATACGAGAAGTCAGAACCATGAAAACCACAGAGTTATTAACATCAGATAATAATAGGGAAAAACTAGAAATGGTGGCTCCCTCATTTATACCTCCAAGATCTTTCCTGAGAGAGAAAGCTCCTGCTCTTGTTACAGATAAGATTTTGTAGGCATGTACTGTACCTAATTTGTCTTTTGCAGAGAAACTCAAACAGACTTTATGTTTCCCTGAAAGATCTAACTGTCAGACTGTAATTTGTGGATTTTCTCTCCCCATTTCCCTCGGTCATGTGGCACCTTTCAATAAATTACAATTAATGCTGGTAGTGACAGAGGTAATCTCAAAAAAATCTGGATGTGTATTGTTTTGGGTAGGTTTGGTGCCCATGCAGAAGGTGGAGGTTTTTCTTTGTGAGAGCCCGAACCTTTCAGTATCTGTGTACAACACAAGAGAGGAGGATTGACCAACACTGGTGATATTCTGTGTCACGGTAGTCGAGAGTTTAGATCAACCTTAGGGGAAAAGTGTCTTTCATGTTGCACTCTGACACTTGCTTGCCTTGGTAAATTTCGGTATTTCGGTTAGCTGCACCACCTTTAAGAGAAAATGAAAAGCCTGAGGGGTAATATGTCTCTGGGGGTTCATTGAGGGATTACGAGTTTCTTTTGCTATTCAGTCACTAACTCAAACAAACCCTGAATAAAATAATCTGTACATAGTAACTAGCTCCATGAGAATCTTTTGACTCTCACAGGGAATGATCTGTAACAAATTTATGTTTTCCACACGCACGTGTCCTGAATGGCAGCATTCACTATCTACTGCACCTCGTTCTTACTGCAGGTCAGAAAGGTACCTATGAATGTCCAACATCTACAGATGAGTTGACAAACCTTAACTAGGTATACGGTTCTCACTCTTGCTGTGTAACACACATCTGTGTTACCATAAGATGTAATGCAGTTTCTAGCTGCTTCTCCACACGCATTTTTTAAAAAAGTGCTTCTAGTCCTTTCTTCCTAGGAAGATCAACAAATGTCTCTGCCCTGTCACTGCTGTGCAAAAGCTTTATAGAGGTATGAATACAAGGGGAGCAAATTTTGGTGTTTCACTCCTGCTTGCAGTTTTATTAAAGAAGGACTTCACTAATTTCTACCCCAGGGAGGCAGTGAGAATTATGACCCAAAGCCTTTTTGGTAGTGCATAGAATAAAGCAGTGGTACCACTGATGCTGCTGAAAAAGATGTTTACAACACAGAACAGCTGCTACACGTAACACTAAACCACTCCTATTACTCACAGCTCTCCCGGACACACCCTCAGTGGTTTTTGCTTATTTGTTTGTTTGTTTGTTTGATTGATTGTTTTTGTTTAGATTTAGATTATTCTCTCACTGCTTCCTAGGTCTTGGCAATTTTGTTATCATGCCATTATACTCTACTAACTGATTTTCATGCTCAGTGAACTCATCCTGGTGTGTTGTCTCTCTTATTTACTTCACATCAGTAATTACTGACAACTACCTGTTCCTGTCTTGATAATCTATTTTTCAGATAAATATGGAAAATAAGCTCTGCAGTGAGGGTTTGTGCTTCTTTGGAACAGATTTTTTTTTCAGGTGAGGTAACCTTTTTGGGATTAGAACAATCAGACTATGATCTTCATTCTCCTATATTCATGTGGCCGCTTTGCCTCTTAGACTGAGTAGTCTGAGAATAAATAGGTCTCCCCTACCTCCCACTTCTTCCACAAAGTAGCTGGGTAGGAAACAGCATTTTCTCCAGCCTTTTGTATAGATGTGACAATCTTGGAGATATTCATAGAAACAAAGAATCATAGCTTCATTAAGGTTGGAAGAGACCTCAAGGACCATCTAGTCCAACCGCTCCCCCATCACCTATTACCCACTAAACCATGTCCCTAAGTACCACATCTAACCTTTCTTTAAACACACCCAGGGATGGTGACTCCACCACCTCCCTGGGCAACCCATTCCAATGCCCGACCACCCTTTCCAAGAAGAAATTTCTCCTCATCTCCAGCCTAAACCTTCCCTGGTGTAACTTGCAGCCATTCCCTCTTGTCCTGTCACTAGTTATCTGCGAGAAGAGGCCGACCCGCAGCTCACCACAACTTCCTTTCAGGTAGTTGTAGAGGGCAATAAGGTCTCCTCAGCCTCTTCTTCTCCAGACTAAACAACCCCAGTTCCCTCAGCCGCTCCTCATCAGACTGGTGCTCCAGCCCCTTCACCAGTTTCGTTGCCCTTCTCTGGACATGCTCCAGGGCTCAAGGTGCAGCCTCACCAGGGCTGAGTACAGGGGAAATACTGCTGTGGCCTGCTCCTGCTGGCCACACTATTCCTGATACAGGCCAGGATGCCGTTGGCCTTCTTGGCCACCAGGGCACACTGC
>VWZZ01001864.1:33788-45334 GCA_013399095.1 Psophia crepitans
GGGCTTATTTAGCCTGGAGAAGAGGAGGCTGAGGGGAGACCTGGTCGTGCTCTACAACTACGTGAAAGGAGGTTGTAGTGAGGAGGGTGTCGGTCTCTTGTCCCAAGTGGCTAGCGACAGGACAAGAAGGAATGGCCTCAAGTAGCGTCAGGGCAGGTTCAGATTGGATATTAGGAAGAACTTCTTCATGGAAAGAGTAGTGAAGCATTGGAACAGGCTCTCCAGAGAGGTGGTTGAGACGTCGTCCCTGGAGATCTTCAAAAAACGCATAGACGCCGCGCTCCAGGACATGGTCTAATAGGCACGGTGGTGTTAGGCTGACGGTTGGACTTGATCTCAGAGGTCCTTTCCAACCTTAGTGATTCTATGATTCAAAGATGCTGAATACTAAGTATTTACTCAGGTTTGTGGGTTTTGGTCTGGAACTGGAAATGCATAAACACAGGGAACATGGGCTTCTGGCATTTCTTTAATACCAATTCCCATGTCTAGATAACAGTGAATGTCACAGAAAGAAAGAGCTGATACATTTTACGAACACTGAAGTTTAGAAGATTCCTGATTTCACCTTCATGTGAACATGAAACATTAAATGTCTTATATCAACTATAATCCTTCTTTATCTTTAGCAATGAAAATAACAGGCCATGGTTGATATACCACGTTCCATGCTGTCCCATGACTGTGAATCACAGAAATGTGGCAATGTTTTAATAATTTGCACATTTCCATTTTAGTGCATGAAGACAAATTTATAACATAATTTGAATTATCATGATTATCAGATTGATTGGGATGGGCTTTGGGAGACTTTTACATTTCTACTCTTTGTTTTTGGTCACTACTGAGCACAGGTGACTTTAGAGGAAATAAAGGGCTCTCAGTGCCGTTATGTAGGATAACGCACGCAAACAAAACTTTCCATTATTCAGGATACTGACTTCCAATACCAGCAGTGTACCACACGTGCACACCCCATCCCCAGGAAGATTCCTCTAACTGGTACCTTGCAAAGAACAGAGAGAAGAAGACCTTATTGCCTCCTCTCCATGAGAGGTGGTGATGACACAGTGCAGTTCATGGGCATAATGCAGGGACCCAGCTATGGCAGATTTTAGAAGGATCCACCCAAATGTCTTTAAGCAAATACTCATTTTTCATCTGTAAAACTTGACTAAGAAACATTCTCCAGATTTTACTTAGGGTTGAAATATTGTTTTAATAAAACATCAGTGTCCAAAATTGGATGCTGCTTCACTGCAAGGATTCCAGATTCTTTCAAGAAAGTTTGGACACCACCTGTTCCCCAGTGAGTTAGCATATGGCAAGTGTTGAGATGTTATTTTCAAGGAACTGCATTTTAACTTTCTAAAGCATTAATGAGAAATCACAGGTGGTGAGGCTTCATTAAATTTACCACACTGTGTGTCCCACTTCACCGACTGATGCTCCTTTTACCCATCAATCCAGGATGCTAAGAAAATGCTTTAATCTTTGGAGAAAATTGCCCCCCTAAGTTTGCACATAATCCTCTATCCCACTCTTTCAGAGCCATCAGTTTTGATTAGAAAGCCTCGGCTACATGCAGTTAAAATAAAAACAGAACAGAATGCAATGTTTGATCTGTCACTTTCAAAGAGGAAAGAGGTTTATCGATAAATAAGAATGAATTTATAAAGGAAAATTTGTTCCATGTGGAGGAAGTATCATATACCTTTCACCTTTCATTGAAGGATTTCTGTAAGGTTATTTGCAGTAGAAGTTAAAAAGCAGTTTCACCAGCAGTGGCAGCGGCAGACGTTCATCCTGTGCCACAGGATATAAAATAATGCTTCTGAAGCATTCAGGCAGGAGTACAACATTTAAGAAGCTTTTGCGCTGAGGCACGTATCACTCCTGGGGGAGCAGAAATTTCATCATCTATTTCAAGGGTTTACGGGACAGATGTTAAGGCTAAACTACTGAATGTGCTGAATTGATCAATTTAATTAATCAAATTACGGACAGGGCTTGTGGCGCCAAAAGAGGCAGGTAAACACAGACTGTCAGTGCAAATTTAAATATCAACCTGAGGATGCAGAAACTGAGGGAGACATTTCTATAACTGCTATTACATTAGACATGGTGAAACAGATCCTAGAATATTGGGTAGCTTCACTGAAACCAGTGGAGTTAATCTGAACAACAGCTCTCAGGTTTTCATCACGTGCAAAGATGTGTGTTTCTGGTGGTGGGCTGCATGCACGCTGCTTTAGGAAATGTATTGCAAGCATTTCTCTCAGTAAGTGCAAGCGCAGAGCGTTCTAGCGACCATTTGTCCAGCTCCAGTAACAAAACAAGATGAAAACACTCCGAGGCTTATTCAATGAACAGCAACGTCATTCTGTTTGGACACTTCCCCGTGAGCTGTTAAAGCAGTCACTACTCTAGCTTGTGATAAGTTTAAACGGCATTTAGAAGTACTCATTTTTATATTCTGCAATAATGACTTCAGTTACATTTTCTTTAAGCAGAAAGCACTTAAAGAAAGTCATTAGATACAAAATTGTTTGATGATAAAGTCATTACACAAACGAACTTAATGCCTTCAGCAAACTTTCAGGCAATATATGGACTCAATAGTTTAAAAAAAAAGATTCCTCAAAAAATTCTTCTTTTTTGTTAAACAAAAACCAAATGTGGAGGAAAATACTACTGAAAGCATCCCTAGTGTCCAAGAGTATTCTGTTACACTTTGTGTCCTTTGCTCTATTTTAGTTTTGCATTTTTAAAAAACTTAGAACCAGCTTTTACAGTGATAAAAATGGTAAATCATAGAATCATAGAATCGTTAAGGTTGGAAGAGACCTCAAGGATCATCTAGTCCAACCGTCCCTCCGCAGTACTGTGTGTTGGTCTGTCTTCACTCTCAGTAAAAGCGGTGCAAAAAGCAATGCTTCGCAGTGAGGAACAGCAGTGGCCAGGCAGCAAACCATGTGTCTGAACCAAACCATGAGTCCCAACCTCTTCTGCTGCTGCTCCCACGGAAACCTATTTCAAAGTTGTTTCAGTTGGTTTGGGTTGACACAGAAAACAGCGACAAATCCCTTGATTGTTAAGATTAGAAAGAAGAAAGGAATTAGCACTTTTTTGAGGGTGTGCAACTGTTGTCCTTCTGTAAAGCCTGAAATTTGTTAATTATATTGGCATTTACAAACTCACTGCTAAGCTTTCAAGGCTGCCCTGCCTTGAAGTGAAGAATATCAGGGCAAAGGTAAGCTGGAATTGTTTCTGAACATGATTTTTAGCTGTTGATAATTTACTGCATGGATGCAGGACGTCTGCATATTTGCATTTAAAAAATGCCTTTTTTAAATAAGAAAAATCAGAAGTTGCTGGAAATACAAGTGAAATTGTAGGGTGTATTGAAGGGTGAGCTTCCAGCTGTTAGAGGGAACGGCAGCATCTCAAATTTTCTTTGAATTGCGCTGTTTGTCAGTACGAGTGAAGTAATGGTTGCAACCAATAGCGTAAAAGGTACTCCAAAACTTACAGTTAAATCAAATTTTCCTTTTTTGTGACATTTTTTCAACACGTTAATGGAAGAGGAATCGTAGTCTGGTTTGTCAGGGCCATGACAGCACAGGTAAGCAACACTGGCAAATACGCCACAGGCCTTATAAGAGAATCATAGTCATTAATAAATGAGGTAACTGGGAGCAATGTAGCTTTGAATGTTCACTTGAAGAAATTAACATCAGATTTCTTAGATACAGAGAAGTACAATTAAAATAAAAAAAAAACAAGAGACATCAACGATGCAATTTTGTGTTTTCTACTTGAATCTCAGTGGGTCTTAGTTAATGGTTTCAGTTAGAAGAGTTATCCTTCTCCACTAAAATGCTATTTTCCACATCTGCAAATTGAAACATCTGAACTTAAGTAGTGTTTGACCTGGACCGCTGTGTCTCAAAGAGCGAAACTTCCCAGGCAGTGACTGGAGAAGATTCCGTGCACAGCCAACGAGGGCTCAGTATATATTGATATCATCAACACACGCAGTAGCAAATGCGCTAACTGACCACTGACCATCCATGGTAAGTGACTTCTTGTCATCTCCAAGTGCAGAAAAGAGGTTCACTCAACTCTCCAGGTGTTGTTGAAAGGACCACAGCAGCACCTATGAAGCTTTACCTTCTGCATGCTTACTACCTTGGTTCAGAATGAAAAGCTGTTATGAAAGATAAAAAAAGGAAAATTGGAGTTTTCCAGAGCTTGACCTTGAGTGCCTGGGAGACAACACGTAGCACCACGTGAAATTATGACTGTGAGAGTCAAGCACATAGCAAATCACCATCTGCAGAGGTGAGGAAAGAGGCTACTATAGAGTGAAGCTCCTGGTTACTGTGGACTGCAGCACCCCATTTACAACATTCATGGCTACCGTTTTTTGTTTCTTATACTTCTGCTGAGACCTTGGAAGAGGCTGATTTACAGTTCCGTGAATCTGGATGTCACGTGTTCTTTGCTCCACATAAGAGCATACCTGGTGGTTAGCGTACTACCACAGTGAGAGAGAACAGGCGCCCTACATGTGTCACAGACAGACCTTTCAATCTGTTCTTTCTCGTTCCTGCAGATGAAGGAGGTTCGATAGGTATGGCACTGTGCAGGGAAGCATTAAAACAAAAAAAAATGAACTTGCTGTCAGGAACGGTAATGCAAATTTACAGGCTCAGACACACACACTGAGATCCATTTACTGGCCTGTGTGTCCATGACAGAGAACTGATCACATGATGCAGAGGTTTGGGGTTTTTTACAAGAGGCACCAAATGTTAAGAGCTAAAAACATTCTGCCTGATTTATTTTTTTAATTTTTAGCAGGCTCGTGGACCTATAATTTGACATGTGTGGAACAGACTTGATTTTCTGCAGTGACCTGTGCTCTGCTTTTTTTCAGGGAATAAGGCAGTAAAAGTGTAAAGACTGTGATTGTGTACATGGTACAGTGGTTTAGGAACATAAAGCAGATATATTTAGCACAAGATATTTTTATAGTTCTCATTAAAAAAAAAATCTGAGTTTTGCTTGAAACACCAACTTCATGCATATTCCATGAAGTAAATTAATATTCATGTGCTGTGACTTGAGGCAAACCTCCAGAGCTGAAGATGGCTCAGGATCTAATTCTATTGAGTGCAATATTCTCATCTATTAAAGGCATTTGATATAAATTGATTAATTTAAAAACTACAACAAAATCTATTAGACCTTTCCAGTTAAATTAAAGCTTTTCAAGAAGATTTGATTAATGTTATATTGCATTAATTAGTTTTAAATCTGTTCTCTTTACATTTCTAGAACAACTTATGTTTGCTTAGTTTTTTATCATTAGAGAAGAGTAGAAGAGAGGAAATTTGCAGGAAACCTCAAAAACTGTAGGGTCTTCTCTGTGCAAATGGACAGCAGAGACCTCACGGAAGTCTTTTCACATCCTGTTTTTCCTGTTAAAATTCTTGTTCTGTCTTGTCACCCTAATGGGGTGAACAGTCCTGTAATACCGTTGCGTTAAGCTGCAGATAGTCTGGAGTTCCATGGCCACATGTGCTGAGGGAGACCTGTGGATGCCCGTGTGCCCAAGCAGAGCCTGCAGGATCAGCACTGGCGTCCATGGAGTATTCAGGATGAAAGCCATTCAGAAACTGGGGACACTGGTTTTGAAGACTGGCAGGTGGCTTGGGATTCCTGCTCTGTCACAGGCTCCTGTAGGACATCAGAATATCACTCGGGCATTTTGTGTCTCTGTTCCTCAACTATAATATGAGGAAAAGATAATAGGTTTGGTTTAGTTTACAACGCAACTGAAGTGCTCAGTTTCTGTACCAGTGCAGACAATACAAAGCACTTAGATAAACATAAAGTTCCAAATCTAATGCTGGAGTGTAGAGTTATTAGCCTCATGCTATTTAAATGAAAACATGAGAATAGTTTTGACAGAAATCCCAAAGTGCTTGGTAGAGGTGATTTCTACTGACTTTCTTCTTTAATTGAATGTATTTTAAAATTTTGTAAGGAAAACATTCTCTCTAGAGCATGAAGACCCAGCTTTGCTCCTCGTGAGGTCCCACAAGGGCTACGAGAAGCTTTGCTTCTCACAGGGGCAAGATATTGCCGATTAGGGAGTTTCTGCTCTCTGCTACAGGCTGAACGTCCTGATCAAAGGATTAGAGCAGTAAGTGCTAGAAAGTGATGCTGGTCAATTAACCTTCCCAGATACATGTTCTCTCCTGCCTTGCTTCTGCTGGATACTGCATGGAGTTGTGAGCCTTTCCTAAGAAAAAGATTCAGCTGGCTCCCTTTGCAAAGGAACTTGGGGAAGCTGGTCAAGGTCTGGGAGTCTTCCTAGAGAGACAAAGACCAGCTGACTTGCCCGTATAAACCTGCAGTAGAGTTAGCCATAATCTGGCCAATATAGTCAAGGAAGCTGCAAGATCAGCAGTTCATCTCACCAAAGCAGGCAGCTGCATCTGTTTTTACGAACCGCCTTACGCACTCCACTGGCTTTACTGACCAGATCTCCTTGCGGTGAACCAGTTTGTCTGCGCTTCACAGAGATTTTCAGAAAAGAAGAAAGTAGTTTTACCTCGTGGGTTTTCAGTATTTGCTTTCCTTCCATCTACCAGAGACTTGAACATGTGTGGTTAGCTGTCTAAAGGAGTGCCCTAGCCACAGGAACTGTCCTGTGTTACCATCTGTTCATTATCCTGAATCACCTCAGAAAATTGTCCCAAGGAATGTTGAAAAAAGCAGAAAGACTGTGATTTTTGTTTTGGTTTGTCATCCTCTTGTGCAAACTGCATTCAGCTGAAAATGTCCTGACTTGCTTTGTCTTTTCTTATTAATTGATTGTCTGTGTGCCATTATCACCACAACACCTGGGCAGGTCATTTCGGTCTCTACTGCCATAAAGTTCCTCATGAGTTAAATTATTTGCCTCATTCCTATTCCACACACACAGAAAATGAAGAATAAAGCCACATGACTTTAGGCAAGTACCCGAACTGTTGGACTGTCCTTCTGCTATAATTTCCTAAAGCAAACCAATAAAGAGCTGCTGGCAGTGGAGATTTCTGTAAAGTGTGAAATAAAAAAGATTTATTATTTTTAGTGTATGGCAAGACCTCATTTTCATTTCAAATTAATTTAAAAATGTTGTTATGATGATTTTATGATATATTTATGATATGTTTAGTCATTTTATTCTATACAGTGCATTTAATAGATAATATTCTGATAGAAGTATAAGACACATTCAGAAAACCTGTAATTAACACAGTCCAGTGAAGTTTTTCTCTTCTCCATTCCCTGGGCTAGAAAAAAGACACATGTTATTACCATTGCTTTCCTGTTTGCCGTTGAAGCATGGCAGTTTTGAATAAATAGAAGGGAAGGAAGCAAGGCTGGCGGGGAAGCAGGGCCCAGAGCCAGACAGCGCTGAACAGTTTAACCATGGGTTCAGCTCAGGGTGCTGTGAGAGTTAAACCTGTTCAGGCTGCAGGCCGTAAGTAGATGTATCTGTGCAATGTGAAACAGGTCAAAGTGGTTGAAAAATGGAACCTTAGTGCTCTTCTAAGTAGAGAGCTCTCAGGAGTTCCTTGGGGAATTAAGAAAGTGCCTTCTTTCATTTAATGTTGATTTTTAAAGCATTCTTGATGATTTAAACCCAATCTCAACAGTCTTCTACCTTCCTGTTTATGGCCTTCTTCACACTCCTTATGGAAGGCTTAAGTTGTCCAAGATTCTTGTTTTCCATTGTCAGAAATTAGGAATTAAGAGCATCCTAAGAATAGCGTTAGCAAAGTCCCGTGCTCTGGTGTTGTGGTTTAAGCCAGTCAGCTGCTAAAAGAACCACAAAGCTGTTCGCTCACTCACTCCCCTCCAAGTGGAATCGGGGAGAGAATCTGAAATTTTAAAAAAAGTGAAACTTGCAGTTGAGATAAAGACAATTTAATAAGATAGAAAAGGAATAATAATAATAACAATATACAAACCAAGTAATGAACAGCACAGCTTCTCACCACCCAAAGCTGACACTCAGCTAGTTCCTGAGCTGTCCTGCCTCCCGCAGGGCAACTCCCAGTTACATACAGAGCGTGATGTCATATGGTATGGAATATCCCTTTGGTTAGTTTGGGTCAGCTGTCCTGGCTGTGCCCTCTCCCAGCTTCCTGGGTGCTCCCAGTCTTCTTATTGACAGGGCAGTATGAGAAGCTGAAAAGTCCTTGACTTGGTGTAAACATCGTCTAGCAACAACCAAAACATCCGTGTGTTATCAGCATTATTCTTATCCTAAATCCAGAACACAGCACTATACTGGCCGCTAGGAAGAAAATTAACTCTATTCCTGCCAGAACTAGAGCATCTGGGACAGTGCTTAAGTGCTGTCCTGAAGACAGGACATGTTTTTCTAAATCAGAGCCATGAAAAATCTTTAAGATGACAACCTGCTGGGTGGATTTGGAGTACTATTTATAGCCCAGATAAGGTGCTTCCTTTAAATTCCGCTCATTTAATCTCTGTAAAACTCAGTTACAATTCTAGCTCAGCTGTAGATTTCTAGACATGAGTTAGTCTGCATAATTTCATCTGAAAAGCAGATACATCATAGAAGTGCTTACATATGTTAACTAGGAACATTATGGGTGAATGGGAGTGGAGGATAAATCACACTGCTACCACACCTCACAGAAACAGGCACGGGAGAGAATCACCAGCAACTCATAACTTGCTTCCTTCTAGAAAAAGTTGGGGAGATTTGCTTTTATTTAAATCCCTCAGAGTTTTGTCTTTAGAGGAGGGAGGAATAGACTTCATCCAAAAGCCTGAACTGAAGGTATTTTTGAATCATGAAGAGGATGTGTAACGAAATTGTGCACCCAGCTAGAGCCCTTACTCAGTCACCAGGAGGCATTTGGGTTTATCCACCCTGTAGTACTGGGGACTGATTCAAAATTCTGGCATTACTATCAATGGATGAATTTTTGCCACAGTTTATACTTGGGCTGATTGCTATCCTTTCCTTTCCATAATTGACTAGAAAGCCACAACGACAAAAGTAAAATAAAAACCAGCAGCATTTCCTAGAAAAGCAGAAATTCCACAGCATGCGAGAGGAAAAAAATAGTTTCCCCAGGAATAATATTCTCAAACCAGAAACAAAATCAACTTTATCTGAGGACTTGCTGCCTGACTAGCCAGCACAAGTTCTATCTATGGGCATGGATATAAAATGTGTTTGACACCATAAATGTAAACAGGGTCACCACTTTGCAAAGCAATTTTAGCTTCATTTGAGGCGTTAAACAAATTCACACTTCAGCAGCTGATGCATGGGCCATGTGCCGTGGGCAGCTGAGCTGGTACAGCCAGCCAGAAATAGAGTACACTCTCTATATGGCATCTGGTTTTCCTCCTCTTCAATTTTTTCCCGTATTAAAGGAGACAGACCTCAGCCTTATGGCTTCAAGAACATATTTGAGTTTTACCATCTCAGCATTTCCTCATCTGCCTCTTAATACAACCTGACCTCATGAATCAGACATATTTTTATTTACTTACCGTGCGACACAAGAACAGCTGTATCGTAGCACAGTCTGTCTCGGTATTTGCTTTCCATTCATACAAGTTGGACAGGAAACAAGTCTCATCCTGACAAAGTCCCATCCGAGTCAAAGCAAGCTGTACACTTTGAACAAGTTAATTTTCAGAACTAAACCACAAAGTCTGGAGAGTGAGTAAGGGTGTGAAATGGTTATAAAATAACCATCAAATTGTGTAAGTTCATGACAGAGCATTATAGATATGTGAACAAAAGAAGAATTTCTTGGCTATTGAGCGCCATATCTTCAACAGGTGTTTATGTTCTGGTTTTTCAATTTTATTTTATTTTTTATTTAAATAATTTCTAAGAATCCAGGAGTCAGTTCCCAAAACTACAGACCACAAAAGTCTGAACAGATGTCTTCAATGCCTAGTCCCTCAAGAAGACAGCTTCACAGCTGTCTGCTGCCTGGTTGCACCTTTTGTTTTAGCCTCTACCATGCAGAGCATAGTCCTGTAAGCTCTGCATCTTTTCTAAATGCAGGGCAAACCTCCATTTATGTATCAAGAGGAATGTCTGTGGGATTATGATGGCAATGACCTTTAAAGTTCAAAAAACAAGTAAAGACACTAAAATTCCTCACCAAATTTTGAACAGGTTTTGCTGCTAATTATGCAATTGTTAATAATATTATTACACACACACACCCCACCTCAGTTTTATCTTCACCTGTGAGTCTGACAACTTGTGTTTTTCATGTAGGAGCTTTCACTAATTATCTCACTTCCAGCAATTAAGCACAAGACAGGATCAGATGTTTACCACAAGGCCAGAGTCACCTTGTCACCAGCCCACCCCACTCTGTTCCACACTGAGTCAAGGCCCGGAGCACTCACTACTGGAAGGAAGGAGAGAGAAAAGAAAAAAACCAGCCGCCCTTGTGGAACAAATTAATTAGACAGGAATTCTTGGTAAGGGGATCATGTGAATGAAAACATTAGCTATTAAGGTTTGTTGGTTTGGATTTTTAAAAATAGATTTCTAATACAGCCTCTTTTGCCCGTAACATCTTGCTGTTAATTCTGACATGTCGTCCCACGTCCCCCCTGTAGATGCACACGCACACATACACAAACAAATGGTGATCCAAAAGTCTCACCCCCATTAAGAAATTATGGATTTTGAGACAGCGTGATGTGGAGCCACTGTAGTGTAGACCCATACACATAACCATGCATTTGTCTTGTAAACGTTACGTTAACAGACATGTGGCTCTTAAGCGAGGATAAGCTTTGTATTAAACTGTGTAGAATTTGCTGAGTGATGACTTAAATCTGGGAAGTAGACATAGAGGATGTGTGGTAAAATAAACACACTTAAAACTGCAGCATCCTGGAAGTGTCCTGAAGGTGTCAGCCTAACAGGCAGGCACTTCAAGAAGATGTGAAACTGCCTGTGATGGAAAGAAGAGATAGCCATGGCTTGATTTGCATGGTCCTACCACCCATAAAACAAGTAGTGGTCCCCAGGAGTCCTCAACAAATGGAACAAACATGGATTTCAGAGGGTGTAGGCTCCCTGAGCAAGGCATTTCTTCCCAAGCAGAGTTTCCAAACCTTTTGCCAGGGGCAGCACCGGGTTCACCATCCGTCAGCTCTGTAGAAGAGCTGAACTGCTTACCCAAAGTTGGTGAAAGACTATGAAAACAGCAGCAGCAAGCAGCTCCTTTGGAACCAGAGAAACACCAGCAGAAGACTGATAGGTGCTCAGGGAACTGAAGCGTGAGTCAGGGGCAATTTGATGGATGAACTGAGAGTGAAGCCTTGGCTCTGCACTATGCAGGAGACAATCACTTTTCTGCCAAAACTCTGGAAACAGTTTATACCTGGACAATTTGTCTAAACAATGAAAAAAGGTTTGGTGGTTGGTTTGTGGTTTTTTGTTTTGTGGTGTGTTTTTTTTG
>VWZZ01001865.1:0-27336 GCA_013399095.1 Psophia crepitans
CTCCCAAGCCCCCGGCCGCGGCCGCACCTGGCCCGGCGCTGGGCCCTGGCCCTGGAGCCTGTGGGTGACTCCCCACGCCCGGGGCAGCCACACGGGCGGTGTGTAGGGGCAGGCGAGGAGAGCCTCCTCCCACGTCCGTGGGTTGTGGCGCCGGCACGTACCCCCTGCGCGGCCACCGGCCTTTCTAAAAGAGAGGAACTCAGTGAGTTGAATTCGCATCCCAGCCGAAGGGGCTGATGCGCTTCCTGCACCGTTTTAACGAGCGACTGTCTCCGCGCTTCGCGTTTGGGGGGCAGGCGGCAGCAGAGATTTGTAAAACGGTGATCACATTCTGTTTTAATTATCCCCGCAGATTTTATCTTCCCTGAATTTGACAGGAGCACGTAAGACATTACATTAGTCTGGCAAGTAGTAAGCGCCCTTTCTACCAACAGCTTGTAGAAAAACAGTTTCCCGAAGATTAAATGTGTGTATATCCATATATATCTACATAAGCGTAGGAGATGGAAGCCCAGTTCTGGAACCTATGGCCAGTTACGGCAGTTAAGCTTTTTGGCTATACGTAACGGCTCTGAAATTAGCGACATATCCAACTTGACAGCTTTTCGTGAAATGTTTTACTTGCACAATAAACTCGGCTGCTGCTGCCATTCCCATTGAATAGATTCGCTTTGCCTATTAATAAAAGCCCACGGCCAAGTGCTTTAATTGCGTTGTTATTGTTTCACTTTTTCCAGAGTGAAAGGAGTTAAGCATAAAGGTGTTACTTCATCATAAAAGAGTGACGGATCCCGGCATGAAGGACATAACAGATAGAAGTAGCAAGGCAAGTACACCAGCAGGCAAGTGGCAAGTAAGCGTGCAGGTAGAGCACATTAGTTCGGAGCACTGCTGTGAATTTAACAGATAAATCTTTTGTTTGCTCTCTGAAATGGCATTTTGCTATAAGCAAAATACTGAAAGCATGCAAGTCAATTGAGAGATAACTGGAAAAAAATCTCAGATCTTCTGCCCCGTAAGTAACTCAGCATTTTCCTAAATACCTCCCATTTTCTTAGAACTAAACAATACAAAGAGTGGCTCTTAACAGAAAAAATCCTCACCGTTTCAGATTTCAGCGCTTCTTTTGGAAGCAGTTCTCTAAAATGCTGTTCTTCCACTTACATCGCTCTTCTAAATTTGGAATTCAGGGCTTTCGGCATGTTTACAGTGTCATAGTCCGTGAATAATCCTAACAGATAATAGTTTGTTGATCTTAACTTTGACTGCTGTTTTTATTATTGTTACTAACAGACAGCTGTTTAAAGGAGCCCTTAAAAGCAGGAACTACCAGCCTTATATAACTCCGCCGATGAATCACTTGAGTGGAGGATACGTTTTATTAACACGATGAGTGTTCTGCAGTTAGCAATTCATTCTCTCTTTAGAGATAGGGAGCACTCCCCCATAACTTTTCCAAGTCTGTTAGCGCTACGAAGGCTGAAGTTTATAGTATGATTTGCCCTCTCTCTTTATTGTAAGGCTAATTGAAGGTTTACCTAAAGGGTACAGTGCCTTAACACCTGGCCCAGCTGCTAAGTAGTGCTAGATCTCAGTTGGGTTTTACATGAATGCTCTACTTAGTGGGATTAAGGAAAGGCAACCATAAGGCAAGAGCAAGCCAGCGGAATCCCAAACTCAATTTCAGAGCCCTTGAGAAAATCCTTGCCAGTCTGAACTCCACCTCATTTCTGCTCTATAGTGTTGGCCCCAGGCATTGTAGCTACTAGGGACCCAAGCCCAGGAGGAGACCTGAAGGGCCTCAGCTAAGCATAAAGAAGCATGAACATATTGTTGCAATAACAGCATTCATTGAAAAGGGAGCAAGCCAAGTTGTCTCCAGGCGATGCAGGTAGCAAGCTTAGATTGGCTTCCCAGCCAGACAAGTCCCATTTTTTTCACCATTTGAACTTGTGCTACACCAGTCATTTATTCAAATCTTCATTTTTTCCCCCCCTTCATGCCTTTGGCTCAAAAGCCACTCAGTGACACTGCAGCAACCTCTGGAAAATTCCAGGTCACTGGGGAGGGGAGTTGTGGTGCTCCAGCAAGAGAACTTTAGGAAAAAAAATCACCGTTGCTCTTGAGTACAATGGGCCATTTCTCATTTGACCAAACTGAAACTAGACTTCAGCCATCGCCACCAACAAAAAAAAAGTGTTCAGAGTCCCTGGAAAGCTGAAAGTACTCTTTGCAGCTGTACAGAGTTTTGTAAGGGTGGACTGTAGAGGCTGCTTAGAAGTTTACCCTTAGAAACTGTAAGGTGCCAGGCCCTCCCCCTGGAGAATGCCCTCTCTGTGTTAGTTCAAAGGATCCAGTCAGCTAGAGGTCCTCCTGGACAGCGGTGAGGAGCCACGGTGGCTGCCAGGGAGGTGGCAGAGCTCGCAGCGCTCGTCGCTGCGGCAGGCCCTGATCAGTCTGCTGAAGGTTGGTACGGCGACATGGAACAGAAGAATGATCCTAAATTTAGAAGCCTTTTTGCTTCCTGTGCCATGTACATTTGGCGTAAGCAACAATCCAACCTGAAACCTTCAGCAAGGCTTCTTTCTTGTAGAGCCTTGTGATAGCCTACAGCACTCAGTAGGCAGAGACATGGCATGCAATATCAAAAGCACTTTGGGCACCAACTAATTTTGGCAGTTTGATTCTGTAAAAAGTATTGCTATGGTACCAGTACGTCGTCTATCACTTTTCTCTGCCACACGTCTTGAAACTAGGCCACCTTGCAGCCAGACGCAAGAGTCCCGGAGTCCGGAAGGAGATGAGAAACAGCCTTAGCAGTGAGAGCGCTCTGGCGTACGGAGCCAGTTCCTTGCAACTTAACACGCACTTCATGTTAAGCTCCTAATGGGAAAACAATCCCCTTGCCCAAAATGAAAAGCCCCCGCTGTAACCAGGCGTCCTTCTGCCTGCTTTGGGGATGACTTTTAGTGATTCCCGTGCTGCTGGCCACACCGTGTGTGCAGCAGGCAGGGGTGGGTCCCCCCTCTTGCAAGGAAGCCCAGAGCCCAGCAGCTGCCTTGTGGAACACGGGCACAATTTATGTGAGTGCGGTTTGAAAGCTGCTGTTGGAAGGGTGCTTTGCCCTGGGGGCTGCCGAGTGGATGGAGGTGAATATTTACTGCGGTTCCTACGAGCTCGCTGGGGCTTGGACAGGCTGGATTGCCCTCTAGAGGGAAGTCAGGCAGGCTGGCCCCCTGCCCCCGCGGCAGGTGTCCAGCTGAACTCTTTACACTAACCGCACGTGTGTGTGCGATGTCAGGAGTCAGGCACTGACTCACCGAAATGGGGCAGGTACTTAAATTAGGCAGCTTGGAATTCACCTTGAATTATTTAGGCGTGTATTTGATATAAATAAACTTCAAAGAGGCTGAATAGGTTTGCCAAAAAAAGAAAGCACGCAGGTTTTGCAATCTTCCACCTTGGATTAAAGCTAGAAACCAAAGTGATTTTTTAGGACTTGCAGAGAATCTGAAAGGCACCATTAAAAAAAATCAGTCCAAATAACTCATGTGATCTGCAGTAAAACGTGGGCTGCAATTCAAAGTTTACCAAAACTGAAATATTTAATGGCAAATAAGGCAACGTGATAACCAGCTTAATGCTTTTCACTGCCAGTCAGACTGAAAGGACAAGTATGGACACATTGCACAGTAATATTTAGAACCCCTGTTGGCCCACAGGCAACAATACTGAAGCAGTAACATGCTGCGGGCAATATCCATACATTGCAATAACCCAGGCAGAAAAGAACAGTGGTGGGCACCTGAACTTCATTTGCATTTTTAAACTTCCCACGGCTGCAAGCAGCGTTGGAGGGTTCTGCCAGCAACATATTACACTGGTGGGGAAACACTGGTTTAGGTGCCAGCTAATATAATTGCAGGGTTTGGGATTGTTTTTTTTTTCTCAGAAACAAAATTATTGTATGATACTCTGTTTAATTTTGTAACAACATTTGTTCTTAGGTACAATGGTAGCGGCTCTTGGAAACTTCTCAAAATTGCTATATAGCTAGACTTCATGAAGATGGACAAGAAATAATTGTACTGCTTGCTGAATCAAGGATGTCAAACCAGATAATCCACATGGCAGCTCTGGATTTGAAAAACAAGTGCATGTGGGTTGGAAATCTTACACTTAAGAGTTTTGATTAAGTGAACACTCATAAAAATCCCCTTTTCTAGCTTGAAGTAGCACCAGAGCATACTGGCAAGACAGGAGATATGTAACAGTTGAGCACCAGAGGAAGGAGAATTGGATATAAAAGCTTAAAATAAAAATCAGATCAAAGCAGTAGTGGGAGATGGAATAGAACAGAACTGTAAAGGAGCTTCAAGAGTAGAGTCACTAAGCCAGTGAGCAACCTAAAATCTCCTTCTGTGCTGCAGCAGTTTACTTTTACATCAGTTGCACCCATAACTGTTTAAAAACTGACAAATCTGAGCTATTTTGCTCTTGGAAACATAAGCCTCTCTTAATCTCTTGGCAATGAAATCGCAGTTCTCTTTATGTTAGTTCAGCCAAGAACTGCACCATTGTATGCTATCTTGCAGCTTTGCATTTAAAAAGAAGTAATGCTCACTTAATGCACGGTCATTCTATTATCGACACCATAACTAACTCTGAATGATCAAACATTTATCCCATAAAGGTCCGCTTGTCAAAATGCTGTGTTACATCCCAGAGGTGTAAATACAGCCTGAAAAGTCTTTTCTCTCAAAGCCGTCCGCATCTCCCAGTCAAGTGCAAACAGCACACTCTTCTTTGTGCGCTTCACGCTCAGTTCCATACCCTGCCCACTGGTCCTGTTGCACAGTCTTGTACCTCATTAATATAGGGACGTTCAAATATTTGCAATAACATTAAGAAAATATATATTTTGATTAACAACTAAAAACGTAGAAAACTAGGGTTCTTTGAGAACTCAGCTGGCTGATTTGCTATATTTCCTTTTCTATGTAAACACTTCTCTTTTTTTTAAAAGCACATAGCGGTATTAAGATTGTAGAAACCCTTATGGAAGGAATACTCTTTGTTTCAGAACCTGAAACTGAAACAAACAGCCTTTCCAGGCTTTTTTGAGTCCCAGCTGCTTCTGTCATGGCTGTCGTGCTAGACCATCCCTTTCACAAACAAGTCACTGTCTTAGAAGCAGCTAGTGATTTTCCCTTTCCAGTCTTCACTCTCACTACTACTGGGACATTATTCCTGAACCGTCGGATGGAAGGGAACCGTCCCTTCTGGATTTGCATTAACATGGGTCTCTGGTTCATGGCTACCAGGCGCTTCAACCCATCTGGTATAACCCAATCATACCCTACAGGAATGACTTTGAGAACAACCACGTATTTAAAAAGTGAATGCATTTTATCCAACAGAAATGAAATTTGCCTTTGAAATTGGAATATTTAATCTGGACTGTTTTTTTAACAAAAAATATTGGCATGGAGACCTGAGTTTACAAGAAAGACAGAAAAACCCAAACCAACCTGTGCTTAGTGGTTATTACTATAACAGAATGCTATAGAAAACAATTCCTTTTCATAAAAGTTTATACAAGAAATACTTCCTGTCTTTAGCAACATGACCATTTTCAGTAGCAGCAGTTATCTTTAATAAATACTAGATGTTTAAACTCTGTTTTCCTGCAAAGACATCTTATCAGCGTGTGTACATCTAAAAGCCATCTACAGCTTGTGGGCATACGGCATCTGAGCAGAGGTAGGGATGTTCGTAGGTTTTGTACACTGACATAAAATGTTAACACATTAACTGCCATAAGCTGACAAAAGCAACAAAATTGTTTGATTAAAAATAAGCCTTAGAAATACAGGCAATTTTTCTGTAATGTTCTCCCACTAAACCCATTTTTTTTTACGTTGGTGCTGAAAAATAATGATGCAAGCAACTAAGTGTAATTGTAGAAAATTATTGCCAGTGATTTGCATATGAAATACACACCTTTTACTGCCCCTAGTTAGCATTGTTCAACCAGCTTATAAATAGTACAGCTGAAACGCTGCGAACAGAAAGCAGTTTTCGATGGGCACATGCTATGAATGAAGAAATGTTCAGACACAATGTGCAAGTTGGAGAGCTTTCATCAGAACTAGCCAAGAGGGAAAAATGCTTCACTTCCTAATCACGCTCTGTTTCGGATAAGCTGGTCACATATAGAAAACATCACGCTCATCTGCAGAGAGTAAAGCTTTCTAAAATGAGTGTTTATGTTTTTCTGGAAGGAAAAAAAAAAGTAATCTAATCTATCAGTACTTGTTTTTAGATTTTTCTAATTACTTCTACACAACATTTCTTTTTTATAATTTGGCATTTAATAACTTCTAAAATTTGAACCTTGCAGTTGATGCAAGTAATTTGCTGTAAATGTTGAAGGCATAAAAAAAGTCTAGGATTAAGGTGCTGGTTTTAGTGCAAGATACTCACTTTTGTGTACAATTTTGAAACTAAAAATGTTGACCATTGTTCTAATAATAAAGCAGAGTGTTTTAGTCTTTGATATTTGTGGGAAGGGGTGAAAGGAGGAAAGCAAAGTGGAATAGCATAAAGAAGAAAATTTTAAAGCAAGACTTTTTTATGACGTTTCTACAAAAGAGCAATTCTTCCATACAATCGTATAAAAACATGCTTCAAATTGAATTTTACAAATACATTTCTTAAAAAAACCCAGATAAATCTGAGAACTACTGTTTCAGTTATCAGTGAGTCACCTGTCTGCCACTATTATCCAGGAGCAACGTTCTCATGTGCTACCATCTCTTTTCTACTGCAGAGATACTTGCCATTTTGTCACGTGAAGTCGTAAGAATACTATAGAATACTGCTCTCCAGTTTAGTAAGTTGTCTGGTCACCGTCGCTTTTTTGGAGAAAAAGTCTCCCTTTCTGCAAGAGATGTATCCTGACGACAGCGTTTCACAAATACAAAGGAATAAAAGTCAACTCCAAACGTTGCAGAGAAGTAATCTCCTACACGTGGGGGAGCCAGAGCATTCCTCTGGCTGATGTTGGTGGCTGAGAATTTGGCAGCAACGTCAGGAGCTGCGGGCAGACTCACGCACGAGCACAAAAACGCCCCAAGATGTGGACAAAGGTGGTTGTGCGAAGCTTTGGTCTATCGATCGCCAATTTGTTTGTCATCCTCTTCTCCCCCTCACAACTTAGAGCAAGCATCGTGCTTTATCTTTTCGGTCATTTTAAAGGCATTAGCCTAATAGAGACACGTGTGAATGCTAACTGTGTAGCACAGTTAATAATTAATAATTAATGCATTTTAGGAATTGGTTTCCAAAAGGTGAAAAAAGACAATCTAATGCAAAGACTATCAGAAGGATGACTTCCAGAACTGGAAATATTCTTTCCTTTGAACTGCTTCACTCTTTATTTTTCATAAGACATTGTGCAGGTAAAAGTACTTTGAAGACTACAAAGAACAAAAAAAAAAGTTCGATGCCTCCCTTTTCTGTGAGATTGAAGTAGTTGATGAGAGTAGAGACAGCTAGCGAGCTGCTCAGAAGAAAGCGCAGTGGAGAGATCTTACCAGCAGGATAACCTCTGAGGAGGCTGGTCTGGCATCTTTAACACTGCTTGGGGCAAGAAGCCTTCCACAGCCACTCTGGGGGAAGAGAACGCTTCCTTACATTTCCATGAAACTACAAAAAAAGCTTTTTGGTCTTTTAGCAACTTCTATCAACTCAGATGTAAGTTGAACAAGGGCCGTGCGTGTGTTCTTTCTTACAAATACGGTAAGACACGTGCTGGGTTACACCAGGAGAAGCACGGCCAGCTGCCCAGGTGTGCCAGGCCATCAGACCCAGGCAGTCCAATAAACCTGGTTGTCCCTTTCCTCCGCCTGGCCAGAGGAAGGGCCCCTTAGTGCTGGAGGGGCCATTCATTGCCTGATTCTTGTGACTGCAAACCAGAAGTCCCTTACGTGGGTCAGAAGGAAGATCAGCCCTTCTACTCTGCCTGGGGAATTGCTCAACAGCAACTGGAGCAGTAGTTTTCCTGTATGGACCCTTTTTGCCCACTGTTTGTGCTCACAGTTCACATACTCCGGCTTCTAGGTTTTAGGTGGGTTCAACATCCCACTCACTCATGTTCTCCTCACAGTCATGCAGACAGAAGCACAGAGGGGCACACAAACATGCCCATGGCACCCTTCCCCCTGAGCAGAGGAGAGCTCACGTGATAGCTGAGATGGTACAGGCAAGGAGGAAGACATACTGTCTTTGAATAGCTGGAACTGTTGGGACAGTCTCTCCCCAGCCAAGACATGGGCCTGTAGGGCTGGGCTGGAAGAGAGAATCTATTCAAATTGCCGGAGCTGGATGCCCAACCTACTCACAGCTGGGGCCTCGATGTCAGGCCAGCCCATTTGCACCAGGGTGCTGGTGTACGACGACAGTGCGCCTCATACAAACTTCTGCTGGATGGACCATGTGCACTGGACTTCATCTGGGTCTTTAGATGCCTGGTTGTTGTCCAGGCTGCTGTAGATCACCTCTACTACTGCTAACTCCCTCACATACTGGATACCGCTCTCAGTTGTCCACTTGCCTCGACAGTTCACATGATCTTCCTTGAGGGGATCCCGTTCCTTCACACTCAACGGGAGTCACCTCCAGAGGCTACTGATATTTTGCCCCTTTTTCCGATCCCTCTGTTGATGCCCTGGTCCCTCACAAGGGATCCCAGCTTCCCAGGGCTTCCTTGCCCTCCATTTCCTGACTGTTGGCCCCGGTATCCCAGCCTTGGAGCAACCAGCTGATACGCAGCTCACCAGGCCGATGGCTGTAATTTTTTTGCGTATCTCGCAGCTCAGTCGGGGATAGGGAGCCAGTGGTGTCTGACTCATTTACAGTTTCTGTTTCTTTCCCCTCCTGTTCTTGTGACTGCTGTGCTGCGCAGCCGGCTGCCTCTCTGACTCCTCCTGCTCCCTCTTATGAGAAGCTTCTCAATCCCTGACTGAAGGAGTTGACTTCTGCTTCCATAGTTTCTTCTTGACTATAGGATCGACTGATACAGTTGAAAGTTGGGTCTCTGGCTTAGCCACCCTGCCTCTTCGCATGTCTCCAGATCCAGAGACCCCCCCTCTCCCTTGTGGGTGCTGAGCAGAGCTCGGCAAGCGCAGGCCAGGCGCAGCACGGTGTGAGAAGCTGTGTCCCGTTAGCACAGCCAGGGCATCCTTTCCTCAAATGCTCTGTCGCTTTATCGGGATCCTGCACTTGTTTGGGGGTCAAGTCCCACACCACGGCAGGTGAAAATTGTTCTAGATACCTGCCCGTATTCTTCCATGCACCCTGCCACCCAGGACCACACTGCCTCGCGGCACATCCCTGTGTGACATTCCTGAACAGTCAGTTACCCTTAGGAAATGCTGGAAACACATTTTTGAGACACATCAGCGTGAGCATTCCGATCACCCAGGGATGTTCAAGATACTGAAGAGTCATTGCAACACGGTGGAAGGCACCTACCCTGCAGGAGATGAAGGGGAAGGTGCCGTTCTTTGTTTCCTCCACAAATTGGCTCTCGGAGGAAAAGAGGGAAAAGGTGTAGTTGTTAATTGTCTCCACGAGATGGTTCCCGAAGTACTGGGACGGCAGCAAGGCGGGGCCCAAATACCAGATTAGGCTCAGGGCCAGAGCTTTCATCATAGTTCTCCTGGGCAAAACATAACTGCGTGCTCCGCAGCACAGCAAACCGCAAAAGCCAAACCCAGCCCTTAACAACTGCTCATGTTTGATGCACGGACAGAGCATTTCAGGGAGAGGGGAAGGGGACAAATAAACCTGCATTGCGAACAAGTCAGTCAGCACCGTGACCGGCAACAGCTGAACAGCTATAGTAAGTTCCCTCTAGTGCACTCTGGTCAAATGTCTCCTTATCTTGAACCCCCCACGTCCCACAGTGGGTGACAAAAAGCCCTGGGGTGGACTCGCCCTGGACGGCAGCCAAGCACCTCGCAGCCACTCACTGCCCCCCACAGTGAGAAAATCCAGGGACTGAGTTAAAGGCAGCGTAATAGGTAAAAGGGAAAAAAGTGAAAAACAAAGAAAAGTGATGCAAAAGCAGCACCACCAGCTGCCTGATACCCAAACGGTCCTCGAGTAACGGATCCCTTGGAACACCCCCACACCGAATCCTGTTTTTATTGCAGAGCGTGACGTTACACGGTGTGGAGTATCTCTGGTCAGTCTGGGTCAGCGGTCCCAGCCGCGCTCCCTGCCGGCGCCTTGCCCAGCCCACTCGCTGGGTGTCAGAGAAAGCCGTGGCACTGTGTGAGCGCTGCTGAGCAACAGCTAAAACACCGGTGTGTCAGCAACACTGTTTTGGTCACAAATTCAAACGACAGCATCATATGGGATGCTGTGAAGAAAATTAACTCTGTCAGAGCAAGACCCAGTACATCAGGGTGAATTTTTGTTCTCCTCCTCACCATACCCAGTGAGGCTGCTCCTGAACTGGCCTGTCTTGGGCTGACAGCCCACCAGGGATGATACAACTTTACTTGGGTAGATAATGACAGGACAAGGGGTAATGGGTTTAAACTAAAAGAGGGGAGATTTAGATTAGGTATTAGGAAGAAATTGTTTCCTGTGAGGGTGGTGAGGCACTGGCACAGGCTGCCCAGAGAGGCTGTGGCTGCCCCATCCCTGGCAGTGTTCAAGGCCAGGTTAGATGGGGCTTTGGGCAACCTGGTCTAGTGGAGGGTGTCCCTGCCCATGGCAGGGGGGTTGGAACTAGATGGTCTTTAATGTCCCTTCCAACCCAAACCATTCTATGATTCTAGGACTCTATACAAACGCCATGCAGGTCACTGGAGAGCAACCCCGTTAGGCTGACAGAGCCAGGGCTGCTCTGGCCAGTCAGGGGAGGCTGACAGGCAATCGAACGGCAGCATGCAGCAATTAACAGAGACAGCGGAGCCAAACTATTCCTGGCAGCAGCAGGTGATAAATAACGGGCAACAGCCACAGCTACACTGGGGGCGGTTCATGCTGGACACGAGGAAATCTCCTTCACAAGGAAGGTGGAGCAGCACAGGGACAGGTTGCATGGGGAACCTGTGGACGCTCCATCCCTGATGGTTTCCAAGGCCAGACTTCACGCTGGCAACACTTCAGATTGGAGATTTGACTAGATGACTTTCAGCAGTCCCTTCCAGCCAACATCTCTGTTCTTTTAAGTGCTTCATTTTCCAAACACCCTTCCTATACAGCGCTATCAGTTATGGAGCTGGAAATACGCGGCTGGCAGTTAAATGACTTTCCATGGCAGACCTACGCAACAGCCATTCCAACCACTTTGTAGGAGACTTAGTTTGGTTTAATGAGCAACTGGGACCATGCCCTGTATTTTGCACACCTACAGCATTGCCCAGCAGTACAATACCTGGGATAACTTCAGAGGAGCAGCAGACCGGTATGTCTGGTTGAGTCGCTGGTGGTGTGGAGTATTGGTAGCAAAAAGGAAAAGCAGACATAAAAATTAGGTGCAATTTTCTATGCCAAAGCCCTTCTGAAATGCGAGGGCATGGAAAGGAAATGGCCTACATCCTTTACTTTGCTAAAAACCAACCACCCCACTCCCCGAACCCTTCAATCAAGGTACGTTCTGCAAGCTCTTAGTCATTAGAAAATTAAAAAAGCAGAAGAGCTTGAAAATCGTTATCTCATTGGGGCTTGTTTGTTGCTGCAATCCAAGCACATATATAATCTCGTTACACAGTGTCTATACTAAAATTGATACGTTCAGATTAGAGGTGCTGGCACACTGGCACTCAGACCATGTATGTACTTCAGGCCCTCAAATGAAGAATCTGGGTTTCCTATGAAAGAAGATGGCACCTCTGAGCACCTGAGACAGGCTCTCGCTCTCCACCGTCCTCTAGGCAAGAGCTGGCCCAGCTGAAGAGAACCCAGCTTCAGACATCCATCTGACTGAACAGGGGGAACGCCCTCCTCAGGCACCCCCAGACCACAGGCCTCCCCTCCCTGACCTCCTTATAGAGGTGGCTGGGGAAAAGGAACCAAGAAAATAAAAAAAATAAAACCTGGACAGCCTTAATTGTCCACCACTGCTCAGAAATTGCGTAAGGTGTGGGGAGTACATTAATAGCAGTGATTAATTCACCAACAGTTTGACATACAGGTGTAATCTTTGCTTGTTGTTTACCTGGTAGAGACAACAAAAATTTCTCAATAATTACAGGCAAATATGTTATATTTAAGATTACTTGATAATATTGTTAAGGGTCAATTTGTGGGTTTTTTTTTTTCATTAAGGTTGAAGAATAGTTTAATAGCAATCAATGTTCTGGTGATAAAAAAAAAGAATTAAAAAGTCATTAATTTTTGCTGATTTGCCTTTATTAGGAAAAAGTACAAATAAAAAACCCCTTGTACTTTCATGAAAAAACAGACCAGGTGTACACAGTTTTGCAGTACGGTTGCTATTTCTTTCACACATTGGAGGTGAGATGGCTCAGTGTATCTCCAGCAGACCCAACCCTCTCGCAGCTCTAAATCATTATGAACCACTTAGCCTAGATGTAAGACAAAGGGAAAAAGATGTATGGCTCCTACTATATGTACTATGTAAAAGCCAGAGCCCCCAAAAAGCTGAAATATGACTCTGGTGGAATAGATGTATTTCTTTCAAGCACAAGTTTTACATTAGCAGAACTTCGGAGAACTTCATGGGTGAAAACGTACGGTGGTTGGCTAAGGCAGATGCTGGTGACTGCCGCTGCTGGGGCTCACCCACGCCGCCCGGTGCTCCTCTTCTGTCCCCAGCCTTCCAGCTGCAGCAGCAGCAGCACTACCTGCAGCAGAAGCGCCAGAGGCCTGGGAAGAGAGAGACGGCCAGGGCAGGCATGGGAAAGGCAGTGCAAGGAGGAAGGGGTCTGGTGTTGCAGCCATTCTCCAGAACAAAGCCAGTCCCGAGTTCTGGAAGCTGCTCCCATGGAAAGATTGTGTCTCAAGGGTGCCTATTATAACATTATACCATAACATAGGCATATAATACATTCTGTACATTATGCAGGATGCATTTTCAGAGGATCGAGTTTTTATTTATATTTTGCACGCGGTGGAAGGCGGCACACGGGTCTATGACAAACAAGCTGTGCAACGGGGGGAAGGAGTGCAGGGGGAGGAGGAGGGAGGAGAGAATTTAACAGAAATAACTCCACTTAGTGTTTGAGTGAGCGATGTAATGAAATCTGTTTGCTGTGCTAGCTGTCTCCAGATTGGGCTGTAATTACACCACAGAAGGAAGAAAGGTAGCTGAGTCTCAATCTAGATCATTTATGTAAACTCAGCCTTCTTGTCAACGGCGCTCTCGGATTGCACGCGTGCAAACCACAAAAATCATCTCCTATGAACAAAACAGAGACGGTCTCAAATTGCAGGTTTCTGATACACCTCACAGGCTGTCTGTAATTGGACTTTAAAATTCAACACACCGAGCTTCAAAACTTCTCCGGTATTTGCTGCATTTTATTCGGCGCGGTGAAAGACCGTACTCACAGAAGAGCATTCCTTCTCCCTTCCTGCCAGAGGCCGGTGTCTAGCCTTGCAAATGAACATTTGTTTGGCTTAAATGAACACAAGTGTCATAAACCTAGGAAATTCTTTTGTGTAAGACTGTGTTGAAACAAACTGCTTGATCTGAGGGAGGGATATTCCCTCCCCCAGAGAGCTGGAAAAACCTCATTCTCTGACCCAGAGCAAGGTATTTTACACGCATGGTATAAAGCCCAGGCAGTCGCTTCCCTTAACAAAGCCAAATTAATATTTGATTAAATATTTTAAAGCCCCTACTTACCATGCTTGACACATTTTCTCAACAAGTTTTGCAAATACGGACAGCATGAGGCGCAGGGTAACTTTACATCTGAACACAGAGGAACAGCGTGAGGAGACATGCGGACAGAGAGAGGATTTTCCCCATCAATCCCCCAAACTGCCCTTCCCCTGGAGAAGCGGGGGCGTTAATTCCCGGCTTCGGCAGCGCGCTCGCTCTGGGCAGGTTTGAGCGGGATCTTCACGCCCCTCCGTCCCTCGGGCAGGAAAACCACCGGCCTCCGCCCTGGCGCCGTCCCCGCTGGTGCCCAATCAATACCGACTTATTTCCTGTCCATTTGCTGAGGTCACGGAAACGGGACTCATTAATTATTTCTACCGGTGCAGCCTCAAGTGCGCTTCTGGCACAACAAGCGAAGGCTGGCTGTGACCTTTTTTTTGTTTCGTTTCGTCTTCCCCCTCCCCCTGAATTTTGCTGGTGGTGGCAGCAGCCGGCGTGCGTCCCTCCATCAGGACAGGGCGATGAGGTGAGCAGCGGCGCGGGGCGTCGTTGGCGTCCCCGCCAGGTTGTTGTCACCCGTGGAGGGGTGGCGGGTCAGGGAAACCTGGTCACGGCGTAGACGATGTTGGCCAAGGCAGCCCTGGCCTCGGAGGGAGGGAAGCGCTCCAGTGCCGCCAGCGCTCTGTTTCCGTGGCCGCGGCACAGGTCGATGGCAGAAGTCACACCTTTGCCGGCCTTGATGGCTTCTTGCAGCTGTCGGAAAACACAGGCACAACAGGGTGGGTTTCGGCAACGCCGGCGCGCGCAGTTATCTCTAGGAGGACAGGGCTCCCACCGCCCCTTCCCGAGGTAAGGGCGAGAACCCAAGCCGTCAGACAAAGCTCTCCAATACCCTCAGCTGCTCCGTTTTGGCTCCTCACTACGACAGAGCTGCGGCTGATTTAAACTACATCACCCATCACTTTGTCACCTGAAAGATGCCGGCTCTTCAAAGGGCACGCTTAATTTAAAAAATAAAAAATAAATTTTTAACTATCTGGGTGTTTCATACCTAAGGCACTGCCTGAGAGCTTTTGTGCAGAACCGGCAGACCAGCCGCTCGCTCCCTCTCTCGTTTTCTGCAGTCAAAAACTGGATTTTATAAACACCCTTTCCACCCCTGCTTCTGCAAACAAGCACGGGATGACACACGTTGAACTCTCGTCTTTTGTAACACAGGTTGCTGTTTATATACCGTATGATTACATTTACTACAGTGGACAAAAGCAGATTTTGTCAGTAAAATAGGATGTGTTAAGCTTCATTGTACTGAACTGTATCCATGCAAACTCAGTCTTCTCAGTAAGGTTAGGGAATTTGACAATGGTTTGGTGAAACACCGTACGAGAAAGAAAATATTAACATGGAATAACAGACGTCTCATGGTGAGCTGCTGGAAAGATTTGGCACCTAAAAAGCTAGGGTAAATGGCAGGTTAAATTTCATATGAAATAACAGCAACAAATATGCCAAACAAAACACACTGGTTTTCCCCCAGTACCTCAGTTTAGCTGAAGCTCTGAGTAGTAATCACATTCATTAAGGGCTTTTTAAAAATTACTTTTTCCTGAACAGCGTCATGAGACTGTCATGAAACGTCACTACGTTTCTCTACCCTAAAACCCAGCTGGCCCCAGCCCACAGAATCATGGAATGGTTTGGGTTGGAAGGGACCACAAGGATCATCTAGTTCCAACCCCCCCGCCTGATGCGTCATGGCCTCAGGACCAAGGCGTGACAGCATTTCGTCATCTTTAATGTGTCCCAGCTGGCTTCCATTGGTGCGTTACATCACCAGTGGCTTTTTTAAAAGAAAAGGGGTTTTTCTTGAACACAGGTATCTATAGTAACTTATTATACAGTGGTTTATAAATTGTTTTCCTCCAATACACAGTCCAATGCCCCAATTCATTTACAAATGCATCAGTATAACCTTTTCTATCTAGTTTAAATCATGTAAAAAAAAAATAATCTAGGCAGTGACCAAACTGTAAAAGCCATCCGTTTTTACAGATACTTGCACTCATACAGGATGAATGCCATTTCTCATCTGAATACAAACTGAAGTGGATTCATTATGTGTTTAAAGCCGAAATTAGCTGAAAGCATATTACAGCACTTGAGCGTTCAAGTCCCAGTTCATCAAAATTTTATTCTCCACTTCAGTTAGAATCTTCCTGCACTGTGCGCTGGAAAGGAACCTGCCCCGAGGCATGAACGCGTTGCATAGTTAATTCAACACGCCTTCTAACGAATGGGACCCGGCCACACAACCGCAGCTCTGCTGCAGAGGTGGGGAGAGGTGAGGCGAGGTGGGCCAGCAGCGTGACGAGGCGCGCCGTCCCCCTTCCCCGAGGCACGACTCTGCGAGATGGTAGAGCCCACGCACCTCGAAGTGAACGCTGATGTATTAAAGCTCATTAAAAAGGTTTAGTGTACCTGGTAATGGTGGCGTGAGTACAGATTGAGATGTAAACAGGAAAGAACATGGCTCCTAAAAAGTCTTTGAGCTGGTCAAAGGCCAGAGGAGCTTAGCTTCAGCGTGTACGGTTGTATATATGCACTAAGACTGCCCTGTAACACCAAAATCTGGAAAGAGGGAAAATCGTAACGCAGGGACACAATCCATTTACACGCTTGTCTTGCATAAGCCCTTAGACACAGGCAGTGCCTTGAAGCCAAAACAACTGCAAAGCTCATGTCGCACTACGTGCAGAGGAGTCGCCATACAGAAATCGGTCTAATCTGCTACTGAACGTTTCCAGGCAAAGTTCAGGGAACCTCCAAACCAAGAATTCTTGCTCCTATGGCAAGCTCCTTCCTCAGCTTTTCAGTTAGAGACCACCCTGCGTAATGAACGATTTATAGTCCTTAAAAGCTTACCTGGTTTATATTCCATCTGCAGAATCAGTGGTTCAATTCAAATAAGCACAGGCTGAGGCAAACCAGACTGGATGAACCAGACCGCGTGCCACCTCTATCTCAGCTGGGGTGGTAAAACGGGAAGGGGAAAAACCCCAACAAACCCAACAACGAAGAGTACAAATTGGGCTTCTTGTAGTGGGAAATACCGGGTACAACTCCATAGGAAACCAGGCTTCAGCAGCCCTGCTGTTTGCAAAAAACCCTAATTTAAGCCTGTAGCTGTACTGGCAGTTTTATTACACAGTTTCATGCTCCCTCTCAATTTTTGAGCTTCAGTGATTTTATGTAACGAACTTCACAAACTAAATGTGTTAAAAAAAAATAAATCCGTGTATCCAGTTTAGATGTATTAGTTTTTAACTTCATTTGGATAGGAGCTGCTAATTTTTGAGGCACATAAACAGAAAGGCAAAATGAACTACTTTTATTTGTTACTTTATAAACTTTAATTACACTCTCTCCTGAATTTCTTCTAAACCAAGGAATCTGCTCCTTTAGTCTCTACTTATATGGCATCATTTTGTGCAAAAATAATTCCCCTTGCAGTAACAATTTCATCCATCATTAAAACACAACCTTCTTCAGAGTGGCGTTCAATAAGTAGAACCAAATACAAGTCAAAATGCAGAACGCTTCAACACGCTTTTCTGCAGCTGAACTGCTAGCCACGCTGCAATACTGCTTTTTAACTTCTAAGCTTTGGTTCAGACCACTGGCACTAAAGCCCTACTTCATCCCAAAGGGGCCAAGAATCTGAAAAATCACCGACTGCGTTTTGGTTATTTAAATTCAGCTTAAACATGGTCTCAGGACTGCCCCTGTCTCCCACGTTAAAGCTGTGGGACAAACCACACAGGTAGTTTTGGAGCAACGGCCATGTAACCACGTATGTTCATGGTTCCGGCCCTATGTGTGGGAACAGAAGCTGAGAACTTTACTTCTCTTACCCTTCTAAGTCCACCACAAAACCAAAAGAGTATACTTGTGTGTCCCATCTCTCTGCTTATGGGCGAGTAAGAAATTATTTCCTGCAGTAGAGTGTAAGTGAGTAACAAAAAGAAAACCTCTGTTGCCTAGGTCATACCACACATAAAGCTGTAGGGAATTTGCACTCCTCGTCCTACTTTGTAGTATTAATGTTTGGGGGTTTTATGATGTATTCAGGCACATTAGTAAGTAAGGAACAGTCTGCATTTGGATAAATGACCTCAACAGGGTCTACACAGCTTTTGGACTCTACTGATTTGTTATGGATACACAGCGAGCAACGAAATGGTGATGGTGAATCTCAGATCAGCTCCTAGTTTCACAGACGGTACTCTGTGGTCATCCAACAGAAGTTGCCTCTAACCAGATCTGATAACATTCAACTAGATTCAAACCAATGACCAACAGGCCAAGACGTCCACATCCTGTTTTTCTGATGGTTCAACTATACTCTCTTTTTTTTTTTCCCCATAGCTTTCTACACGTTTTTTTGTCTTGAAACAGTGTGTCCTTGCAGCAAAGACCATCAACTACTTCTTGGGCTGCATTAACAACTGCATTCAGCAAGCAATTACTGCGCCCTATTTGGGGCTTGTGGGATCACGTCTGGAGTGCTGCGCCCAGTTTTGGGCTCCCCACTAAGTGAAAGACATTGCCGTACTGCAGCAAGCGCAGTGGGAGGTTATCCAGATGACATGGGGCTGGAGCAGCACATGGTCTACAAGGAAATGCTGGGCATCGCTTCGTTCAGCCACGGGAAGAGAAGGCTGTCACTGTTGTCCCAACCAGCTCATGGACAACTGCAGAGGAGTCAGAAGTGGACTCTGAGAACAGGTGTACGTGAAAGGGATGAGAAGCAACGGCACAGGTTGCAGCATGGGAAATACTCTTAAGACTCAAGAAAATTCTTTTCCCTGGGAGGGAGGTCAAGCACTGGAACAGGTTGCTCAGGTTGTCTGTGAAATCCCTGTCCCTGCAGATACTCAAAACCCAACTGAGCAAACCCATACTGGCTCTGCTTTGAGTGAGAGGTTGGACCAGACGTGTCCCAGAGGTCCTTGCCAACTAAAATTAATGCATGATTCTGTGAATAAAGCAGAGTTCAAAGCACTATGTTTCCCAGTCTCTGTTTCAAAAAGGCAAAGAGAAAATTTCTCACCCCTACCACAGCAGTTCAGTATTTGCCTTTCAGACCAACTGTTCGGGATTGCTGTTGGACAGAACGTCATGTCTGAGGGCAGCGAGAGATCGAAGAGGCAAGCAGGGGACTGCTGGACTTTGGAGACTGAAGAATTAATGAAGATGATAGATGTAGATTAGATATCAGGAAAAAAAAAATTCCGCACTACAAGGGTGATGAGACGCCTGAACAGGTTGTTGCCCAGAGAAGCTGTGGCTGCCCCCTCCCTGGCAGTGCTCAAGGTCAGGCTGGATGGGGCTTTGGGCAGCCTGGTCTAGTGGAGGGTGTCCCTGCCCATGGCAGGGGGGTTGGAACTAGATGATCTCTGAGGTCCCTTCCAACCCAAACCATTCTGTGGTTCTATGTCTCTGCCAAAGGAAAGAAGATTCCCGAACCTGTAGGGAACAACAAATTTGTTAGGGGAAAGGCTCCCCGAATATGCGGTATTTTGGCTGTACTAGATTTTATGTGCAAAGGGACAATGAGAACACTGAAATTCCTACGGGTTCGGGTTTTTTTGCAATGGTCAAACTTAGGATTATTTAAGTGATAAGATATCAACAAGTAACTTCAGATTGTTTATGTTGTTGTTATTTCAGAAGAATGATCCTCAACAGCTGAATTTCTTATTCCTGAAATGTTCACACGTCATGCATCCTCTCTGATCCTGAAGTGAGGTAAAATATTCTACATTTCTAAAGGGCACAGCACTCACTGAAACAAAAAAAAAGAAACCCCAAAACCCAAAATTTAAATTGATCTGTGGCCGAGTGAGTGAGTAATGCCCTGTTTGCAGTGTTCTGCACTAGCTTTTCTAAATCTGTTTTCTCTTTTGTGAGAACATCATGCTCAATAAGCACTGAAGGTTTAGGCTGCTGAGGTGTTACCTTGAAAGGGCACCAACACGTTTCACAGCTAGGAGATCAACTTTGTCAATTTTTCATTTTTAAGTACCTTGGAATGTCTCAGCATCCACTCTCACGGTTTTTGTGGCTGGGCACAGGATTATGCTCTTCCTTCTCAAAATGGGCTGGATAATCATTTAAATGCCTCACTTCATAATGCTGTAAGATACATTTATTTTTTAAAAATCTTTGTTGGCTACATGTGTAGAATGATATGCCAATGAAATTGGAGCAGTAAATGTATTTATCCAGTTTCTTCTTAGAAACTTTTTCTGTATAAAAGGTAAAGAAGTGCATCTTTAAAGGGCAAAAACACCCTGTAGAAAGTTCCACTGGTAGTACTACTCATCTGACAAATAGAAAAACTCTCTGCTTACTTAAAACTCGGAAACACTTATCTAGCCAGAGACCAAACCTGGAGAGAGTCACCTCCAGCAGTAGAGGAAAGATGGGCTGCTCACAGAGAACGCTGCTACTCCAGCTGTAACTCCGTTCTTGAAGTCAGCTTTGCCAAAAAATTACAAGTCATCCCGAGACACTGATTGATTGTACAGACCCTTTAATATTTTTGAAGGGACACCAACTCCTCTTCCTTCTGCATTTCCACGTCTTTCGCAACAAACTTTAACACGGCCCACTAGCTTTTAAATCTAAACACTGGTAGTTAA
This sequence comes from Psophia crepitans, assembly GCA_013399095.1. Taxonomy (NCBI): domain Eukaryota; kingdom Metazoa; phylum Chordata; class Aves; order Gruiformes; family Psophiidae; genus Psophia; species Psophia crepitans. Next base: position 20,575 of record VWZZ01001865.1, read on the forward strand.
GTGATGCCTTTTTACCAAAAAGCATGACTTTCTTAAATCATATTAATGCAAACAGTGATTGTTAATTGTCATCTTAGCATACATAAGCAATTAACTTTATTTAACTTTAATATTTATGTTAAAAGATCTGACAGTTGTTTGCTTTAATAGAACAGAAGTTGTGCTGGATTCTCACTCCAAAGCAGCCATGGAAAATACCCACTGATTAAAAACAAAGATGCAACTGATTTTTGGTACTGGATGTGTATCTCAGTAATTCAGAAACGGTTAATTACAACAAAGGATAAAACAGCTTCTTCTCAATGGTTTTGGCTTCTATTGTAATATTACTAACACATCTAAAAAACCCCTTACATTCATTAAATCACTGACTATTCTGTTTTTTTTAATATACGTAACAAATCACAGAATCACAGAATCTTAGAACTAATGAACTGATGGCAGTGGCTGCTCCAAACCAGAACAAGACAAATTGGCCTGGAAAACCGCCACAGGTCATAAGCCTCTGCAAACCACAACCCTCTGCTTTCAGATCTGCTGCATTTCAGGAACGAGAGTGAATAGTCCATGGCCCACAGTCCTGTGGCACATCTCATGACGAGTCCCTGGCATTTGAACAAACAGAACCGAGGGACCACTGTCGTTTACACCGCGGGACTGGAAAACTGCTCTGCAGCCAGCACTGCAGTGGGACGGACCCGCTAACCGTGGCTGGTAGTCACCGGCGAGCTGGGGAAGGGGAGCCACGCTTGCTAACGCAACTGGGTGGCACTGCGGTATTTATTAGTTGCATAACAGCAGGCTACCACTGAGAAACCTCCTTGTTTCCCCAATGTCACCTTTCCCATCTTTCTTCTCTCTTTCCCACCACGTGGGAAGTCAAAACATGAGTGCCGTGCAGCGTGCGCACGGCGGGACCTACCACTTCTTGACTCATGCTAAGTTCCGGTGCTGCACAAAACCGCCATGCGCAGTGTTTCATACACAAACCAGCAAAGTACACCACAACCTACTATGCTGGCGCACCGTATTTCCCAGGCCAGTCTGGATGAAGAGGCCTCTGTAACAGAGAGCAGAGCAAATGGACAGGGCTGCAGTAAAAAGAAATATATTAATACTTTTGTACATCCTCTTTCACTTGACTTAATTTATCATTTCTGAATATTGCTTTTGGGGAAAAAACAACAAATCCTTGCAGTAGCATACTTATTGGCTGCAAAAATACAGGATTTATTTCTTTATTTAGCCTTATCTTATAGTTTTTCTAGACCCTTGACCAGAAAACAAGAATTATTCCTAGCTTACTCACTTCTGCTACTAGTTGTGCCTTTGTAACACTCATCTAACAAGTCTGTGTAATTCCAAGCACCATTAAGGCCTCGACTTCAGTGGAGAGTTTTTAATCTATATGATAAAACAGTAATTGAGAATCTCAATTTCTTGTTTTAGAATTACACAGCTTACCTTGCATGCAGAGTAGAGGTAAAATGGGCAAAACCTTTTTGATTTTAAAATGTCTGCGATTTTTGCCAAAATCCCACATAAAAACGACTGTGCCAGAGAAGTTTGTGTCTCTCTCAGTGACATACCTGAATTTTATCAGTACTTTCTCTCTTTTCTTAGCTGAGAAGCACCATTAAAACAGAGCTGAAACTACTTTTTCATCTCTGGAAGAGACTTTCAAACACCACAATGATGGATCAATAATTTGTCTGGATGCGGTGCGATGGTGCAGAGGAATAAAAAAAAAAAGGGTGAAACATTCAGATACTAATTGAGAAAATGTATTCAGAAATGCAGACCTCAAAATAAGCCTTTTGTGATATCAAAGTCCTTCTGATAAAAAGATTGAGAAAAGCTAGGAGAAAAAGAACACTAAAAAGTTTTGCAGAACACAGTAACCTTATTGACATGACAGTTTCAGATCTAGTTAATTAAATTAATTGGAAGTATTTTACTTCTATATTTCTATATAGAATTCTAATTATATATAACAAATATATATATTTTAATTATATACAATTTCTGTATTAAACTAAAAGAGGAGAGGTTTAGATTGGACATTAGGAAGAAATTCTTCCCTGTGAGGGTGGTGACGCACTGGCACAGGTTGCCCAGAGAAGCTGTAGAGGCCCCATACTTGGAAGAATTCAAGGCCAGGCTGGATGGGGCTTTGGGCAACCTGGTCTAGTGGAGGGTGTCCCTGCCCATGGCAGGGGGTTGGAACTAGATGATCCCTGTGGTCCCTTCCAACCAAATCCATTCTGTGATTCTGTGACTCTATATTTATGCCAGAGCCCTCATTAAATTTACTAGTACCATCCAGATAGTTTTTTGTGAGTGGAAAAAAAAAAATCAGGGATAGCATTTTAATATAACATGCACCAAAAGAACAATGCAAAATTCTTGAGCAGTCTCAAAATTGAAATAAGATCTTTGCCTTTTAAGGAGGCATGTTAAATGGGTGGATCTCAATTTCTCAAATTGACCTTCATTCATTATTTTAACAGAAAGCCACAACGAGGAAGGTAAAATATTTTTAAGCAGGGCGAACAGCTAACCATTTCTGTATAGGTATATCGATGAATTCAACTAAAGGAGGAACATTTTAACATCAACTAAGTCGCACGCTGATGGTCATAACAAAATTTAAGAGAACAAAACTAATAAAATTTTCAGAAGTTCTACAGCTGTTTTTGGTGAGCTTTGCTTTCACAAAGTTAAAAAGGAGATATTTTGGAGACTCAATAAGAAACAAACCCCCAAATTTAATTAGAAACATTAAAGTAATTCTAACAGCTGAACAGAAAGATGAGAGCGGACCTTGATGCTGACAAGAAAAGACCGAGCAACGTGCAAAACATTGACTTCAGTGATGTAGAAAGACAGACAACACAGCAAAGGGAAAAAAAGAAATACTAATTTGTACCGCACAACACACCTTCTAATTGGCTGTGTGCATGTACTGGCCAAGTCACGATGCCGGGGTGAGCTAGAGGTTACTGGGTTCATATAGCTTAGATGTAACTAATGACCACTTTTATTTTATACGAAGAAACATAGAAGAGAGGGACGTGACATCATAGTTTTGAAGCTGAATTCTATAAAAACCAAAGCCGATTATTGCTTGAGCTCACAAAACCAATAGGGTATTTTTCACTATTGTTACTAAACTCATAATACCTGTGCTTGTCTACGAGATCATTACCCAGAGCTAGTAAAACCACGTGCTTTCTGGCTGAAGTCAACTGCTCAACATACAAAACTTGAAGGGCTTTTTCCCTCTTCCTTTATTTTTATTCAAGTGCCCAAGTTGCCTAAGCACACTGTAAGTTTCTAAATTTCATGGGAAGGATCCAAAATATGAAATCATTTCGGTCAAAATAGAGAATACATGGACCAATATTTAATTCAGTAAAGTAATTTTACATGGTTTTCTTCCTACCCCTTTTTTTTTTTTAAATCTATGGAAATGGCATTGGGCAGATCACAACTGTAACAACTAAAATGAGAAAATCCATTCTGGACTTTCAAAAGCAAGTAGTCTACCTTAACCATTCACAGAAGTGTCTCACATACTCAGACATGTTTGAAGAAGAAGAAATTTAGTGCTCTCTGGTGATTTAGAAAGTCACAGTTGTATCAGTTTTCTTCTATTGTAGGAAAAAAACCACAACTAAAAGCACAATGATTTTAACTAGCAGGCTAAGGTTGAGATCCTTTTTGTGGTCTAGGAGGAAGGAAGGACAGAGAGCTTTTTGAATAATCCAAATTATAAATTTTCATAATACAGAATAATCATAGTAAAACTCTGACTTGTATGCGTGTGCTAGCCTTTCCTACTAGCAGCAGTCATGGCTGTAACACTCTTCAGGTCCTGGTTCAAGAAGCAATTCTCAATCAGGCGCCCGGCTCAATGATTTATATATCATTTCCCATTGACGCTGGAGATAACTATTCTGATCCTCACAATCTATGTAAGACTTGGAACAAGTCAGGCTCGTGCTCAGTGAGTGAGTTGGGGACACGACGTCATCTTCTGTCTTCAGCACAAGTACACCGTGCTCCAGTACTTAAGCAGGGGAACCTTCTCAGCCATCTCCTGCAGCTCTCTTAAGAGCTCTGTGGTGTCCCAGCTACTTTCACTAGATAAGCTAATTCATTCAGGTCTGCCTTTATTATAGAGCACTAGCTCTATAACCCAGTAGCAAATGCTGAGGTGACTTAGCTAAAAGTTGTAATGGGGACTGGAAGAAACAAATTATGATAAAACGTGTTATGTACACTTTTTAGTAGATAGCAGGGCATTAAGATGAGATTTTAAATAAAAGTAACAGCATTCTCTGTCAACATAGAGAGACCACTGATGGGAGCTAACCTGCAAATGACTGCAGAAAAAGATGACAGCAAAAGCCATCAGAAGCCTGGTTTCAAAACCAAGTTTGGGGAAGTAAATGGGATAAATAACAGTAAAAGTGATTATTAAATCACTACATTTGATACTTACAGTACAGCTGACTATTACTGGCTGTTTAAAATCAAGAAGTTGCATAACTCATTCTCTCTCCCTCCATATACACACGCACAAATTATCACCTGACTTTAATAAGGAAATTTCTCTCAACTGTCAAGAATTTCTTCAAAAATATTGCAAAAAGATATTAAAAATAGTAAGATTTAAATGTAATTTACCAACCTTCTTGTAGTCCATTATATTTCCTTTTCCTTGTGCCTTAAAGAGAAAGAGAGATTTTATATAAGACATTACATACAACAAATTAGAGCTGCAAGAATAAAGAATGCAATTAGAAGAGCTACTATTTTAAACATGACCAATTTTCTTTAGGGATCTGATACAGAAAAACCTAATACACAACCAAATATGTTACCAGCTTACACAGCATGGTTCTGTTTCAGTTGAGAGCTGCAGATACTCAATGTAATTTTTAGTTCTTTTATTATGACTGGTAGTTAAACATTTGTTGAATCCAAAATGTTTTGGTCTTAAAAAATCTTGCTGTTTGCATTAATTAATCTATCCCATGAGATTCTGAAATAAACTATACTTATGACCAGCAACAACAGGATTTATTTTCTTAGAAGAGATCTCCCTGTCTACCTATAGTGACTTGCACACAGGGAATAGTATAGATCTCTCAAAAGGGGATGTCAGGACCATGTCAGCACTATTAGACCCAGGTTAGAGGTGATTTTGGTTTAGAAGTACATTTGAACATCAACATCACCCTTTACTTGAGCAGGGGTTTTTTTGGATGTTTTTTGTTTTAAAAATAAAAAGCATTTCAGGACTCTGCTCCAACTCATATTCCTTTTAAAATAGACACCTGACCAAAAAGTTCATTGAGCATTTTAGTTTTAAATGCACAAAGGTGTAGAGTTTTGGTGGCATGATCATGGTGGCAGTCTTTTGCGACCTCTCTGAAGACTGCCTTCATCTAAGATACGCATGAGAGGCACTGAGTCCCAGGCCCACGGTTTCCGAGCGCCGTACCACTGCGGAGGCTACTAGGTGCAATAGGGCTCTCTACTTCCACTTCCTTGAACTCCAAAACCTTCCTGCAGGAGGAGGAAGCTGCCACCTTCAACCCATCATATGAATGCTTACATGGGCAAACCATCGAAGGAGCAAGCCGGATTATTTAGCAGTAATTACAGGTCCATAATGCGATTTCCATATGCCTAGCTAGCTACTAAGAAAAACTCGACCTGATGGGGACCGAGTGCACTGTGTGTGCTGTGCCTCTTTATACCACACAAAAGGCACTGCGCGGGAGGGTGGCTCGCAGCACACACTGCCAACCGGAGAAAGTCTCTGTTCGAGCGCTTGGTCTATCTCGACTGTTGCACAGTGAACGTGACTATGGATGGTATCTCAAAGAGCTGGTAGTTAATAAAGGTAATTTTCCTTTCTAAATCAACACAAGCCAAGAAAGGCTCATGGACGAGGTGTTCCACTCTGTATTTAGATGAAGTAGTAGTGAGCACGTAATTCTGCACAGTGCGTGCCACCTACTTCCACGCCACCCCCCCCCTTCAGAGAAAACCGCTTAATTGTTTCTATAATGCCCATTTTCAGTATGAGAATTAGTAAGCAGGCAGACGGCACTCCTGCAGTCCCACAACCTCCTCTAGACTTTGCAGATGGGAAATTGTTTCAAAGCTTTTATAAACTGTGCTGTTGTAATACCATTATTCTCCAACTGCTGTCATCCAAATCCATTTACACTAAACTCGCGTATGAGCCTTGTGTTGAGACTGTAGAGTTCCAAAATTCCTCATCACACATTATAAACTAACAGCCCCTAATTTCAAAATAACAAAAGGTTTGCGTCACTTCAAGATCTCACAACTCCATACCACTGTGAGGTTGTAGATTCTGCATATACTTGTCAAAATTTCACCGCTGAAGAGATGCCTCTTGCTTGTGGTATGTGAAAGGCAGGCTGCAACCCAGCCATCGTGAATGCAGAACTAGGCAGAGGCTCAAACTCCACACCTTCTGCCTGAGAGTCCTGCTTTCAAACCAACAAGGAAAGGAGCCATCGGCAGGCACACCTTGAATTAACGTGCTTGCACACAGCCAGCTTCTTATTGAAGGCAGCAGCCTTTCTACTGAAAAATCTGTATAACAACTGCAGGAATTTCCAAACGGTACCCATCACAGCTGTTTAGACAGGCAAAACATGTCCAACTAACGCAGGAATGCAACAGAATGCTTAATTTTGGCTATTTTTGGCCTCA
>VWZZ01001865.1:27348-120171 GCA_013399095.1 Psophia crepitans
TTGTGCTTCTACACCACCCAGGAAGCTATTCACTGACCTGAACCCTACCGTACCACATGGTACGTAAAACAGATCTACACCACACAGCTATCTTATTCTTACCACCTTCTTCACCTAAGGGTCAGAGGAAGAGACAACTGAATTAAGAGAATTTTGAATAAGGATACAACCAGCTAGTTCTCACGAATATTTTGTAGTGGTCAGGCAGCCAAGTTCCCCAGATCTTTTTCCCCCCCATCCAAAATTACTGGTCCTGGAGCCAAGCTGGCAGAAGGCAATGCATGCCTACCTTTCAACCACTGTAATGCAAAGTTCTCTGCTGTAAGCTGCCAGTGAACGTAGCTTTAAGCATAGACGTGGGACTGCACAAGTAGTGCAGAGGAACAGACATATGCTCCACGCAAATGAAGCCACTTGTTACGTTGACACACAGAAGTTTGACAGAGCTCGACTGTCAAGTCCCTAGATTTCCCCCTCTTGAAAGCATGGAACAGACAAGTGTTAAGTATTGGAGAGCAGAGGTAACTTCTGTATCGTCTTCTCTGTTGTTAGTTTCTAAGTGTCTCTGCAGATTCAAAGTATAGATAGGGAGAGAGACATAAAAGGCAAAACTAGGAAATTCTAAACAATGCTTTCATTTACCTCTCTGATCTGTTTAATCCATGCCTCCCTTCCAAGGAATTCCTGATGCAGCACTGCAGGAGCAGAATTCAAACTGAAGGCCATGGTGTCACTTTCTTTAACAAATGGCTGAAGGTCTGAATGTAGCTGAAAGAGAAGAACATCTTCCATTCCCAGGAACAGTCTATACACATCCACCCACTCACCAAATCAAGGTCCACATCCTGATCCTATACCTATTCGCCACTTTCTGCTTTGACACTTGTACTTTTGTTGCACTTTTTCAAGTTTGGGGGAGGGAGGGGAAGAGGGGGAAGCATTGCAGTGGCAGACAGTTGTGGTAGAGAGAAGCAGATAGAGAATCTGCCAAGAAATAGGTAAAGAACAGACTGCAGAGCTGGGCAAGTGATGGGACATAGCCAGGTAGGCAATTTTTGAGTGGCAGGAAGCAGAAAAAAATATAAGGCAAAGAATGATATAGTCTTTGGTGGGAAGGGTATCAGTTTGTAATCTGTGAAGGGCAATATATTTTATTTTTTCAGCGCCTGAGGAAGGTGATGCAATATGACTGTCCTTGTGACAAAGGAACCTTTACATAGCTAGGAGCTGTCTATGAAAATGATGCAATCCTTTTTATACACAACTGTATGTATTAATATTAAAGCATAGACAAACCATCAAGGCTACAGACTGCACTAGAAGCAATTTACTGGTAGAGCTGTAGCTAGTAACAGCATATAGTGACATTTCCATGGCAGTAAAGCTGTGCTTTATAAAACCACTTCCTTTTCCTGGAGGAACTAGACACTGTCTAAACCAACTCAGCTGAAGCAGATGGGAGGTCAGCCTGCCCATCTCAAGCTATGTCTATACTTGCAAGCAGCACAATCCAGTAGGAGCAGATCTTTAGAGCAAACCAAGAGTGCCAAGGACCCAAGTTTCACCCTATATGCATTTTCCTTTGGACTAACTCTAGCTGCAGCCTGAAAGAGTTCTAATGAAGGTCAGAGGCCATCTCTGGGAAATCCTACTACTGCAGAGGTGTCAGCTGCTCCTGTCTGTATCTGGTGACCTCCCCTCCTTATCCCCCAGCTGCCCCCTCTGGAAGTTACCTCCACAGCAGATTATTCAGTACATATGCAGGTCCTTCAGCCACCGCAGCTCATGCCTCAGCCTTGTGTGCTGCTGCAGGCAGTTGAGCCTCTTGGTACAAATCTCTGCATGGTGGCAGCTGAGACTCAACACATGCTTCCTTCTGCAACTCCTGCTACTGGGACAGTGGCTTCAAGAAGAAGGTAGGAGCAGAGAAGGTAAAGTTTTAAGCTGCTACAGAAAGATGCACTAGAGGGATGTTAAGAGAGCCTTGAAAGAAATAAGCTACAGTGCCAGAACTGTGATTTTGCAGTTTATAAGCACTGTTCATACCAGTGGTTTCTGCAAACATCTTCACACGAGGCAGCAGTCAACTCTCAACACCACTGACCTGCTGGCAAAAGTCTACAGCAGAGTGGCAGTATACGACAGAGCTCGAGAGCAACGTATCTTACAAGTCTTTCTGTTTTTAAGATCCCAGAATGAAAGGAAAAGGCGTACCTTATGACTCATAGACATGTGCTTTCCATACTGAAATGCCATGTCCTGAATCTCAGCGCTATGCTTTGCTAGCTCCATCGCAGCCTGGCAGCTCTTTGCCAGCAAGGCACTGTGTGACAGGAAAACCTGCTCCTTCCACGTAGATATGCCGATATCATCTGTAAGAGAGTTCTCCTGAAAATGGAACAGAGGCTAACATGAAAACACTGAAACTATAGCTGTGTCAGTGCGCAGGAGTTAATGGTGTGGCATGCACGTGGCGAGTAACAAAACTCTGGGTGCCACGGTGTCACATGAAGAAGGGTATTCTTTTGGGGATGAGTAGAGAAAAGTATCAGAATAAATATACCGGCAGCTTCAACAAACAACATTTTCATTTTCTGCTCAAAAAGAACAATGCAAAATACGCGGAGCTGTCAACACATTCAACACAGCTCCTTAATGACTGTATCATTACACTGATCATTAACAGCCAACTATATTCCTCATGAGAGACTGAGGGGAAAAAAAAAAAAAAAAAGGAAAAAAGAAAAAGACACCCCCCCAAACCCCCCAGAGTACATCTGTGCTTCAGCCCCATGCCAGTTACCAAGAACAAACAATCCCAAACAAACTTCAGAAGTCCCTACAATTTCTCCTTTGAAGTCAAGGAAAAAAATAATTACAGGAGGTATTAAAAAAATCCTTATAGAACTGCACTGGACAAATGAAGGGCTGTGATGGAGGACCTGGTTCCCCTCTTCTCCCAAATAAACGGTGGGGAATGACTGAAAGTATTAAAAAATAAACAAGCCTGTGATTTAGAAGTGTCAGAGATTTACTTTCCCAGGGGACTGATAGAGATCTCAGTAATGCCTCTAGTGAACTTTATCACCTTGACTGTAAGGCCAGAGATGCTCAATGTTTCTCAAAATCCTTTGTATCCAAAATACTAATTTGAATTACTTTCCACAAAATGTTTTAATTAACACAAATCCAATTCTTTCTCCCCAAAACTAAAATTCACCTGCAGTGCCTTTGGCTCACAAGGTGTTAATATGCCACGATTTTACTAATGGGTCTTCAAAGCTAGACATAACCGTTCTCACATACACATTACTGTCACACCTTTAGGTACTTTCTGAAAAACGTAAAAAAACCTCCAAAACCAGAAAAGACCATAGCTGTTTGGCTTCGAATACACTAAAATCAGTAATGAGAAGCTACAGAAAAGATTTCAAGAATATAAATGTTAAAAAGTTTGCAGTTTCTCAGTTCAGCCAAACCTGTAGAGTATGCTAAGCCAAAAGGTATTCTTTAAAAGAGTAATATAAAAAAACCCCCTCTTATACAACAAACCTTTTCCCTCTAAGTGACGTCAATGAAATTACTTAGAAACGAACAAGAAGAAATTCTGTGTGACCCTATAGTTTTCTAGCAAGGTATTATCTGTCATGAAATCAGTAACAAATGAAATAGAATCCATCCGTTCAGCTCTAATTTTCCTCCCTTATGGATATCACCCAGAAGTGCTTCGTTACAAGGGAGAGGATAATTTGAGACTAATGGAAAAAGTAGGAGGACTCTGCAATGCCAAGTAACCCAGAGCTGTATCAAAATGCCTTTGCTTTCAGACATACTATTAACTTATACAAGGAAAGTGAAGAACAGAGAAACCACATGTTTGCTATTATGCATACGCAAACTTACAAAGTCAAGCTTCAACTTTCCTTGTATTTCATTTTACTGTAGTATTTTTGTTTTAATATCTTAACTCAGCCCAGAGCATGTGCAAATTCCCATGACTGGCAAAATGTCAAAATGAGCATTTAATTCAAGTAGTTTCCTATATATCAAGTTTGGGGTTTTTTTCCACTCAGATATAGATCAATTTATTTTAAATTTAAAATCAGGAGCTCTTGGAAGACGCAACACAATCTTTTCCTTAACAACCAATCTGCTCAGCGAAAAAACAGTATTTACTAAAAATTTGCTGGATGATATTGAAATTTGGCACTGATTTTTAGAATTATTTGTTTTAAATCCAAGTAAAAAATATTCTTGAAAGGTATCCTGAAACAATTTGTGAAGTTAAAAATGTCTTTCAGAAGACCCATAAGTTGAAAACAGTTGCTTGCTGGAGCCTATGAGCAGAATGTGGGCATTATCAAATATCAACTGCAGGAACTGAAGAAGCTTAAACAATCATTGCAATTGAACAGATACAAGGAAATTAATTCTATGATTTGTTACAAAAATATATTATTCTTAAACAAGTTTGAATTTTATCACAGGATTGAAAATGATAGCGTAAGTTAATGTCCACTACATGAACATCATGTAGGAGCTTCAAGCGTCTAAAACAGACCTCTGACGTCAAAAAAAGAAGACAAAAATTTGAAACATATTTGAAGATACGGTATTGAAATCTTAAAAACAGAGGTATTGGGAATCTCTGGGTTATAGAAAGAAAAGAATTGTAAAAAGGCATTATGCTCACATGGACGTGCTTTAGCATATGAGCTTGCAAGCCAAAATATAGCTGATTTTAAATCACAGAACGTCTTATGACCATGTATCCCTAAAACTTCTGCCGCTTAAGGCGGCAGAGGCAGACACAACCTTTCTTCAGCAAAGTTTTCCAACAATTCAAACACCAGTTTTTTCCCAAGCGTAACTCTCCTGTTACATAGAAACTGTCCACCAACCACACTGCCTTCTTACAACATGGGTATGTATGACAAGATCTAAACACTATTTTAAAACACCGAGGGAAAAACGAAACTAGTTCTAGATTGCAAAGTCCGTGATATCCGACATCATGACAGCACTTTTTATTTTTAGAGGAATTCTCGCTTTGTTGTAAGCTTTCTTTGTTTTGTGAGCATTGGATATTTCAAAGGATAAATACAAAAGTGGACATCAGCTGGCCCAGAAGACTCCTAGCAGCCTTTCCTACTAAAAGCCTTTTTAAACTCAAATTAATTCTAGCTGTAGTTGACAGTGCCCAGATATTTGGTTAACTAATGACTATGGAGTGAAGCGTCACAAGCGTCACCAAGAAACGGGTCCAGATCACCACCAACCCTGATGCTATCTGGGTGGCAGAAGGTGGATGAAGAGAGCTGAACTCCTCACAATCCCTGGAAGAAAGCAGCCCACTCCAGATACAGTTTGGATAATGTCGGCATGGGAGTACAGGGAAAATATCCGAATCCAGCTCTGTCCATCATAATTTCCTATGGGAAATTAAGAACAGCTGAGGGAGCTCCCACTTTACTAATGGTAAGGTCGGTTACTGTTTTGTTAGAAAGAAACTGGCTAGTTGAGATTTTTTTTTTCTTAAGCTACTTCCATAATTTAAACTGAGTTTGAAACAATCATCTCAAGGAACAGAAACAAAGAACTTTTAGAAAATGAAACTGCAGGACAAAACATGCAACCGTAACCATCAGGAAGGGCAGCTCTCAGTGACGCTAACAAGGATCCCCAACGGAAGTGGCACTGACAAGAACTCTGTTTGATTTGTCATACCAACGATGATGCTTATACGCAATTCAGCTGGAAAGATATTCAGGAAAATATGAATGAAAACTGTGTCTTAGAAGTGCACAAAACTATTTGCAAAACCAGGAAGGAGTAGAAGTCAAAGACTTTCCAATGTAAAGCTTCAGCTACGGTTTATAAGGGAGCCTTCAGTTTATTTCCTTGCCGTGGCAGCTCGCTCTCAGCCATCTGCTGTTGCATGAAATGATTGAAATGTCTGAACCATTTATATCAAACTTTAGTTCAGTTCTCAATGGGCAAATAATCCAGAGAAACACACAGAAATATTGTAAAATAGCATTTTAAAGTTTTAAATCGGGTAGTTCAAAAATGTCTATTTTACATAAACAAAATCCAATGCAACTACGAATCTCTCTACCAGTAGCAAGACCCTGCAAAATGTCTTGTACATAGTTCACATAAGCTTTCAACAGATGTATTCCTGCTTCCTGAACACGACAGGGCATGTTTTATTGGTCTGTTAATACATGTCTTCGCTGCTTTTGGAGGAACAATATGGGTCAATAAAGCATGCCACCGACTACCTAATACTTTTATTGTGACGCTGTAAAAAAAACCAACTCGTAATTTAAAAAGTTTGAAAACTCATAATAAATTTAAATATCTCTTCACATCTGCTACTTTTAAATCTCTGTGGAAAAGCTTAGTATTTAAAAGAACAAAAGCAGTAAACAAATAGCATTTGCCTTCTTTCTAGCTATGCTTTTTTTTTTCCCCTCTGACACATTTACCCATTCTTTTCACAGATGCTCTTTATTCAAATTCCATATTTTATCCTTCCCTTTTGTCTTTTAACAGAAACATTTGTTTAAAAAAGGAAAGTGAAAGCGCTGGCTCTGACTGCTGCCCTTCTAGAAGGTGGTTTACATGACTCAAAATACATTTGATTTACCTCTTATGGTAAAATTTGTAAGCAAATCCTTTACTTATAGACTGATAGCAGTGCAGCTCATGGGCACATGCAGTATCCCAAAACATTACTCCTCAAAACAGGACTGGTGACTAAACAGCAAAGAACCACCGGTACATCTCACTGCATGTGGCTTGTGCTTTGCTGGAAAATAAACTGACTTTCATTAAAAAAACCCTACATCGGTCCAAAACAAATACCTGTTACTTCACTCTGTGGTACAATGAGTACTTGCCACTAATGTATTTCTTTAAGCTTGTTTTACATATTAGTTATGCACAATTTTCACATGATTGCATGGAAAACTTTCAAAAACGCTTAACGGCTCTTCTAGCCATCAGTGAAACATGTTGGAAATGGTCTTGTCATAGAATCAGAGAATATCCTAAGTTGGAAGGGACCCATAAGGATCATCAAGTCCAACTCCTGGCTCCACACAGGACCAGCCGAGACAGAGCAGATGACTGAGAGCGTTGTCCAGATGCTTCTTGAACTCAGCCAAGCTCGGTACTGTGACCACTTCCCTGGGGAACCTGTTCCAGTGTCCAACCATCCTCTCGGTGAAGAACCTTTTCCTGATATCTAACCTAAACCTCCCATGTTGCAGCTTCATGCCATTCCCTCGGGTTCTACCGCTGGGTACCAGAGGGAGCAGATCAGCGCCTTCCCCTTCACTTCCCCTCGTGAGGAAGCTGTAGGCCGCGATGAGGTCTCCCCTCAGTCTCCTCCAGGATGAACAAGTCAAGGGATTTCAGCCTCTCCTCATACATCTTCCCCTCTAGACCCTTCACCATCTTTGTTGCCCTCCTTTGGACACTCTCCAGTAGTTTTATGTCCTTTTAGTACTGTGGCGCCCAAAACTGCACACAGTACTTGAGGTGAGGCCGCACCAGCGCAGTGTAGAGTGGGACAATGACTTCCCCAGACTGGCTGGCAATGCCATGCTTGATGCACCCCAGAATGTGGTTGGCCTTCCTGGCAGCCTGGGCACACTGTTGGATCATGTTCACCCTGCTGTTGACCAAGACCCCCAAGTCCCTTTCAGCATGGCTGCTCTCCAGCATCTCATCGCCCAGTCTGTGTGTACAGCCAGGGCTGCCCCTTCCCAGGTGCTTTTGTTAAACTTCATGCGGTTGGCGATTGTCTCACGTAACAGTCCCATTCCGACACTAAAAATGAATTTTGGAATGCACATTTAGCATCAGCTACATATCCTGGAGGTGACAAAAGAAAAAAAAAATCCAACAAAGCAGTTTCTCATGAAAATCCCTAATACTTTAAGATTGCAAGAATGGTCTGGCACGTAAAGCACGGGAGCCAACAAACTCTAGTCCTGCTCTTGATTCTGCTGCTTGACCTTGAGCTTCCCTGCATCTGTTGTCCCTGTTCAGCGAACTGACAGGGATGTTAAAACATTCCTCATTAATATTTGTTAAATGATCTGGGATATTAAGACAGAAGGTTTCTAAAAGTGCGACAGTATTCTGTGAGTTCGCAAACATTTTAGAAACCTTCAGTGTCTTAAAAGTAGGAAACAGAGACTCAGTGCAATGTTTTTTTCTGTTAAAAATAGATACCATGATCATGACTGAAGGCCAGATTAGACAACTTTCATCTTTGCACGAAGGCACAACTTTTTACTCTCAAATTAGACCTAGATTTAGGAAACACAGACGGGAACTGGGAAGAATGTCCTCCACTCACAGAATTTTGGGTTGAGACATTTAGCATACAAAGCTGCAAAGGTTTATCACATCACCCCTTTCTGCTCCAGCGTAGTCCAAAATACTAGCTTAATATTGCTAAGGCAATATCTTAAGCCACAGCAGCTCTTTGGTACTTTGAATATGAGTGGCAGTCGTAACCTTCAGGCTGTCTTTGCAACTGAAGCCTACACTTCGTAGTTTGGATTGTCACTTCAAATATAGATGAGAAGTTAAATATTACCTTTATTTTCCCCATTTTGCCCAGATCTAATGACTCACTATGCAGACAAGATGAAGAATGACCAAACAGAATGTACTAAAATGGGATGGCTGTAGGACTGCCTGTGGTTTTACAGAGAAAAAAAAAGCAGTAATGCGAGCTGTCAAATAATTATATCCATTATATGCCTTCAGGAGTAAATAAGGTCAGTCTTGTTAGGTCAAATGATTCTTTCAATTTTCCTACTGGGTCATCCAAATGCAGCAAACAATTTTTATTTTTTTTTTGTAAACATGAACTTAGGGTCTCGGAGGAGAAAGGTTGATTTTGCAGAGCTATTTTTGTATTTTTTGCCTACCATCTAGGTAGACATCTATCAAAGCTCAGAACAACTTGGTGCTAAATTAGTCTATTTTATGGTACTGAAGAGCTTTATAACAACTGCATTAAAGACATTTAACATATGAAGTACAGTTTCCCTGCCTCAAAAAGAAAAAAAAAAGGTGAGAAGATATCCTTCTGCTCTGCCAAATTTAAGACATTCCTAGCAATGAAAATGCCATTACTAACATCCCTATGCCCTACACTTAAAAAGAAAAAAAGTTTGACACTTGAGATTTAGTTGCAGAGTAGATTAAAGCATTTGTCTTACCTCTAGGAAAGGAAGTTCACTTTATTCTTTCAGTTAAATTGCAATTAGGGACAGAGGGAAGGTGTGCAAAGGATACAAATAAGACACACCGACAACTGACCTAGTCCACCTGGAAATCTTTGCTAAAGAGACAATAGGTGGTGGGGGGATGGTTGGACTAGATGATCCTTGAGGTCACTTCCAACCTTAATGATTCTATTCTATTCTATTCTATTCAGGACACGAATGGGACACTGCCTCAGCAGTGGAAAGCAACAGGGATGTGTCTCGTATGCAGCATGGAGCCAAATTTCTCAAAGGACAAGATGAAAAAAAACATTAAGAGATCCCATCATTGTTCGTTCTAGGTCTCATCAGAAGCTGTGCATTAGCCGTTATAAAGACTAAACTTCAGACAATGTCACATAAATTTCAGTTTCTATTTTGCCACCACACTAATTGTGTTTTGAATTAACTGGGTTCTCCTTAGGAAGGGTATACTGTACTTTCAGCTGTCCTTAGTCAGAAAAAGTCACTGAAACAAAGTCAGTCTTTGCTATTTGTAATTGGGCCAGGGCAGGGTAAACATTGTGCAGCTGCACTTGGTTTATCTCACACTTCTCTTGCAATCTACACATGTGGAGTGCTTCAGCAACACAACAGAAAATACACAGAAAAAGAAGATTAAGACCTTCTGCAGCGGCAGGGACCCAAGAGAGTCCACAACATTTCTCATTTTTACAGGGGCCACAGTTAAAATAAAGTGCGATCTCATTGCTGAGATGAGCTTGTAGAGCTTTACTTCTACATGCAAAAGAGTAGTTGTTTTATTAAAATATTACATATTTGGGATCTACTTGTATTTAGAAACCCGCTTGAATACAGAAAGTACAATTGTAAATGTTCTTTGCAAAAATCTCAAAGACGTCATCCATTTGAACACATGACCCTGAGCACAGGACGTGGGAGCAACCCCGGAGGCTGAAGTGTGTTTATCCATGAGTTAAACACAGCAGGCGCAGAAGGGCCGCCAAGCCCCCAGTATCGCATTGCTGCCACCCTTCCACCCAGGGTCCCCTCCCGCAAGGTGCTAGAGGACGGTCTGTGCACGTCATCTCTGTGCGCAGCCCTGCCTCGTGGTGAGCCCGTGGCCCCGGGTGTCTCCCGAGTGTGCCATTACTGCCTTCCTGCTGGAGGCTCTTGCTTCCTCCGAGGGAAGAGGTCGGCTCATCAGCGTGATCGCTTCCGACCTAACTGGTTTCAATCAAAATGAGAGGGATAAGTTTAAATGAGGTTAGTTTTAGTAACATGTCTTTGCTGCTGCAGAGCAGGAGACATGGATACCAACCAGTGGAGCTGCTGGGTGCAGCAGCACCCTCCGGGGCCCAGACACTGTGGTTTGGCTGGTGCAGAGCCATCAGCGCAGGCATCTACCGTTGTAGAAGCCCACACGATCGTGGCTTCCATGAAGGTATTAATTTTGTTACACACTACAAGACAGCAATAGTAAACCAGAGCCGCAATCTAAATACACAACAAATGTAAATGAATTCATATACTTCTGCAATTTCCAAACTGTCTCACCTGCTGAACGTTAAGATTCAGGTCTCTGAGGCAACTGAGGCATGTGAGAAAACATTACTCTAAATAAACCTACCTACCTCAGTGGATTTCAAGATAGATATTCACATATACATACTGCTCATCATTCCTGTACAGTGAAAACTTGTTATCATAAAGCCTGTAGAGGTAACGGCGACTTTAAATTACCAATTTTTTGCATGTGTTAAGATACAGTCATAGCAAATGAAAGAACAAACTCTCTTTTGTTCAAACGTCCTGCCCAAGCAAGCATACTTTGAGAAGCGTCTCTACAAGTTTCCTTAAATATTCTAGTAAAGACAAAAATACCCAGAGCTAATTTGACCAATTTTCTTTATAGTTCTGGCCACACAGTAACACAGTACATCCATAACCACCCATGAAAAAATACACGATTGTTTGGTGCGAAACGCTGGCAGCTGCTGTCTTTGCCCATGCCGACTCCTGCAACACGTGCACGGTGACTTTTGGTGGAGAGGAGTATGGTGCTGTACTCCCACTGCTTCAGGACAAAACTCATGTTTATACTAGCAAAAAGTGAACACTCAGAAGCAGAAAGGACCTGATGTAAGTTTGGGATGAAGCATTTGTAATCATCTTTGGGCTTGGAAATAAGAGATTTAACATGAAAATAGTGATGTTGACAACATTGTCACAACTGCCTCTAACAGAACCTTGACTAGAAACCTCCGGAAGTGTTTGGAAAGCCCACAGTAAGACATGTCTCGAGCTCCTGGTAATGACAGGTATTATTTCATTAAGCACTCACAGAAATAAAGTAGTCCCTCCTTGAGCATTTCTAGAAACTTCCACCAGAGTTCACAGGTGTCATAACAATGTTACTGCTGCAACTCGCTAGGATGCAGCTAATTCTCTTCCTTCCACTCCCTTCTCCTTTAAAACATATGAGAAAGTCATCACATTTATTGTAGTCACGCATTAATATCGCCAACCTTCCTGGGTATGTAAAACCACTGAAATTCTTACCTCAGATGATTTTGAGTTTTCATAATATATACCTTGAACTAAGTCACCAATAGCGCTTGAAATGAGTTCCACAACCTGTAAAAGAAAAGGAGGAAAAGCCTTATATCTTTAATTATCACCAAATTTACTAACAAAGCTACTGTCAGATGTCCGGAGAGATAAACGGGCATAACTTTCCTTGCAGAAAGCTGGTTGTGAAAGACTGCAGAATTTACTGGGATCTGTTCTGCACAAGCATGATCCTCCCTCTCTGCTAAAACCTCTACTACAGTATCTCTTCTATCAAAGTTTAAAGTTAATATAAATGAAAAACAAGACTTTTTTTTTATTTCCTAAAGTGTGAACTATGGAGTGTATTCTCACAAGGACGTTCACAGAACTAATAAATCCCAGTTCATGAATATGAGACAGTACCTCATCTGGGCTTTGTTTTGTTTTGTTTTTTTCCTGCCAAGTAAATACTTCACAATACCTCTCATTGGGAGCTGTTAAAATTCTAATCTTCGTGGCTAATACAGAAAAGTCAGAATCCATAGAAAGGTAACCTTTCAAATGTGATCATTTGGTATTCGGCTGCCCTGGGAATGCACTGTGGATGTATTTAGTGCATGGCCTGAGGCTCAGCTGTACCACATACACCGAACGTCTGCAACACGGGAATGTTTAAATCAGATTTATCAATCTGTATTATCTTCAGGGTTCAGACTTTTTATTTTATTCAAGCGAAGCCTAAAAATCTGAACTTGATCCAGAATGTAAAACAAGCAGTCCACGGTCTCCCTGGAACTACTGTACAATTTAAAGTTGTGCACATGAACTGTCTTAATTGGAACAAAATACTCGGATTTATTGTAAAATTAAATGCAGACATCTCAAATACGCACACCTTAAGGCTACCCCTTTAGTTGCTCACAAAGTTTTAATTTCTTGAATGTTCAATTTCCTATGCATATGAGTCTACATCTGATTCTTCTTGTTGCTTCCTAAAATTCAACATAGTTCTTATTGAATTAAAAGATTTAGTTTCAATTTTTATCATTCTTGCAACTGAAGTCCAAAAGTCAAATGATAAAACCCCGAACAGAAAGATATTTTAACATTTAGGCATACTTTATTTGATAATCAAAACACATTTGTACGCTAGTTTTGAGTACTAGCAGAAAGGTTTTGTGTTTTCTTCTTTTTTTTTTTTTTTCCAAACACTGGTTCCTATACATATTCATATACACAGAGCAAGTGCTAACTTTAGAAATGGCGCTGATTAAAAGTCATGTTTTTTCTTGCAATGCATATGGGTTAATTTACAAGACCTATAAAAACAGCCTTAAAAAAAAAAAGAAAAAAAATCACATTGCCCTTTAGGAAACTAAATACCAAAGAAATATTGTAGCAATACGAGCTGCAGAGAAACTGAAAGGACAATGATCCTACAGTGTTACCAGATGTGTTGAGTTATTTAAGTGGGGAACAGAGAAAATGAGGGACTTTTTTTTTTTCTCCCCCTCCCCTCTCCCCCCTTTTTTTTTTTAAGGTATCAGATAAGCCCTATTCCCAAATCCAGGAGGATTGAGTATCGCCAATAGGTCTATGAAAGTCTGTAACTAAATGCCCAGGATCAGATTGTATTACAGTTTATACAAGCAACATCCCAAGATTCTTCTGATGGCTAGGACACATAATACAGATCAATCACTCACTAAAAAATGTTATGGTTTGTGAAATGGTCTGAGCTCAGAGAGCTACACTGGTAATACGAAGAGGAATTTGCAAAGACACTGAGTCCTACTCTAAATGTCAAAGTGATAGTATGAACTTTTAACAATGCATCTGGCTCTGGCTAACCAGACCTTTTCCTCTCTCGCCTGAAACTCTAGACTGAGCAGGACCCTGTTTTGGGGTTTCTTTTTTCCATCTCTCCTCTCTCTTTTTAGTGCAACTCTACTCTCAAAGGCAATTTTAACTGACTTAAAACAATCTCGGTGAAACAGTTGTGAACAATTGTACCTCTTCCTCTTGTAGTTTATAAAACATCTTAGGAGAATTACACATCCACTATTTAGAAGAATCCATATATTAAATACCACTAGAGCTTTAGTGACATATTGAACACTATATGTAGCGAGAATTCAGTGCTAATATTGCTTCCCTTCTTTCAAATATCTCCTTTTTTAAAAAAATATAGTATTTTTATAAGGTAAATGCAAGGCCATACGGATCACTACCAGGAATCAAACTCCAGTTTCAAGAGCACAGTGGGATGCTTGCATAAGGTTCTGTTACTTCATCAACCCTTAATCCGATCTATGAAAAGCATCTGCTGCAGAACATCAGTGGCTTGAGGTCCTGAGTGCTGGAGAAAGCAAGGAAAAATGAGGAAACCAGGTAATTTTCCTCTGTATCCCAAACTGACATAAAGGAAGAAAAATTATTACAGATTCAGTAGTATTCATGCAGTCAATCATGCACTGACTGGTTTTTAGGCAGCACTTTTCATCAGAAAATTGGAAAGCAATCAACATCAACTGTAAAACTTATTTCCTCCTGTTTTATATAAGGGGAAAACAGTGTCAGGAAACTGATTTTCCCCAAAATCAT
The DNA here is from genome assembly GCA_013399095.1 of Psophia crepitans. Classification (NCBI taxonomy): domain Eukaryota; kingdom Metazoa; phylum Chordata; class Aves; order Gruiformes; family Psophiidae; genus Psophia; species Psophia crepitans. The sequence goes on from VWZZ01001865.1 coordinate 41,760, forward strand.
GCAGCATGCCAGTGGCAGAAAACAGCATCCCAGCTGCCTCCGTTGTCATCAGCGCCTTTCTGCCTGACCAGCGTTCCACTTGCCGACATTCCTGAGACACAAGTTTGAAGAGCAGGAAAGGCAGATGAAAACTCAGGTGCTCCCAAATGCTTTTCTTCCCTTCTCATTTGAAGGTTGAGCTCCACTTTAAACAAGTTCAAAGATGAGGAAAGGGAAGAAAGACCTGTCAGAATTAGTGCTTGAAAACAGCAGCGTCTCAAAAGAGACTGAAAACAGCTTATTCATAACCTCCCTTCCCACTATTTCTCCACTCCTTTACACATTTTTGAGAAGGCTGCTCCCTCTTACATTCTTGAGATGAGTAGGCCTAAGTCGTACTGAAGGAAAACAAACTTCCACTCTATTTTCCATTTTCCACTCGGCATCAGCACCTCCCAAAGCACTGTTTTCTGCTCCTCCATAGCATCCGCAGGGCTAGGAGCAGCCCAGGGGACGACCAGTTCCTTGCAGGTGGCAAGTGAAAGCTCATGCAAATAACTTCATGTCCTTTAAACACATGTTCTGCAAGGGTTTGTTTGGGTTTTTTGTTTTTTGTTTGTTTTTTTTTTTTTCCTAAGGAGGTACTACTGTTATACCTTTTGTAGAGATGTAATCTGCTTTTAAAAGGTCAGCAAAAAGGCCATCAATTCATGATGAACATGTGTAAGAGATGGATCGTTAAAGCTAAACTTTCTCCTACTATTTAGGCAGACTAAGTGTATAACACGATGTAAATCCTGGGCACAAGCATGTGATGCTTGATTCTACAGCAAGATAGAGCTCATGCTCTGACGTCTCAGATTTATGCACATATGAAATTGTCCAGAAGACCGTGTTACCTTTCAATGTCAGAAGAGCTCTGGATGTTTGAAGATCAGGAGCTTGGTGAAACTTAATCTGCTCTTTTCCAGTAGAGTAACACATTTGTCAAAAATGCAGAGCTTTAGCCCTTTACTTTGACTCTAGTTTCTCAAACTCAGAATTTCTAAATACTGATTGAAGAAATAAAACAAGAAGCGGTAATTTTCTTAGCAGTTCAGAAAATCACTCAGGACATTCAACCAACTGAATTTCCTCCCTCTTTTTCCTGAACTCAGATGAAATCATTCGGGTAGTTCACTCAGGACCCACCTGTAAGGTATTTCAGAATTCCCAAAGCATTCTGCATACGTGATGACACAGAATAGGGCCAGGCGTTCACTGTCACAGGTACAGCGGCCCGGTTCTTGCCTGCAGTTGACTGCCCTGGGAGATTCAGCTCTCTTTATAGAAAAGAGCCATGCATTTTAATTAAAGTGAAACTTTAAAGCTAGAGGGACTGTGGGGAAATCACAGAATATAAGACATTTTGGTAGAACACTTTCTTCGAAGTTAGAAGATACGATCCAGATGCCTTCGAGCACAGTAAAAAGAAGGGATTCTGGGCCCCACTCATCCTTCACGAGATTTCTAAACACCCTGGATGAAAAGACGACATTGCTGCCATCAGTTTAGCAACTCAAGCACTTTGCTCTCTTTACTTGTCTTCGAAATATTTTGTTTAAGTTCACTGCAACATAACACTGCATATGTATTTTTTTCCTGTTTCTCATTCTAGTCTAAAAAAAGGAATAAATTTGAGCTCCATTCAATGTGTGGTGGTTTTATTTTAAATTCAGCAGCTGAAATGGAATTGATTGCACAGACCACTCTATTTCAGAGTAGTAATACAGTATCTCTCCAGACTCTACCAGATATTTTCAAGGGGAACATCAGGGAAAGGATGAAGCTCTTGCGGGAAGACAGGAAACAGCACTAGGAAGAACACAGCAACGGATATATCTTTGTTCCTCATCCTTCCCAATTTCTATGTGACAAACTTCCTTAGCTTTGCCAAATTCATTTCAAGGACCACAAGTAATTCCTTCCTTTCTTAGTCTTTCTCTTTCTGTCTTTTTGGGCTGCTGGTGTTGAAACAATATCCTTTCCTCACACGCCTGCTGTGACAGACCCTATTCCTTGCTGCTGATGCGTAGGCTTGAAAACATAGCATGACTTCTCCATAAGTAAAGAAGAAAATCAGATAGTCAGGACACATTAAATATACAGATAAAAGTCCCCTCAACTTGCATTTGACTTTCCTTCCCAATGAAGTGTTAATTTTCAGAAATATTTCCACACTTAAAAATTCCACAGAAAGTTCTTAAATATTCTCCTGCTCTTGACACAGAAACATTGCAACACTAGGAAGGCTAAAGACGAAACTCAGTAAACAGCTGAAATTGGATTTTGATTGTTCAATAATACCTGGGAAAAAAAAAAAGAAGCAAAAACTCTAAGGAGTTCCAAGAACACTAGAATTCAATTTTCTTTTCTGGTAATCTCCTCAAACATCATTAGTCATACAGGTAACTAAGTGTGCCAGCCTATAGACCTTTTTTTTTTTTTTTTTTTAGTGTAATGTTTATTTAATCCTACTGGATTTACTATTTGAAATCAACTTGAGGTTTACTATTTTTTGAAGCTGTCCCTCTCAGCTGAAACACACAGAAAGGACTCCTCACAGTGATTTGCTTTCTAGCAAGTTTTAAATGTCTTGGAAAAATCATTTACGGTTTTCTTTACTCTGTTCATGATGAATTAGTAGCAAAATACAATGTGCAATGTAAACACATGACCCAAAACCACTGCTTAATATTAAGGAACTTCCTAGACACAGAAAAATCCTTCAAAATAATCAGCAGCAGTCCACTTGAATACTGTCAGCATTGTCATATACCTACATTAAGGTCAGTCTGCCTTAAGGACTTTCAACAGTGTTAAGTTACCCTTTTTACGTTGATGCAACACTATCCACAGAAGGGGTTTTCAGCAGTATAAAGACTTTTACGGCATAGTTTAGTCATTTTCCTTAACAATAACATAACCAACAGGAGAAATACCATTTTCCCTTTTTTACCTGCACATGGTACCTTACACAGTGTATTAATATCTTTGCAGATCCCTGCACTGAAACACTCAACCAACTGTTGATGAGTGACTCAGGTGGAAGAAGTAAGTGATTTCTTCAGCTTTACCCTTTTGGATGGGGTAATGCAAGACATATCTTTCCTCTATATAAAATAGAGAAAAAAGAATGTATCGTGACTACAAGGTTCTGTAGCTATAAAACCCTCCTCATCAATAAACAACGCAGAAAAGCATGACTATAAAACACTATTTCCAGTCATGCTGGTGCAGACAACCATTAAACTGGGATATGTTCACAAATGAATTGCGGATTACACTGAATTAAAAAAAAAAATCTGATCAGCTCCAAGTTGACAGAAATTATACCTGCAAGTGGTATTAACTATTCTGCATAGACTGTATCTGAATAAACATGAATTAGAAGTAATATCATTTAGCATCTGACAGATGGAATCAACTAAACGAAGCTGCAGATGTTTGTTAAAGTAGCAAATCAACAGCTCCCTGTACCAGGAGTAGCAGCAATTAGATTCTAGACTCCAAGTGAAATGCTGCTGAATTTCCAATCACTAATATTAACCCCCAGTTCTAGTCCATCCAAAGACTCAGTCTTCTTGGTAGCCAACAGGATGTCAAATACCTCAGCATTTTGTTTAAAAATACAATTAACTCATCTACATAACTGCTATAATTTTATGCACTGCACTATATTGTTGCACTGAAGCCACTCCAGATGTAAAGGTGCTTCTACTAAAAATTTGATCCTGGGAAGGTTCATTTTAAAGAAAAAGTGCAAAAAGAGGGGAGGATACATAATCTATCACCCCATTTACAAGACATATTTTAACTTCTCCTAGTAGTACAATGTGTATAAACTCCTTCTGGGACGGAAAGAAGAAGAGGGAGCCAAATTCTTCTCAGCGGTGCCCACTGACAGGATGAGGCAATGGGCACAAATTAAAACATGAAATTCCATCTGGACACATGAAAACAGTTTACTGTGAGGGCAGTAAAACAATGGAACAGGTTGCCCAAAGAGGTTGTGAAGCTTCCATCTGTGGAAATATTCAAAAGCCATCTGGACATGGTCCTGGGCAACCTGCTCTAGTTGACCCTGCTTGAGCAGGGGATTTGGACTAGATGATCTCCAGCGGACCCTTCCAAACTCATCCATTCTGTGATAACAGCAGCTGGCAGAGGAAGACCAGAGCTGATTTTGCATCTGCAGTACCAGTAATAACAACTTTTCTCCTCTTTGAAATAATAAAACCAAAGCCACAAGCTGGTACCAAATACTGTCTTAGGGAAGGGTTAAGTCTACTGATTGTACAGAGAACAGATTTCCCTCCTACGAATAGTTAGTTCTTGTGAGACTAAGAAAGGCCATATAGACAAATTTTAGATTCTTATGAGTATGAACAGTTTTGAATTTCAACTGAATCACCACAAAAATCCATTTTCCCTTTTCAAAAGTGTATTCTCCATTGAAGTTATACTCAAGGTGGACAGCTGACTACATACTAACCACTGTGATCTCAAGTTCTTCTGCAAAATTTTTTAGTAACCATCTTGTCATGACAGTCCACCTCTAGGACCAAATACATCCTAAGATCCCATCCAAAGATGGATGTTAATATGTATGAAGTCCTTACGAGGAGAAAAAAAGAAAAAGGCTGTTTGAGATAACGTTAAGACATTATTTCACCAGTAACAGATTTGATTGCTTTTTATCCTACTATGCACCCTCAATATGAATCTTATTATGTTTAAGAAACAACTTTAAATAAAGCCAAGAAAACAGAACTTGTGATTTTTACACTGCTTCAGCTATAAAAAGCATGAAGCTGGCATTGCAAATACCACTCATGGAGGACATCACCTTCCACAACTTCATGAAAATCCATTTTCATTTTATAATTTGTATATGAGCTAAAGGTATTTAGCAATCAATTCCTCCATGATGATTATTAATGGCTGTGAAAGAAAGAGCTGCAGTGAGCATCTCTGCTTTAATAAACCTGGACAGTGGCAATACTTGTTCTAAGTAGGTGGTGAATGAAGCAGAACTGCTGGCTCCTGAGAGTCCTTTCTCACAGTGTGCATCTCATGCAGAATAAGACATCACATACCCACAAGTTTTCATAAATTTCAATTTCTTAGAATAAATTTTGTTTTCTTTTGAGTATCTATTTCTTACATATTCTGGCAGAGATCAACATCTTGGATACAGTTTCTTGTTAACAGTTAAGGAAATAGCAAACACAGCCACTTTTTAATGTTTGCCTCAAATGTTTGAAAAGCAATTTCTTCTTTGATAAGCGGGGGGTGTGGGGGTGTTTGCCTTTAAAAAAAACCACCACAACCCCCCCTTTCTTTCATAATTTAGCCTTAACATTCAATTAAATTGATTTTTTTATATATACACACACATATGTATCAGAGCCTGTGAATATTTGACTCCTAAACCATTTGTCTTCCCCACTAGACAGCTGCCAAGTCAGTGTCATACACTAAGGTAGCAAACAACACAGGGACAGACACAGCTACCCCTAACTATCCAGAACACATTTCTCAGGTATAGCAAGTATCCTTGAGATCTTGGATAACCTCTGACCTTCCTCTCAAGAAAATCAGCTCTTTCTTTAGCTTCTTCAAATTAGGTTTCACTTTCTTCATTGAAGCTCAAGAGTCATCTCTGAAAGGCCCTTTCTCTTTCATGTACAGATAGCATATTGGTATTTTCCAGACCATTCTGTTAATTAGAACAAGGCATACAGAAGTTCTACCAGATACAGAAGTACTTAGCAAGGTGTTAGAAGTAGCTATGTGGTTTACCACTGAGGAGGACAGTATTTATCTGGAATAATGACAGGTATTCAGTTCAGGAACTCAAGCAATAAACATTGACTTTGGTCTGCTGGGCAGAACAGAGAAGCATAAGGACATGTCCAACTGCCACTACAAGGAAGGCAAATTCAGATGCAAATTAAGGAAATTGTGAGATGATTCAGAGGCAAGAACATTAAATGGACTTTGTGCAAACCTGTAGGAAAATCTTTAGTAGTCTACTGAAAAATCATCAGAACTGAGTGGATAACTTTTTCCTGAGACTGTTCCTTGCTCACTCAACACGGCACTGAGACAGAAACTCAAACACTTACAATTCTGTTCTTGATAGCTCCATGCCTTGATGCTTTCAAGATATTCTTGCAGCATGTTTTTGGGAAAGAGCTTCACTCAGACTTGATGATTCACAGTGATACCTATGACCTGATATCAGTCTCAGTCCACCCATGTTCTGCAGCAGTCAGCCTGCTACAAGGCACTGGTTATAAATCATACATGTCCATAAGAGAAGTGGCAGGAATCACTCTTCTTCCTTTTTTTTTAAAAAAAACAAACTATTTTTTTCATGCAGAAGTAGAAGGACAGAAAATAGATAGAAATCTAAACATAAAATTTTCCAGCAATGCCATGGCCAAAACCCACAGAAAAATAAACTCAATACAGACCTATACTAACCCCAGTGGAATCTAGCTTTGGGAAAGCTTAACATAAGTATCACCTTTAAAAACCAGTACAGGTGTAAAAGGCCACTAAGGAAAAGGACAGACCTGTTTGAGGAATGTGCTGATCAGGAACCAAAACCAAAATTAAGTGGTTGTAATCTCAAAACCAACATTCAAATGCAATGCAACAGAACGCTTGGAAATCAAAGAGGAGACTGTTTCTAACCTATTACCACAATTACAGATTAAGTCTATCTTTGAGAATTACAATTAAATTAATAAATTAATAAACTGCATCACCTAATCCTCTAATTTAACTTCTCCAAAATATTACTTTTCAAACGTATAACCACAGTCATTAAGGTAATGAAATTTTGCAAATATTTAATTACATTACAAGTAAAAGATAGCAAACGTGAAATAGAATTTAAAAAAAAAATCTGTAAAAGATTCAGAAAACCAAATGCTTCATGTGCTCAGGAGTTATTTTAGTGGCTTTGAAAACAAAGACAAATGATGCATCTGCTAAGGAACTGTTCCACTGACACAAGCACAGAAAGGGGCAACGGGAAGAGCACAGTGCAGTCCTTAGGAGATTCACTAGCATCATCCTACAATTTTATCGTCATTGTAAGAACTGTTACCTCTAATGACAGCAGAAATGCTAGACAAAAGGTTTAAGGCAGGAGCGTGGGGAAAATTGTATTACCAAGTACTGATTCCGATAGATTTTAATCTTTTGTCTCTAATATACAGGGTCTTTTTCCCCCTAATGCTTAATTACTTTCAGCTATTATAAAGAGTGCTTTTTTGCTACCAAAGGAACTTCACATGACTGTCCACAAAACTTTAGTCAAGAAAAGTTACTAAAAATCCAATCTTTGAGAACATTGGGCAGAAAAAAACCAATACACGTCCATTAAATGGACATAAAGTTTGTTCAAATTACAATCTCTTTTATGTTTTACTTTAATGTAAATTAAAACCCCATTTACCTCTCATAAGTGGATGCAAATTAGTAAATCATGGTGCATCCTAAAATAATTATTAAAACAAATAACAGTTTTATTAAGAATTGAATCATAATTACATATGAATCATAACAATGCATTTGTTAGCACTGAAAGTGTGTTCGCAGTCTCCAATAAAATCTATACTAATTTGTATGCAAATATTCAGTAGGTATCTCAATATTTTAAGATACTTAACTGCTTATTTAGGGTTGCCCAAAGAAGAGTTTTATTCTGTAATAACGCAACCATGATGGCTATATTGTCTTATGTCATATCAGGTTAAAGGTTCAAAAACATCACAGTTCTTTCTTGGTTTTCTTCTCTGCCACTTCCCAGACCAGACAGTCTTCCTGAAGTGTACTTTTTCATAAATCAGTTCAGAGCTCTTTGAACTTATCCATAAATAGTGTCTGGTTTTGAGATACACCCCTGTGGCACTCTAAAATACTAAATTAGAATAAAAATACTCAGCAATATAGATACTATCCTATTTCCTATCTAGCCCAGTACATCACCATCAAACAGTGCCTCAGGGGAACGTACAGCAAGACAAACATGGTAACGTACTTCAGAAAAGCTCTTAATCCTGCTCTCTAGAAAAAAAATTTGAAGGTTGTTTTTCTTAATTTTTTTCTCTGAAGAACTCAACTTCACTATCAAAGTTCATTACCTGGGTCTCTTAATTCAATCTGATCTCTGCTTCTTACCAAATTCATGCCTCAGTGTCATGTAGCTGCTCTGTGAGCTGATCATTTTAAAGGTACTCATCTCCAACAGCAGCTTGTATTGGGGAAAAAAAAAGTGGCTGAGTGAGCAGAGGGGAAGAATTAAGAATAATTAAAAACATAGACATGATTTGAAAGTGGTTTTATCATACGCTTCAGTTTTCTATACTAACAATGTAACTGGAGCAAACATTACTTCTGGTTCTTACCTTTTCTCCATGATTTATTTTTTTTTAATCCTGCCCTCTCTGATCAATACAGCTACTGAATCTCAGAAGGAAAATTCAGATTAAGGGTCTTTATTTTACGTAAAATACAAATATACTTAGTGGGTATTTATGGTTAAGATTTTCCTTCAGAGAAAACAAGGAAGAATAGCTCTTTCAAAACAGCTCTCATTACTCTGAAAATAACTCATCTCACTACTACATTTACAGAGATGCACCTTCTACTCACCTCAAATAAAATGAAAACCCTGTCCTGAGGGACAGTAATTTGGACCTATTACAAGTCAGTGGCTGCTAATGGCTGCCTTCACACAGGCAACAAGACATTTGTTTTTAAAAAGGATATTTCTTGATGGCATGTGCTCCTTATGTGCTTTAGAACAAGTTTTGAGTTTTGAAGAGGACCAGCCGACCACCACTGATTGCAGGAATTGTTTCTTTTGCCAATCCATGACTCCTTGCTGTTTTAATACTTAAAATATTTTTGAAAAGTTTATGTTCTTCTCTTGACACCATTCAGGAAAAGGAGAAGCCTGATACAAGTACTACCTTTCTTAAATGACATTTCAAAATTTAAATTGTAGATTCCAGCTAACTTGTCAATTCTCAAAAATGTCAGTTTACATCAGAAGAGCAACTGGCACAATTCCAGAAAGGGGATACTCTCCATATCCTTCACTGGTCAGCAAGAAACCAAGTTGCTGAAGTTCAAAACAGCCTTCTCCATAGGGCCACAACTGATGCTACAGAAAGAAGCCACAGTTCAAGATGAACAGTTCCTCTGTGTACAGTGTACATTCAGATTGTTGCCATAGGAAGACTTACATGAATAACTTGTTGATGTTTATGCAAACATGAGGCCTATTTTGTAAACAACACATTTATGCCTTTAGGAACACAAACTTAACATAAGGAAATGCATCCACTATATAAGGACTACATCTGTGCCGCTGTTTATTTATAAACAAATAATGCTTAATAAAACAATGCTCTATAACGTGGTCTTCTGGCAGAGCTCTTCACTGACAGACAAGATTCTTAAATTCAGTTCCAAGCTTTCAGGCTGCAGGTTTTGAGCTGCTTCTGTGAACAGTTTAATCATTCCAACAAGAGCTTGCTGAATTATAGTGGGAAAAACAGAATAATTTTTAAGATCTCAGTAAGAACTAAGGAGAACACTACCATTACATGTCTCTCAGTTTTTTGGGCTAGGGTTTTTGTTGGTTTGGGTTTTTTTTCGTTGGTGGTGTGTTTTTTTGTTTGGTTGGGTTTGGGATGTGTGTACGTGGGTGTGTTTATTTCTTGGTTTGGATATATTGGGTTTTTGTTGGTTGGTTTTTGTGGGGTTTGGTGTGTGGTTTCTTTTGATACAAAGGGATGCCTTCCTATCAGTTTATGGAGTTGCAAGCTATGCATTTACGGATTATTTTATCATTTTCTTTAGTCATCAGCACATTACAGTAGGCATTGCACTAAAATGCATCACTTCATTCTCCTGAAGTTTTATGTGTCACTGTGTTTGGAGTGTGGGAGGATCAAAACTGGTCATAATTACATCTTTTATGCACCTTCTCCATAGTTTCATAAGATAACTGATGACTCAGATGCTTTAGGAAACTCCAGCTTTAATGCTGCAACAGGGTTTTACCAACTTATCTGTGATATACCCTGAAAAAAGCACATTATTTGATTATATCACAGTCAATATTCACACGTCTTCTGTTAAAATGTCCACATCATGTATCTGGCTGATTTGAATTGAAGGTTATTTAAGCAGAAATCAAAGACTAACCCAACACTTCGTGCAACCAAAGTCAAAGCAGCACTTTCATCCAACAAAACTTGCTGTTCACAGTTTCATCCCCACATCCTTGGCTAGGCAAAGTGAGATAACGAATGTTAAAGATACATTACCTTCAAATGGCAACAAAGAACCAACCCTTAAACATATCCTCTCACACTTAATTTATTCATGTATTTATTTAAAACTCTATGGTCACATACCCCACAAGATAGTTGGAGGGCACTTATTTTGTAAGGCAAATATCATTTACTTTTCCATCTCTCCCACATCTACGTGTTCAAAATGACTTTTACAAATACCTTATCACAATCCTAGTATCAAAAGACTGTGACCTCAAAATGAGAAAACCCAGCAACATCATTGTCCCATATAAACACATCCCAATCCGATAAATCACGACATTACCAGGCATTACTGTGTTAAGTAGCAAAACCAACCAAGCCCTTCCTTGTCAAAAGCTCACCATGCCTAAACCCACTGCTGAATACACCAACTACAAAAGATCCCAACCCAATTCCTCTTCGGGCTCAATTCTGTTCTAAAATCCACGGATAAGCAACATTCAGTCTATGACAGGATGCAGTTCTGAAGTAGGGTTATATCCATATTCTCTTCAATTGACAACATAATTTCTCACCACAATCAGCAGGCCAAGAAAAGCCACCATCCAAAGTAGGTAGAAAAGGATCGTTTATATAAGGTGATCAAAAAGTTAACATGAATGTATAAAAGAATTGTAAATACATGTGACCTGATCAACCTAATGCTTTGTAGCTGTAAAAGTTTTTTGAAGAAATTACTGTTCTTTGAACAGTTTTTATTATCTGAATAAATGGAGAACTTTGCCTCGATTACAAAAACACAGTGCGCAGTTGCATCTGCCCTTCAGTACTTTATTTTAAGCCCCAGTCAATACAAACTTTGTAATCATAATTAATATCTCATAATTTCACAAAGTAGAAAATGAGATTGCTTTCTTCCAAATTAGTATTTGTGTTGAAAAACCCAAGATTTTAGGATGACTTTATAATAGCTGAACAGCAGAATTTATCTCACATGAGGCTTCCTGACTGACTTTTCAAGGTCTTGAGTCTTTGTAGTTCAGATACTAAAAAACCCCCACCCAACCAAAACACCCCAAACCCTCCTTTTGCATAACTTTAGCAAACATACAAGCAGTATGAGCACCAGTTTAAACGAAACCCCCCAAAACACAAACCCCGAGCCTTGAATCAATCTTTATATCATTACAGTTATATTGTACAACAGTAGCAAGAAGAGGAAAATTACTACGAATTAACAACAACAATTCCTATATTTTATGTTATTTAAAAATCAAAGTGTTACCTAAGGCAATTACCTTGCAGCCTTTTAATATCTACAGGGAAAAGCCTAAGGGAAAATAATTGACTTTGCTAATTTTACCCTTGGCAATTATAAAATAGCTCTGCATTTCATTATGACTACAGAATTTCACATCTAATTGTCAGCCCCGAGAGAAGCAGAGAGATAAATGCATCATACACAAGCTTAGACAAGAGTTTAACAGCACAATAAAATTATCTTGGTGGCAGAGGTTTCAGTTGATGTTAAAAACCGCTTTCGCTTAAATTCTAGTCTATTCAACAGCTATGCATGTCTACAGAGGTTATTGCCTTCCGTGGTCAGTACCACGTACAATACAATGCCGCTCATTTCATTAGCCAATCTGCTGAGCTACCAAATAAATGCCAGCAAAAAAAAAAGCGGTACTGTGATTTTTACTTTGTACATCAAAGAAAACAAAACATTATGAAGAAAAAAGTCACAGTTATTTCACACTGCTGAAAAACAGATGCCAGATTTGAAAATTCATCATTTACAAAAGAATAAATACAGTATGTTTAAATCATTGCACCTGTCAAGAGATTTCTATAGCTTGTACTTCAATTTCTCTAACTTCGCTAGTAGGGTTAGACGTATGAAAAAGAATAATTTACTAAGTCAATCAGTTTCCATAATGGCATCCCACTTATCGTATGTAGAAGCTATGAAAGTATTTAGATGTCAGAAAAATGAAAAAAAAAAGTGCTAAAATGTTTTGGCAGAATTTTCCGACATGCAGTATAATGATTGCCTTAAAAAAAAAGGAAAAAAAAAAAGGAAAAAAAGTATTTCTTTGCACTTGTGCTTCATGAGGGAACTGGGACTGTTTAGTCGGGAGAAGAGGAGGCTCAGGGCAGACCTTATTGCCCTCTACAACTACCTGAAAGGAAGTTGTGGCGAGCTGGGGGTCAGCCTCTTCTCACAGATAACTAGTGACAAGACAAGGGGGAACGGCTGCAAGTTGCGCCAGGGAAGGTGCAGGTTGGAGATGAGGAGAAATTTCTTCTCGGAAAGGGTGGTCGGGCATTGGAACGGGTTGCCCAGGGAGGTGGTGGAGTCACCGTCCCTGGGGGTGTTTAAGGAAAGGTTGGATGTGGTACTTAGGGACATAGTTTAGTGGGTGATAGGTGGTGGGGGGACAGTTGGACTAGATGATCCTGGAGGTCTCTTGCAACCTTAATGATTCTATGATTCATTTCACTGTAGGCTTGTTTCCTGGCAAGTCTTCAGGGATTATACATTGCTGCCGCAATACTTAATGATGTACTAAATGCAAAGTAATAGGTGCTACTTTTTTCTTGTTTCAACATAAGAGGAAACTTTTATAAAATGATGTAGGGTTAAATCCTTTGGTCTGTCTTGAGAATCTTACTGAGTACTAAAAAAAAAAGAATGGATACAAATCAACAATAATTAGTAAAATCAACTGCATCGTATTTTGGTTATGATATGACTAATATTTTGCAAAAAAATGTTAGGACTTTTTTTAATAGTTACTACCAGTTAACATTGCAATGGCTTAACCCACTATTCTAGCAGATTGACATCTAATTTTCTGTCTCTTCTCCTGAATCTCAGCTCTATGTTACAAAATGACACCACTTTTGAGAGAAACTGTCACACTCATGATCAAAGCAGTACAGAAATACTCAACTACCATCACGAGGAGCTTTAGCGTGAGAATCTAAAAACAATAGACTCCTTAAACTCAGGATTAAAACTATGTTGGTTATTGACAATTGCACATGCGACAAACCTTTATTTTACAGCAACCTTCAGACACACAAAAATACCCCTGAAATGAAGAATTGTTTGCTATTTCCGCTGGAAGGGCACATTAAGCTCTCCAGCCACACACGCTGTTAGGCGTTAACACTAGACTGGTACAGGGATGCCCAAGAATCTCTCCCCACCACGGGAGGTTTTAAGAACAAGCTAGACAAATGCGTGTCAAAAATTATTTGATGTAGCTGATTCTGTCTGGGGAAAAGAAGAACTGACTAGAGAAAAGATCTCTTAAGGTCTCCATTAGTCTGATTTTCTAAGATCATACAGATATAAAATTTGTTTATCATGAAAAACGTTTCCCCGTAAAGTTTCAAACAGTTTGGCTGAGCAGCTGGATTGCAGCTGCCCTTTAGAAGTCAGTACATCCACGTTAATAGGGCAATCCAATACTCGGGGGGCATCCAAATGCCTAACGAAATAATTTCGTTACCAGTAAAAAGTCACCTGAGCGCTGTGTAGACAAAGAAATGAAGCCTTTTCTCCCAAGAATTCCCTCAGACAGACAAACCTTTCACAAAGCACAAGGTAAAACAAAACAACAAACCAAACATGTCTTCAGCTGGCAGTCTGCCAGAGGTGTTGTACTCCAGCATGTCACCAGGATGCCACTGTACATACATTAAAATTCACCAAATTAACCACTCATCCATTACTACCTATGGCTACCCTGCTTGAGAATGCATACTGAAGGCCTCAGCGCAGTAATTCTACAGGACAGTGGTAAACATGTTCACAGCAGCCTGTCAATCTATCTACAGTGACAGTCTAAGCGTGCTGATTCTTAAAGGATGCTCCATATATACGTACACATCACAACCGCTTTCTTAAAGGACCTCTCTTTCAGAAGACTCACTAATAGTAACTTGCTCTGGCTAGTAGAAGATTTTTTTTTTTTCTTTTTACCTTGGTATTCTGCAACTGTGCAAGGCTTGTGCAAGCATTTGCTAGTAGAAAATCTCCACTCAAAACAGCCATTTTATTTCCAAACTGCATGTCCTTCAGCGGGCCATCGCATGACTTGAGCTCACCAATATTCACTATGCCTCGGTGCACAAGAAAAGCAGTGTGGATCAGTTCCGTAATCTCGGCCAGACTTCGTTGACTGAAAGCAAAGAAAAAGTACAATTATTTTTGATGCTATGAATAACAACATAGATTACTACAGGAAAAAAAAACCAGAACAACACAACACAGGTCATGCTATGTACTAAACAGATATTTTTATGAAGTATTATGTAGCTCTTTTATTTACTTCTAGAAGCTACAACTGGGAAGAGCTAAGCAGAGAGAAGTATTTCATTAGGCTCCTAAGCATTTCCAGGTAAGTCCCAGGTACCACAGGTTCCATTTGGAAAAATGCCATCCTTTGTTTGAATTTTTTGGGGGAAAAAAAAACAAAAAACAAAACAAAACAAAACCCAAAACAAAACAAAAAAACCAAAAACAAACCAAAACACAAAAAACCCACCCAAAACAAAAAAAAGGGGGGAGCAGCAAAAAGAAAAGGCAAAAAAAGCGCTAAGTAATCAATACAGTCCTCATGGTGCTTTCTTTTTTTGTTTTGTCTTCTAGAAGCTTGAGGGACGCTGACATGAAGAAAATGCCAAGCAGAAAGTACTGATGGGAAGGAACAAAGGACGGATCAGCAGGGGAGTCGCAAGCAAGCGGATCCGAACACCATGGAGAATGTTGCAGTCCGTGACTGCTCAAATTAGAGTTAAATTAATAACAGGATACCTTGCAGTTCAATAACACCAAGGGGGAAAGGGTGGAGCGGGGAGAGGAGAAACTGTCGAACATTTTAAAACTGTGTACTAATGATATTTCAGGGGTTGTTTTACTCGGAAGAAGCAAAGGTCCAGCAAAGGGGCAGACCCAGTTTCATTTGGGTAAGTTTACAATCACTCCTTATTCCAACACACAGTGTGCTACGTTCTGAAATTAGGGTTTTCACATCCCTGAGAGAGGCTTGCTACAGAGGTATTATTTCTATTATTTTTATTTTTTGGAAAAGGCATGTAAAGAGTCATGTAGCACGGTCCCCTCCTCCCCCAATCCACCCCGTAGCCCCCGATAGTTAGTGACTGTCACTCCAAGGAGCCCAGAGATCTCACCTTCGCTTGGAACTACAACAAGGCAATGAACAGAGATAAGAACTGAGCAGGGACATAGGGAAGGGGGGAAAGAGCAACACACTGGAGCACCCTCTTAACGCTGCAAACCTAGATACACACAGGCTCTCCTCTTATGAAACCTGCAGCACATTCACATCTCTTCTCACTCAAGCAGTTCCCTTTATGTCATGGAGGCTTCGCACATGAGCAAAACTGCAATGCATGCCCTCAGCTAGACAGATAACTAAAAGGCCTTAAAGTTCAAATTAAATTGCAGCCGAGTACAAAGGCATGCTATGCTCACTCTGCTTCCTCAGAAGTGGCCAAACACCAATCCACTGGGCAGCCAAACTGCTCCATACGTTCACATCGCATGTACATGCCGATACACGCTCAGGCTAGATTCTGCCTCATCACTGGCACAGTACTGTACAAAATTAATACCGTTTCCTCTGGACATTGCAGATGTGTTACTCCCACCCCAAACCATATTAATCTAAAGTAACCTTCTGCCCCAAATCTCTCTGACCTGCAAAGAGCCCCAGCAGCAACGGTTTCAGGCCAGCGATCCCTGCCAATTAGCAAGCGAGAAGAGCTAGCAGAGCCACACAGCCTGGGCAGGCATGCAAAAAAAGGTAGATGAGCTGGCAGGAGAGGATAAATAGAGGTTCCCAAAGTATTTTGTCACATAGTGAAAAACCTGAACTGGTTTAAAAGCTGCCTTTATAATTCACAATTTTTGCTCTGCGCAGAGAAAAACAACCTGATAACAAAGCAGCTAGCCATTCTCCATGTAGACAACAAAATTGAAGGTTGATGCTGTTTTTCAAAGAGGCAAGGGAGAAACTCGCACAACCTACAGCCGCAGTATTGTAATCACGTTTGGCTTGGCTCTAACAAAGGGTTAATAAAATTTCAAGCTGGGAGAAAAAGACTAACAAGACATCCCGATGCTCCTGCTGTCATTGTCAGGGCAGCCCTTGGAGGAAATGTCCATATCAATTCGGTTTATCAGATGGACAGCTGATCAACATTAAACAGACTTGCTCTGGGCAGATTGAGCCGAGCTACCTGTTATGAATAGCAATGAGAGCCCTCTGCTCCCTGCTGCCGAGCTCTGCCATTTCCGACTGCCGTAGATCCCAGGACATATGGGGATCCCTAGTGACGAGCACATAAAGCTGCAGCTAACTCAAGCGGCGGCTCATTTCCCCCAGCTGAAAGCAGACATTAATATCCTGAGGAGATCAGGCCCGCCTCTGTGACCCCCAACTACTGAAGCAAAACAATGACTGTCCTATTTCTTCATTTAATAAGCTTTTAATGAAGGAAATCAAAATCCCCTCTTTGACTTCAGCATCGTTCTTCATGAAAAGGTTACACAAATACATCAGTGTCATGCTTTCCAAACGCTCGGGATCTGGGTGTTTTCATTTCTTTTTCTGTAATCCGTTTGTTCTCCAAACTGTATTCGTATTATTTGTGCTAACGAGAACCATATTAGGCAGATAATCTGCATCCAGTTCTGATCTTCTATGCTGGTCTTCCACCCTTTCTCTCTAACAAACTCAAAATACAAGAACAAAAGCTATTGCAGAAATCCCAGGCAATAGATTTCTTAAATTTTTTTCGTGATAACCCCCATAATACCACGCACAACAAAGAAGTCCACAGTGCTGCTACAGATACAGAAAGGTTTCTTGACACAACTCTAAAACACCCAACAAAACACTCCCCACTGCCATTAAGCTGCAAGTCAACTGCTAAAGTGATACGATATACAGCTTTCTCAATCTGAAGCACAATTTAGTGATTAAATAATTTTGTATTTGAAAGCAGCTAATCCCGAAATAAAAAATAATGTTTATGGAATACTGGACTTACAACAACATACGACAGAGTACAAAAGTAGAAACAACAGGGCAACAGGATTGCTAACTCCTACTGCTTCCATCCTGCTCCCACTCCAGAGCCTGTGTTCACACAACAAAGAAGCGGTTGCCATAGGAATTACTTACATAGCAAGGTAGTACTGAGAAAACAGCCAACATTTTTAAAATACACAAAGTAAGCTACGAACAAGGAATGCTTTTCACAAATGCCAAAGTACTTCCATCTGTCTTACATGGCCTCAGCCACTGAAGGAAGAACTCCCTGCAAACTACCACCAACTGCCCCAGAAACTCCACTTACAGACATCATGTTTCAAGAGACAATACTGTTTTGAGCTCCACACCTCCCTTAATCTCCTTTTTCTTTCTCCCCTTCCAAAAATCAAACCCCATGCAGTAATGTTGTTCCAGGGAGGGTGATACAGAGGCTTGGACAGCACCTGGGGGACCTTACTATGAGGTTTTGATGGGTCACAGTCCAATAGGTACAAGTTCCACTGTTAGATGCATTATTTAAGAAGAGTTAATTGTGAAACACATCCCTCCCATCTCCCCTCCTCAACAAAGAGATACCAGAATGGTTGAGATTGGCAGGGACAGACCTCTGGAGCCCATCTGGTCCAACCCTGCTGCTCAAGCAGGGCCACCTTGAGACGGTTGCCTGGAACCATGTCCAGGTGGCTTTTTAGTATCTCCAAGGATCGAGACTCCACAACCTCTGCTCCCATAAACAGGACAACAGGACATATTGGCTCATTACCCTTTCGAGTCAATTACTATCTACTACTTCAGTGAATGCTTCCCCCACACCCTCAGTCTTTGTTAGGATCCTCCAACTTGTCCTTGACTCTCTTCTTTTTTTTGCCCTACTCTTTACTTCATGAAAATCTTAATTCACAGACTTTTCTTGCCCGTCATGCTTAAAAGTGAGCAACAAGGCAGTTGATTCTTGGTTTTCTGGTCTTGACTCCTTGTTCCTCCACTTTTAGTACCAGTGTAACTAACCTAACTCTCTAAAACACTTGCTATAAAGCATCCCTTAGGTTATGAGCTACTCAAGCTGCAAATGTCCTCCTGGGAAGTACAAAAGAAACACTAACTTCACAAGTAATGAAAAAACTCTTCAGCAAGGTCACTTGGTGCTACATTGACTCTAGGACTGCGAAACACTGGCTTGAAGGAAAATACTAGAAAAATGCAAAATTACGTTATATAGACAAGTTATAAACTTGTTTTACGTTATAAACAAGAAAAACAATTGCAACTTCTTCCTCTTTGCTCCTCTCCCCCAATGAGGTCACACAGATCGCTGACATTCAAGTATGTTTTAGCAAACTTTGATAAACTGCTGAGCAGACTTCAGGACATCTTGTATATACGCCCTTATAAACTAATACAGTAGCTGCAACATCCAGCTGCTGTGATGTCAAAGTAAGGAATACAGGTTTTGTAGAAACCTCTCACTCACACAGGTATCTACAGAAAAAAAAAGAAAAAAAAAAAGACACACCTAATGGAGAAACTTTTAACATATGTTTCTATCTCTATAATCTGTTTAGATTGGATATTAGAAACAATTTCTTCACCGAAAGGGTCGTCAAGCATTGGAATGAGCTGCCCAGGGAAGTGGTGGAGTCACCGTCCCTGGAGGTATTGGAGAGAAGTGTAGATGTGGTGTTTAGGGACATGGGTTAGTGGTGGGCTTGGCAGTGCTAGGTTAACAGTTGGACTTGACGATCTTAAAGGTCTTTTCCAACCCAATTCTATGATTCGATCTCAAAAAACCAACATATTTCACAATTTTGGTTTGATTAAAATTTCCTATTTGTATGCCTGGGAGTCTGCCTCATCACAGTATCATCATTACTGATGGTCTTATTACAGAGATGAACATCTCATGCAAATCTCAACATACATTTTAAAGCCTACACAAAACTATACAAAAGTGCAAGGAAAATTGGCAAAATATCGAGACAAAATTCTGTGGAAACAAAATAGGTTTTGATAGCAGCTTTCCTATGCAACCTTTTAAAATTAATTTTGCAGTGTTCTTTCTTGTCATCCTGAATACCCTCTTTGTTGTTTGTATTATCTTTAAAGACTTGCAGCTATGAAACATTAGCCACTACAATCTCTTTAAGAGTTCTTATAAGGGACCTCAGTTCCTAATTTCAAGTCCTACTCTAAAAAGAAATAATAGCATTTTGCAAAGCATATGATAAAAAACAGCTCAATTGTATTGCTCTGAACAAAAGAGTACTTACTCCTCTGCAATATTTGCGACGGAAACTCAAGCTCTCAGTAACAGCAAGAATACCTGAGTCAGTTTACCTTTCATTATCAGCTAACCGTCAGAAACACACTGGCCCACTCAAAGGACAATAAGTTATGCAAATAAATATTCAACAATTTAAAATGTTAATAGCAGGCATAATATTTCACAGAAATGGACCAAAAGACTTACTTACATTAGCCACTAAAATCCATAGTCTACAATTTTCAGCAATGAAAGGCACCACAAGGAACAAAGGCAATGAAATCGATAAATCAAAAATTCTTTATGAACTCTTATCATCGAACCTTTGAATTAAAGTGACTAACAGCATACGCCCAAGATTTGAACATTTTCTCTGTGACTGTCAACCCAATAGCTTCCCTTCAAGACACAAAGGATTAATTTGGATGAATAGCCTTACATTCAGGATTTTAAAAAAAAAACAACCAAAAAAACCCCCCACAAAACCCAAAACCACACACAAAACCCCCAAACAACAAAAAAAAACCCATTAAAAAATACCACTATCTATTCCAGTTTAGTGACAACTACAATAATCTATAGATACTTATGATCTGAAAAATTATATAGTTTTTTAAGGGAAAATTACATATGAAAAAAGTATTAACCAAAGAATTAAAGTAATAATCTTAATCATGGAGATATATATATATATATATATATTTGGACAGAACTTGGTATTTGATTTTCCTTTTTTTTCTTGTGACCATTAAACAGAAATAAAAACTTGTAAAGACAGAAAGGTGCATACGCTAAATTCAAAATTCAACCTGTACGCTCTGGGCTCTGTGCTGCACCAAGATAAGCCACTTAGTTACACAGCAAGAAAGGGCTGCCATTTCTACAGTTCTTTTTTCCATTCACTTGTCAAAGTCAATGCCACGGTTAATAAAACCACAACTAAAGGAACAATGTACAGCATGTAACAAACAGCATCATGCTGATGGAAAGCCTCATTCTCACCTTCTGTGTATAGTCTCTTTTACAAGAAATTAAAGGGTGGGGGGTGCGTTTAAACCAGTCAACGTGCACGGCAGGTGCTGTGGTTTCACTAACTGGAAAAGTGCTCAGGGTAGAACATTCTCTGTAGTCAGAGAATGCAGGGAAGCAACAAGTAACGCTAAAGCCCATTTGGAGTTAAATCTGGCAAGGCATGCCAAGGACAACAAGAAGGGCTTTTTCAAGTACATCAAGCAGCAAAAGGAAGACTAGCGAAAATGTGGGCCCCTATCTAGTGGTGTGCCCCCAGGGTCAGTACTGGATCCGGTCTTGTTCAAGATATTCATCGATGACCTGGAAAAGGGGACAGAGTGTTCCCCCAGGAAGTTCGCTGATGACGCCAGGCTGGGAGGAGTGGCTGACACGCCGGAAGGCTGTGCTGCCCTTCAGTGAGATCTGGATGGGCTAGAGAATTCGGTGAAGAGGAACCATATGTGCCCTCGTGGCCAAGAAGGCCAATGGCATCCCTGGGGTGCATCAAGAAGAGCATGGCCAGCAGGCCGAGGGAGGTTATCCTCTTCCTCTACTCTGTGTGGGTGAGGCCACATCTGGAATGTTGTGTTCAGTTCTGGTCTCCCCAGCTCAAGAAAGACAAGGAACTACTGGAGAGAATCCAGCAGAGGGCTATGAGGATGATTAGAGGACTGGAGCATCTCGCTTATGAGGAAAGGCTGAGAGAGCTGGGGCTGTTTAGCCTGGAGAAGAAAAGACTGAGAGAGGACCATCCAATCAATGCTTAAAAATATCTAAAGGGGGGATGTCTAGAGGAAGGGGCCAGACTCTTCTCAGTGATGCCCAGTGACAGGACAAGGGGCAATGGGCACAAACTGGAACACAGAAAGTTCTGTCTGAACATGAGGAAAAACTATTTTACGTTGGGAGCGACGGAGCACTGGCACAGGCTGCCCAGAGAGGCTGTGGAGTCTCCTTCTCTGGAGATATTCAAAACCTGCCTGGACACGATCCTGTGCAACCTGCTCTGGGTGATCCTGCTCTAGCAGGGGGGGTTGGACTAGATGATCTCCAGAGGTCCCTTCCAACCCCTACTGATCTGTAAAAAAAAAAAAAAAAAAGAAGAAAAAAAAAGAAAAAAAAAGGCAAAAAAAGGCAGCAGACTTAGGAACAGTACCAAATATTCTTTGCATGACCATGACTCATGTATCTGTTTCCAGCAGAAAATGTCTACCCACTGCTATCCTTTAACAAGGTCAGAGAATAAGACTTCAGTGGTTCCTCTTATCTTGGTCACTATGCTACTATAGGGGCATCTTCCACCTCAGGCATAAATGAAGTTGAAAGACATCAATTCAATGAAGTTTCAGTATGCTGTTTAATTGCATTGCTGTCAGTCAAATTATTTTTAAACTGGCTATGTATGTTACCTCTTTTGTCTTCTTCCCTTCCCAGCATCACAAAGTTTTTGAAGTAAACCTTCTACCTGTACTCCTTCATGTATTTTTCCTTCTTTATTCTTGAAAAGATCTTATATTTTTGTTCCGTATCTCCACCACTGCTGAATATTGCTTAATTTCTTTTCCCTCTAATTTGTCTCCGTAAGCTCTTCCCTCATCTCATTATAGGATTTGATTTGAAAATGTTTTCTGATTTTTAGTGGGCAGACATTCACTTGAATTCAGCGAGACAGTTTCCCTAAGTGTTGTGGGTGGTTGGCAGTGGAGAGAGGGGCACTTGAAGTCAGGCTCCTATTCCTTTTCTTAATGCTGGAATTACAAAGAAGGGTTTTGGCAGTCTTGACTTCACCAATAATTAATCGAGGTCTACCACAGAACAACCAATTCCCCTTTTGTACTCCAGACAGCAACACGAAACTTAACCAACTTCTACCAGTTTCCAAACTAGTGCCGCTGATGTGTAAAGACAGCCACCACCGTGTCATTACGGTGTAGCTAGGACCCCTCAAGCCTTTGGCTCAGCTGCCTGCACTGGACTGCAAGCGATCCACATTTGCATCATCATCTCCCAGCAAAGTGAAGTCTTAATTGGTGAACTTCAGAGTCCAAAGGTTCTGTCTGGCTTACTCCTATATTTGGCATCAGCAGCCAGCAAAGTAACAGCGATCACAACCTACTGCACAGCATGTTCTTCTTGTGCCGGATGGCACCATTGCGGCAATTCCCTTTTCAGAGCACACAGGCTAAAGAAAAATTTTCCCAGTCTGGAAGCAAAAGCATCAATTCTGGGAAGCAGGTGAGAGAATCTACACAAAGATCTGGTAAGAATCCCTACCCTGAGTTCAGTTTAAAAAAGAAAGCATTCATTAGAGAAGCCAGCAGAAGAATACCACCAGCATCAACAGGTCAAACTGATTTTTCCAGGACTTGGAGGCAGACGTGCAGGCTGGGACCAGAAAAGGAGAGAACATCAAGAGAACGCTTGCACAGTAAAGAAGTATCCAACCATTGTAAGAGCCAGAAAACCAGTAACAATCCAGTGGGGTGAACAGATCAGGAGCAGGCGGGCTGGACTGACAAAGTGAGAATCCAGATACAACTGCCACAAAGGCAGTCCTTGTCATGTTAGGGCTTTTATAGCAAGAAGGATCCAAAGGACATTTTACAAGGGACAGATATTAAAAGAATATTTTGCATTGCTCAAACCAGACATGAGATGTAGTAGCAAGGCTAGGTATATTTTTAAGCCCTGTATGGATATGAGAAACTTAAATAGCTTCATATCCTATTTCAGTTATTACAGATTTCATACACACTAGAAGGAGTTAGAGGGAGACATCAATTACTTTTCCTTTTCTCAGAGGTCCTTTCTACACTGCTAGGGAAGAAAAGGTAGACTCCAGACATGAACCGGTATTTACATAAATACTGTTTAAAAAAGGTGGCTTTACAGTTTACATTTTATGGCTTTTTTGTTTGTTTAAAGGAGGGCTGACTAGCTTAACAAATCAAACCAAAGAAAAAACTAAATGTATTCATCTGAAGATGTAAAGAAAAAAAAATTAGTAATATATCTGGAAAAAGATATTTCTTTGATTACGTGAACACTGATGCTAAGAAATCAGTAACGAAAAGGAGAGTTACTTTTTATAAGCATATTGTCAAATTTATTAAGATTTGGCATTGTTAAAATCACATACCATAATTTCATTTTTAAAATCACTGGCTATCCCAATCGGAAGATCCACATTTCCAAAATGAAGTAAAGCTGTCAAATGCAATATTGTCTTTTTGTAAGGCAATTATCAAGACTTAAACTTCTAATAGAATAGAATAGAATAGAATCGAATCATTAAGGTTGGAAGTGACCTCAAGGATCATCTAGTCCAACCATCCCCCCACCACCTATTACCCACTAAACCACGTCCCTAAGTACCACATCTAACCTTTCCTTAAACACCGTCAGGGATGGTGACTCCACCACCACCCTGGGCAACCCGTTCCAATGCCCGACCACCCTTTCCGAGAAGAATTTTCTCCTCATCTCCAACCTGAATCTTCCCTGGCGCAACTTGCAGCCATTTCCAATAAATAAAAGACAGGTTGAAATTCTAGTTGGTGTCTGCTGTAGATTATACCAACAGCTACACAGACCATGTTAAGTACTATATTAAGTCATACCAAAAGCTAAGATGTTTAATTCTTTAAAGAGCTACTTCTCCTGTTAAGTAAATACAGATGCAGATACTACATGAGAATTTACTTTGAATAATGTCTATCAGCAGTATAATGTATTGTTACTACCTTGAATTTCTAAAAGGAAATTTCCTAGCTCAAGTCGTGTTGCATTCAACTTGAATTCTCTATTAGAACCTTAATTTGCTATAGACAGTTCGTATCAGAACTAAAAATTGAGATCATGTTGTCTTGTACCTAAACATCTTTGTTATATGAAAACAATATAATCAAAACTATAGCAGTATACAAATATTCTTTATAAAAAGCACATACAATATTCAGAAGTATATAATATGATACATATTTTCAATGACAAAATAAGCTGAATCAGTTAGGTAAATTAATCAGTAAAATGTGAATAGTTTTTGGAAACTATTCAAGAATATTTTGCTGTATGACCAAAAAGCCACAATTCCCCAGTTAAAAAGACTAAGCTGATTAAAAACAAAACAAAAAGCCAAAAAACCCGTGGCTTAGACAAAGCCAAACTAGCTATAAGTCCTTCCCTCTCTAGCTCAAACAAACTGGAAAACCGATAGAAACAAATGTAAATCAGAAACTAGGCAAGGAAGAAAATTGATAAAGAAACCAACGAGAAAATGCAGAGATGGACAGAAGGCTGAGCAAAGGCAATTTACAAAGGATAACAGTAAAAAAAACCCTCAAAGCCATGAAGAATTTTACAAATTACATTGGTGCATTAGGTAAGGGTGGGCAGAAATATAACACCACAAAGATAAGGGATTTCAGAAAGCCTGCTATATTTTTAAGCAACATATTTACACAACCAAATATAAATATCTTCTAGCCCAGTAGAGAATAACACTCATGAACAGCAGTGGTGGTGAAGAGTTTATAGTCAGAAGGTCCAGAGAACTTGCACTCAGGAGGGAAGGCAACAGAAAAGGAATGAAATAGCTGATAAACAGCAAAAGGAATGAATCATCCTCAATACCAAGTCAAATGATCTGGTTCAATATGCTTTACTCAAGTAAAAATATGCTCTGCAAACAATCAATTGAAAGATCTGAGCTAGAATTACAGAAAGCAGATCATGTACATATAAGACAAGGAACTCTCTTGGGAAGAAAACACTTGAGGTTTGGAAAAGGGTAGGAGGAGGGTGAGGGGACAGCTCATCCCAGATAATCAGCTAAGATACTGGATACCACTGTGATCAAAAAGGCTAACAGGATCATTGATGATTTAAGGGAATAATACTAACAAAAGTAGTTAGTTCCTGTCAACCCCGAGTTTCCACTAAACTGGGAAACTTCATTTAGGAAGAATTTGGGAAAGCAAGAAAAAGTTTGGAGAAGAGTTACAGTAACAATCAGAGTAACAGAAAACACGCAAAGCGACAAACCAAACCTATTTAATGTAAGAAGGCTCATATTGAATCTGTAGATGGACTTGGTCACAGCCATTTCAAGAAATCTTAAGTATCGACACTATAGAAAACAAATTCAAGACAAGAAAATACTCAAGATTATCAACCAAAGACAAAATGAGATCCAGGTTAAGTCACTTTCCAAAATCTATTACAAAAGAGTAGATGATGGACTCTCCAACACTGGCAAAATTGTAGACAACACCTGATGAAATCCCACTTCAGCACAAATATTAAAGCTGATTAAAGTTGGGGAAGTCCTATGGCCTGTTTTGTATTGCAAGCCAATCCAAGTAGCAAAATCATGTCTCTTACTTATTCATGTGTTCGCGAACCATAAAGCCAAGGGAAGGAAACTTCTCAGAAAATAGACAACTTAGTTTTGGCAGCAGTTAATGTTGTCCCTCTATCTGAAAACCTACTGTTGGCCAGCAGCCCATTTTCTTTTAAGGAGGTATAGATGCTTTCAGCCTTGGGATTTCCAAATGCATTTATTTCGGCCACTGTATTCAGGAGACACATCAAAACTGGAGCCACTTTGCCCATTACAGATACCTCCCATTCCCAGCACAGGAGCATCCAAAGCCACCAGCAGGCTGGGAACCGCAGTTATATTGAGTCTAATTCTATTTTACCACATGCAGAGAATAAACTACTAAAAACTCATTTTAAGCAAGTTCTGCAAAAGGAAACCACCTACATTCAGGATTCATGTCTGTCTGCACACATTTAGGTACCTGCATTGGTAATGCAATGTAGTTGGCGCTGTGCTAACCTGGAAGTACATGTAAGTATTCCCACAAATAACAGGAGATAAAGAAAAACAGAGACCATCTACAAAATTATTTTATGTATACAAGGGTGTGTATTTTACCTAAGTATACATATTTTCTTTAATTACAGTTTTCCGTATAACCATTAGGGGGTTCTAGCCATGCAAGTCACATTTATTAAAGGCAGCATGTCAAATAAGAGTTGACAATTACAGGCTATATCAATACACATTATGCCAGATGGTAATGAGCCATACACAAAGGGCCAGCCATCCAAAATAATCACACCATTTTCCACAGAAATGTTGAAGAGGTTACGGTTTATTACACAGTGCTCATTAGATATACAGTGGCAGCATTAGCAATTTTTCCTTCATTTGTATCTCATTTAAGACTCTGCCCCCACAAGCCCATTCAAATTAGTATACAAGGTTAAAATCATTATGGTCAGAGGGAAAAAAAATTAAGTTGTATTTTTATTTTATGGTAATGGCGGATCAAAGGTCTCTAAAATCTATTATTCTCTCAACTATTACCTAACACAGGACACTAAGAAGAATGAAAATCACTGTCATTTGCCATGAAGAAAGATAGCCTACTTTAAATGAGCAAACTCTATATTACTTAATTAATAACACGAAGTGAAAACAACAGTTAGGTTGTGCCACAAAGTGACAAAAGTCATAAAACTAAAAGTAGAAACTGAACGTTCAGCCTTGCCTTTGAACTTTCTCATCTGCGCTTCAATTTGCTGCTTTAATAGCATGGAAATATTTAAGTGTCCAAAAGGCAACTCAGCTTTCACAGCGGGCTGGAAAAACAGTTGTCTCAAATAACTACAGTGCCATCTCTGAGAAAGCACCTATAAAATATCATTTAAAGTACCTTTCTACCCAGCTGCGTATGTTAACTTACAGTTAGAAAATGACCGTTGGACACATTTATTTTCCTGCCTTTCTGTGGTGGTAGAAGGTACATGAGTGAAAAGCCCTAACGGGGCAAGCGCAAGTATTGTCAGCACAAGCAAGGATATGTTTATCGCTCAAAAACACACAGATGTCCCCCAAACTCCAAGTGACAGCCAGCATTTGGTAGTCAAAAAACTGAGAGAGAGAGGGAGGACTTGAGCACCGGACATACCACCTGACAACACGACTGCAGAGAACCAGCTTTTCAGTCCAAGCTCCTCTTTTGAAACATGCAGAGCATCACTTGGAAATCTGGGTCTCGCATCAGGCAGCCACCCGGCTCACAAGGCCAGGGTATCTTTACAGCTCCTTCCTCGGCCGCTCCTGCTGAGCTATTCTGCTGTTATACAAAATGCTGAATTATTCATTCAGACAGATGGCAAAAGAGTGAAAAAAGTCAGTTAGTCTCCAGGAGATTACAGGAGAGAAAGGTGGGACACCTGGACTCTAGTTCCTGCTCCACAAAGTTACTGGGAAGAAAACAACACTGCATACTTGGGCATTCCTATAACCCTGTGTGAAAAGGAATTGTCTGAAAATTCAGACAGAGTACTGGCCGTTTGCATCCTTTCACATACTCAAGGGAGCCAAGTCCAGACTTCCTGCATCCTCAGTGAATGCTTAGTCCGAGGCTAAACAACAGGGAGCAGTGTTAGCAGCACAACTGCAGTTTGGGAATCCCACCTAGATGACTTCCTAGCTAAACTAGCCAACGAATCTTACCCGTCTTTCGCAATTGTTTGAAAGACGAAAAACAAGTTTTATTTAAAAGGGTCTTAAAAAGCTTACAAAATTAAAAAGAATTCTGTTAATTCCAAGCAATGCAAATCTATGATAACTCAACAGGTACTCTGATAACTAAACTGGTTTTTATCAACAACAATATTTTGCATCAAGTTCGTTCTACTACCGGCCATCTGTAGAGTGCATTTTATTACCGACAAAACTACTTACTGCAACCAAGTGGCATTTTTTGCAGACAGATACCAGCAATTATGAAACAAATATGAAAAGTGTATAACGTGAAACAAACGTAAGCCCCTGCATTACAACATCCAGGCTAATCCAAAAATCCATTAGGCTCATTTAAAGGCCTAAGTAGACCATAGCAAACATTATGCAGAAGTTTTATTCAGTTATTTTCACACTAAGTTACTGGACAATTCAGAGTAGGTTTAAATTCTCTAATATTAATTAAAAAATGGAAGACCAGTGGCCAGTACCAAGAAAGCTGATCACAAGCAAGTCCACCTCTACACAACTATCAGTGGTCTAGGAACAAGAGAATCACCACTATTTCCTTAAAAAAGCAGTACTACATTTTTCAAAACTGAAGGTAAAAATAAAGGCATTTGTACCTGATGGGGTGGAAGAAGTGCAAGTCAAAAGAAGAGAGTTTAAAATGCAGCTAGCGTAAAAGTCTTCTTTTTGGCTTACTGAAGCGAGCAAGTTGCAGGTAAACAGGAGCCTAAGAAAGGCAAGAAAGGCAGTGATCAAAAGCTTTGGCAACAGCTGCTGTAGCATGGCCTTGGAAAGAACAGGATGGTAGGATACATGATGCAAGGAAAGACAGTAAGACTCAGAAGTGAATAAGGTACATTGATGAAAAAGTGCAGAAGATGAGGTATGAACTAAAAGATTAATTTGTGGATTGGATGACAGTGCTGTCACCAAAGCAGAAATCAAAAAGGAAGATGATGATGGAGAAGATCACATATTTTGTTATGGAAATGACCAAGATTACCTCCCTTACGATGGCAGCGTGTGTCAGCCGGACTGCTCATGGAATGACTAGGCAGCACTCGGGACTCACATCCACCCAAGATCACCCACATTTGTTCCGTAGGCCCTTGACAACAAGTATCCTCCAATCATATCTCCTGCACCTACTCCATAACAAATTTCACATCACGGTTTAAAAATTGTTTTAACTATTCTGTGTTTTATTTAGCTGAAACATTTAAATACTTGCAGTAAAACCAACTCTAAGGATATGAAGGGAAATAAAAAGTCTCACTTGCAGGTAAATAAAAGAAGCAGGCTACTAACACCTCACTTTATGACCATGCTCTCTCTTACCTTCTATTAGTTGTTTCTCAGCCCTCCAAGACTTTGAAGCGCAGCTATCGTTTTATTTGCACTGACTATGGGAAACAGTTTGAACCATCATAACAGAAATTCCCATTACTGTGTACTGTCAACTATGCAGAGACTGCCAGCATGACTTATCACTCCAAGTGTATCTCTGAAATATCTCTGAAGAGTTTTTCTGTAATTGTATTCAATGTAGCTGAAAGTTAAGGTGCAGTAACCTTGACATTAAAGCTCTGCTACTAATGACACTTGAAATACACGGAACCTTTTTATGCGAGACAAAAGAAGGTAACCTTTTTTATGCAGCGAAGAACGAAGACCTGATAAATGAGCAGTCCTGTTAAGAGAATAGATTGTTCATCCATCTAACTGCACAGGGAAAAAAAGGCATTAAAAAATAAAATGTGAATCACTAGAATACAGGGTACCAGACAAGGTTGGGTGGTGAGGTTTTTTTAATACATATTAAAAAATATATTAATAGTCTATTTTTAATCACACATATAAACCAGACTGTATACCCTGAATTACCAATAAATATCCAACTCAGAGGGGGGAAAATAAAAATCAAAACATGCACTGCCTGCACAGCCAGAGATACCTCATATAATCAAGGAAACCTGTCCTATTCTGAGCAGCTGTAACTGCATTTTTGTTAGTCAGCAATTAAAAGTATGGTTATCACACCTGCTCTCCTCTCCCCCCCCCCGATCCTTCAATGTTCCGAATTGGATAGGGACATTAATACCATATATTAAAATGGTTTACTATAGGAATGTTTTTGCTTTTCACGAAGCAGAAGTACGCAGCAGATGGATATTGCCTGCCGTGTACAAGGAACGAGACTAATAGCTAAAGGGAGACGGCAGACTTTCTCGGAGACCTTGTCCCTTACACCAGGTGTGTTGACAGAATCGCCAGCAGGGAAAGGATAATAAACCTTTTGGAGCAAGGCAACGACTGCTGCTTCTGGGACTGTATCAGTGTAGTAACAAGCATTTGGGGCTGTTGATGTCTGCAAAGTTTTATCACTGTTATTAGTATATATTTTATGCAAATGGAGTAACGTGTGATACGAGAAAATGTGTCTTTTGATGAAAAAATCCTACCTCCTATTATATCGTTGGCATAATTTCCATCTATTTTTACCTTATTTACATCGGTTCTATAAAGTATCTGAAAACCTCATGATTTCAGTTTTTGGTCCTTTCATCCCAGAATGATTCAATCTACACATTTTAATAAGGGGTAAAATGACATCAACCAATTCAAGCAACATTAACCCCAACTGAGTGATGGTGGAGACACAGCTGTATGCTAATAAAGCACCTTCAAGAACAAAATTTCTGCAGAATTCCTACCTGAGCCCATGAAACAGGATCACGTATTGATTACAGCCACCACTGTAGTTTTGCTAAAATTCAATTTGCCAACTGCAACAGCAAATGAATTTAGCTGAACTTTTTGTACTGGTTTTGTTGCACGGATATCAAAAGCCAGAGTGAAATTTCAGCTATAAGAGACTGAAGTAAGCTTTCCGCAGAACACTGTTTTGGTGAAACATAACGATTATGAGAAAGAAGGACCATAAGTATTGTACCGTATCAGAAACTTTCTTATGTTTCTTCTCTTTCTGGAAATATCAGATGCATAACTTATTTGGCTGCATCTTCTCTTTTGACAAAAGAGCAGATTTGGTCAAGTCTTTAGAAAAATTAAAAACTACAACTGCAATTACTCCAACAAACTGCGTGTTGGGCAATCAAGCTCCCAAAATCTCACGTGCACCAAACATGCTCCATAATGACACTGTCAATGCTGATCGCAAGTTTTCAATTGCTGTAAACCCTAGAAAAAACCATGACCTTTCCGATTTCTTTTTGACTGCCTAAGCACCTTCTCAAATACAACAGTAAGAATACCATGTTGTATTCATAGTCTAGAAGTCTTTACCCCCACTTCTCTAACTCTTTATTCTTCTCAAATCACTGATCACTATCATTATATATATTTCTAGTAACTTAAACTCAGAATGCAACCACTGCCTCCAAATCGGGACTTGCTAGTCTTGCAAACCACCCATACCTAAAACCTTTTAGCTTAAGTACCAATTTAACAATTTAACTATTATTCTAATAGTCAAGGTGCAACACAACAATGACTATTATTCTCCATTCCAATCTACTGAAATACCATTTCATGTTCATTGAAAATGTTTCTGCAATTATGATTCATTTTTATTAATGAGTCATTTCCATCAAGTTAATTCTTGCTATTGCTCCTTAGTAATTTCTCTTCCACTACCGCATCAAATAAAAAAACACTTTGCTTGTGAAGATGAAGATCTACCGCTTGAAGAGGTCAGCATGCGGTTTTATTTCACAGGCAATGTTTACTTTAAGAGAGAGTCAGTCCAAAAATTTGTTTCTCCCAAATCCAGCTGTCACCTCATGAAGAAAATTCAGTTTCTGAAATAAAGAATTTTCAATTTGATGTGCTTTACCAGAAATCAACTTAGAACCCTTTCTCCCCACCCTCAAAGAGTAAATGATCCAACAAAACAGCAACAACAAAAAAACCCAACCACCACACAGAAGGTTCTTAGGCAATCTTCTCTTGCCTCTCGTCCTGTTTTTCATGCCAAACAAAATTTATTACCTTGAACAGTCCTGGCTATAGCACTACAATAAATGGGAACTTCTTCCTCTTTCCTTACATTTTCCTTATCTACCTGCTATCCGTACATGCTCACACGCCCACCTTTGTACTGGAATATATTACAAATAACCAAGCTTCTCTGTCCAGCAACACAATGCCCTGCCTACACCACCTGCTTTTATTACTATTATTATTGTTGTTAGCTTTAGAAGCATCTCAGTGCTGTGAAATTCCACACTAAAATCTACTGAAAGTTAAAAGTCAGATACCAGTGAAGTGATAAGAGACATTCATTCACTTAATGTGTAATGTGATCAGGGTCCAGAACACGCCGCTACTTCAAGTGGAAGGGAATGGATGTTGTGTAGTCTTTATACAGTCTCATGAACTCTAAGCAAAAGAGGATACCTTCTGATGTAGGAGGGCACCATTCATTAGCAGTCCAGGCCCACTCTTATTTATGCTCAATCCCAAAACAATCTGTTACCACCACACAAGCAACATATTCCCCATACATATACAAATATGCCAAAGATCAGTATATATTTTTCTATACATATACCTGAGGTGTATAATGAAGACCTTCTCCTCAACTTTACCCCAGCAGATGAAAAATTCTGTCACCTTTTATCAGAGTATTGACTGAATCATATTAAGAAAATAAATTAATTGGTACAGTAAGCCTTGTAATACTTCACTTCATACTGCTACAATTTTCCAAGTACTGCAGAAATTTGTATTGCAACTGCATAATTGCATTGTAAAATTTGTCAAGGGAGAAGTTAATAGGTTGTGCCTGGGAACAAGACAGCTGGTACTTCAGCAGATGGGAAAGCATAGGAGATATTTTGGGACTGTAGGACAAATAAATTACACATACACAGTTACTTAAGAACTTGTGGTGAAGCAATTGGTCATACTGACATCATAGTTTTGAGGGATAAGCAGTCCCCAGAGCTGTTGTGTGCTTTCATCACAGCACTGAATTGTGCTTAGGTAATGGTCGGAAATTTCGCTTCGCAAATACTATTTTATTTTTTCTGAAGAAAATGTGAAAGTTTTCAAGCAGAAATGTATTGCAAGAGAAAGATTTGACAGTAAACCATCAAAGAACAGTTCTGGTGAAATGCTCTGGTGCGTGGAGGTGCTGTGCCCCTGGAAGGCTGTGCCAGGTCTCGTTACCCACAGATCACCCAGCCTTTCTTTGAAAAGTTCCTACGAGGGCGAAGGCAGGACTTCATTGCTCCCACAACTGCTCCTGACCCACTGCAGAATTTCATCAGTGCTGCTCTGGTTTTGCATGCTATGGTGCACAGCATGGCAGTCCAGCATCCACTTCACAAGCAGTGGGAGGAGGAAGCTCCAGGAGAAGGGTGGGCTGGACAGACAGACAGCAGGCAGCGTTATGGTCTCTCTAAGGTAAGCCATCCCTACTGTGCTTTCTACAATACTGAAAATTACTTCCTTTTTAAAAAACAAAACCCTTTCGTAATGTACATACTGAGTTTACTTTGCTCAGCTATCTAGTGCTAAACAGACTTATTTTGAACAAGGTTGGAGTCCATATCTCTGCACAGTCTTTGATTAGCTGTAATGCAGTGCCTCCTGATTTATTCTACACTGTACAGAGAGGACCTTTTCTTATTCAACACAATTGCTGTATTTGCACATGCTGTGTATGCTGAAAACAATAAAAAGTTAATGAAGAAAAGTACTGGTTGTAATGAATTAATAATATTGTTAGATTTGTATTTGGAGTTGATTTTTATTGTTGTGAGTGGAAGATGATCAATAGGAATATGTAATCAAGTTGTATGTGCTTTTCATCTCCTGAGACTCGTCTGGTAAATGAGATGAAAAATCTCACAGGATTTATCCTGCGGAGCAAAAACTAAATAGAATAATTTAGAATAATCGCTTGGATTTCCACACTAAAAGCTAAGGGAAAGCTACCAAATATTGGGAAACAAAATTACACATTTCTTAGAGATTATAAAAGATGCCACTGCTCATATTTTGAGATATTTTTCTCATTACCTTTCAAACAAATAATTTTGTCAAGAGCATCGTACTTCCCAATGTACTTAGATATTGAATATTTTAGGACCACGCATTTTCTCTACCGGTTAACTAGCTTAGCTTCCAAAGTACACGCTAGTTGGGATACTGCACCTTTCACTGAAAGCCAGCCTTCCAGAAGATAGGAATAAGAACACTAAGTCTCAAAGGAAATCATTTTTATGATAAAGAGTCCTAATGTGCCCCAGTAAAGGTGAGGATTGATTGTTATGGCCTATTGTTACTATAATTAGAAGTCAAACACCAATTAGCAGTTCCATTAATAAGATTAATCTCTGCAATATCTGCAGCTGAGACCCAGGCCTTGTGTGCAATACGCCAGTGTGAATTTAAAGTGCAACAACTATTCCACACTAAAACTCGCAGTTTGAGTACTTACACCAGACAAAAGAAAATAGCTCAGTTGCCTTTGAGTTTTGAGTTTCTACATACACTGTTAGTCCTACTATCTTTCTCATTTCTTGCTTTATATTTTGTTAAAAGATGTTCTACCATGATTTATATCATTGATGGGCATAGGTGCAATGCAGCGCTAAGTCTTCCAAATTGTGGTTCGCAGTCACTCCCTCCGCATTACACCAGGTCAGCGTTAATCTAGTTTAGTTTTCCATTACTAGTAAACTCAGAGTAGTAGTAATGGAAAAAAACACCAACCACCTCCTACAAACACAGAAGTACTCTTCAGATGACAGGAGTCCATGATAAGGTTAGGCATCATATTTACTCCAAAATGTGAAGGTAAGAAACAGTAAAATCCAGTCTCCCAAGTTAATACACTATACAGTTCAAAGTATAGAAACCGAAAGAAGGGCAAGATCTGAAGATGAGGTGGTCACACATTCATGCTTTTTGTAATTTTCTAGTTACCAATGTCATCATTTGCATGGTCATTCTTTGGTTTTATTGCATCTGAGTTTTGTCTTCTAGAATAATCTTCAAACAGAATTTTTCCACAGATAAACCTATACCATGCAAGGTAGAAAGAAGGTTTTTTATAAAATCAAGTAGCAAACAGGTCAAGGCAACCTCTAAGTGTCACTTACACTGTAACAACACAATTAATCTCACCTTCAGCAAAATTTACTTGCCATTGCCATGGCTTATTAGCCAAGAGGCTTTGTAATGGATTTGCGTTTGCAATTTTTTCCTTCTTCATCTAAAGGGAGGCTATCTGATTTCTTTGTGTAGAACTACTATTAATTGAATAGAGATTTATGTGGAGACACATATCATTTGGAAAGCATTCAAACAATTATTAAAAATTGCAAACATGTTTAAGCTTGTCTACAGCACCAAGAATTTGTTGGCAAAACTCCGCTGGTGAACTGAGCAAGTGAAGATACTGCTTATGCAGTGAAAGACTTCCTTTGTCAGAGTAACATTTACCTGTTCCTACACCAGAATGGAGCCTTTTGCTATTGCAGTCATCTACTCCAATTGGAGAAGGGAGAGTTTTCTGAGCCAAGAACAGCATTATCATCTCTCAGCTGTTTGGTTGCATTCACAAGGACGGGACAGAAGCTACTTGCCAGTAATTGGAGGTCTTGGGGAATTCAGAGCCCGGGTTGCACATCCCTGTGGAGTATTTATCCTGTTTATCACTCGAAGTGGAAGACCTTTTACATTTTCTCAATTTCCAGAGAAGGTGTGCTCACACCTCATACACTATTACACTAAATACACAAAGCAGAGTATTGCCATTTCAGATCCCCCTCGACCATAAAATCCCAGTTCAACAGCAGTGTAGGACACGTACAGAAATAAAGTCAACAAACCAGTGTCCATTTGTGTTAATCTGTGCTGACTGCAAGTCCCAAAAGCGTACCGCAACCAGTATATAACCTCTACACTTTTGACTACACTAGTCCATATTTACCTCTACAGACTGAAGTTGTCCAAGGATTATCACTCAGACAGCTCCAGTTCCCAGGAGGCAGCCTGACTGCCATTCATGCATGCAGCAATTAAAGACTGCTCTAACAAGCACAGCATCACCTCTGTTACGCCTGCCATGGCATCGTCTTTGGAGAAAGAACAGATAAAGCTGCAGATGGAGACCTGTCACCTGAGAAATGGAAGGGATTCCTAGTGTCCCCACCAATACATAACAACCTTTGGTGGCATGTGCCCAAGACAGACAAGACATTTACACTTGTGTTCTCATGATAGGCCTTGACACAGCCAACGTTAAAAATTCTGAAAATCCTGGGATGGAAAGTTTTTTGGACATTTCGACTCTCAAGTGACCTTAGGAGACCTAACAGTGTAGATTATGCCAATGTCAGTGCGGCCTCTTGTGAGCTACATATTCACAAATGCACACCAACTACAGCATTAAACACAGAGCACAATGCTAAAGGCGGGGGGCAGAAAGTTCACTCAACCTGTTTAAAACACATTTTGATGATCACCTTGTGAAGCAAATGATGTTCTTGAAAGACCGGACCTTCATGAAGAAAGCTAGATGAGTCTGATGTGACTGCTGACTCTGCTTTGAGCAGGAAGTTGGTCTACAAGCCTCCTGAGATGTCTTCCAATTTGAATTCTCCTGGAAACCTAGAAGTACTATCAGCAGCATCTGGTTTACCCTGAAAGGAGGGCAATGGAAGTTTGATGTAAAGCTGTTTGGAATCCAGGGGGAAGGAAGTTATGAAAAAGCTTTATTTTCATATCCAGCAAAGAAAAGCTGGGAGTAAGCTAGATGGAACTTCAAAGGGACAGAACATAATGTCCTCTGTCTTTAGAATGATGCCTACCCCTCGAAACTTCTTTGCAACCGAAGAAAATTCCAGAGAAAAAACAACCAATGGATGAATGAATCCTCTGGTTAAGAACTGGTATATCTTGGAGACCTCTAAGCTGCAAATCAACATTCCTTTACGGAACGTGATAACAAGATAACTTTGGTACCCAGGGCCACTTAGTGAGATACTGGAACTCCACAAGCAAAAGACCCATCACCATAACAAGGCAGTGGCATCTGCTGCTAACTTCCACTTAAATTGGGCTTTTGTTGGAAATGGCATCAATGCTGGTTCCAAAATCATTACTAAAACAGTAAGTGAAAGGAGTATGTGTTCACAATCACTGTCATTACAGTATTAACACCACCCTTCCAAGCAGCAGGAGGAATTCTGATTAAGAGACAAGTTTATCCAATGCATACCACCTTCTTGTAGGAAAGCATGTTCATCTTGCAAGAGATGGATTCCTAGAGCTTTAAAGGCCAGCTGCATCATTCTGAGGGACAAGAGGCAGGGACAGAACCCAGTATTGATAGTACCAGGTTTTAGTACGTCGATATTCCACTCTACACATACACTGTTTGACTTACCTTTTTTTGGCATGGGGTCCCCGAAAGATGAAGTACGTAATTTGCAAGATAACCACCCTGTAACTTAGAGCACGTGTAATTGTGCTGAGTTTGGTAGAATAAAAAGGCCTTTGCTTGTCAATGACCACAGGGTTCACAAGTATGAATGCACAGGCAGATTTAATGGAAAAAAAGGATTTTTACAATTTTTTTAAAAATCTTTGACAAGCATCCAAGGAAATCTGCACAGCTGACTCAATGGATGTCAGTACTAAAGGGTATTTTTGAAACTAGCACTGATGGCAAAAAAGAAAACCAAGATGCAAAACACAAGAGACAGAAGAAAATAACTTGCTGTACTAGAGCCAAGGATACTGAGGCCTGCAGAGATCACAGAATCACAGAGGATGGCATTAGGGTTGTTCTTTGGTGCCACTTGCATTTCAAACTGCAATATAGAGGCTATGTCAGGAATTCGTTACTCAATCTACAGCCAAGGAGATTCCTCAGTCCCCAGCCAGTAGTGTCTGGCTGCGACAGACCCGAAGAGAAGAAGATACCCCTTTGGCTATTTAGTGAGAGGACTCAAGCCAGTCTTCGTATCTTCAGCTGTAAGAATCTAGCTCTAACTGTGAAGCATAAAGCTTTAAGTGTTCAGAAACCATATGATCCTGGAGCTTCAGTTAAAAACCTCACTTCCAGCAGCAAAGCAAAAGAACAGCAAGCTGCATACTTGGCTATCCAAGTGAGTTTTGCTCTGAAGAAGGCAACAGAGAGGAGTGTCAGACTCTAATCACCAGTTGGGAAAAGTGTTTAAAAGCTCTTACGAAGCTGTAGGCTCCTGTGTCACATTCAAGGTGCTCTCTCATATCATTAGCATGATAAATTACCATTACTTAGATTCTGCCAAATGCGAGTTTTGCGTTCTCTTCAGAACAGGAGTAGGAAGGAGTTTCAAGGGAATATGGGATGCACGCTTTAAGAACAGGCAACGACATCAACCCTTACATGATCCTGCTTGCATACTCTGTAGTGAGCACTGCACTTCATCATTACACTTGCAATGCTTCTGTAGCCAAGGAAATATTTTCCTAAAGGTTAAGAGACCAGGAGAAAGTTTCAACTTTAGGAAATCTGTCCAGCAGCTGAGAGCGAGCTGTTTATCATGCTGCTACTTCTCCTCTTCATCTTCTTTTGGGATCACTGGTGCTGAGCCGAAAGTAAAGCCAGGTTCTTTTTCCCGCCAACAGGAATAAAGTCAGGTTGCTGGCAACATGATAGGGAGGTGGCTGTACAGAGTGAAGCATGCCAAGCAGGCTTTTATAGCACTTCCCTCCTTATCTTTGGCATGGCTCATAAGGCAACCAGCAGTTACTATGGTCTCCTTGCGTACAATGACCCCCACACCCCCAGCTTAATGCGGGCAGAACACGTCTCCTGCAAATTATGAAGTGCTAAAGCTGGAGGCAAAGCCAGCCAGAGGCAGCACCGTATAACTACACTAACCCTGTCCCTGTAACTACCTCAATTGTAATCCTCATTATTCTGGAAAAGAGTGCTCTCTGGTAGCAGGCATCAGTTTTGTTCCATTGTGTACCAGTAAAAAACAGATGCCAGCTAATCAGCTAGCTAATCTATTTTTATACATTTAGGTCAACTGTCCCATGAATTGACACATCTAGAAAACAGGAGAATAGGGTGAAAATATTTTTTTTGCTATTACAAATTCAGCTCTCAATGTCTTTCTGTTTTAATTATAGTTATTTCATTGCTTGCTTGCATTGTGATTCAAGAATATGAAATAGGAAGAAGAGGTTATGCAGAACACGCCAGATTCCAGAATGAAAAAGTCCACCACGTGTTTTTTGTGGTTTTCTAAGTTAAATAATTATGGCACCGTTACATCTTCCTGGTCACAGATTGTACGCTCAGCGTAGTACCAGATTTAGTGGACTGATGTAACCTGGCTCCCCACGTTGGGACTGATTATTCAAAGAGAGCACAAGACCTGGTTCCAACACAAACAGTGGGAAAAGAAAGACTGGGCTGGTGCAATCACTGACACGTACTGGAACAACTTAGCTCAGGCTCAGATTTCAGGAATGCAATTAATTAATCACTACTAAGTACCCTAAAATCAAGTGAGCCATAACCCAGCTAATAGTCCACAATGTAACGTTCACAGCACGTAAGTATCAGGCAATGAAGATGCTCATTACAGTGCCAGAAATAATATTTCCAGCAAAATATTATATATAAAGATGAAGTAATTATATGGCATGGCAACAAAAAGAGCTGTATAGTTTACAGCTGAGCTGAAAATCTGTAAGATTTCCAAAAAATACTTTCCAAAGCTGGAGACATATACGAACAATAAAGGATTAAGCGTATTTCTTCACTTCATATCACTGAGGAATATACTTTGCGTTTGATATGCATGCCTAGTATACACACCACATGTAATCACACTGTAACCGAGATAGCAGATAAAAATGTATTAATGCTCCTTTTGCCTTATTCAGGAGAAAGCAGTTTGTAAAACACTATTTGTAATACATAAAACAATCACAAAAGCCCTTTAAAATCACAATTTTACAAGCTACCTGTTCTCTTAGCCTTATACAATGGAGAAATCAAAATCAGAAATTAGACTCACATTTAAGAGTGTATTTGGAAAAGCATCTTAAGTAAAGAAAGGAGTCCCAAATCAAAGGCGAAGCCCATGGTGACTTCAGTAGAAGGCAAGAACTGGCCACTATGGCACAAGAGGAAATAATGCATCAGCATTCTCCTAGTGTGCATCACTTGGTTCGTATTTACGCCACGCTACAGACTTAAACTGTCATTGAAAATCCATTTAAATTAACAACTCCATAGTTATCACTTTTGCAGACAGTAATGAACCTTAAGTGAACCTGTGTGGGCGTATTCAAAAGTGCTTAATTTTTGGAGTACCTTTGTAACTCTGAACTAGATATTATAATGGCTATTGACTTGCTCAAACTTAGATTATTAGGTTAGATTTTCAGCTGGTTGAACTGGCGTAGTTCCAATGATGTCCATTTATACCAAATGGCTCGTTATTAATTCAAGGTCTTATTTGCTCCTTAATGAACACCTCCACTAGTCACCTTCCCAACGGCAGCTTTAAATGCTCAAACGTTACCTCCATGGTCAGAATCATCATACTCAAGAACTTAGTTATCAAAAAATAATGCTTTTCCTCTCCTTTTATGAGGCATACTTAAGGTAAACTTTTTTAATCATTCACAAAACAAACTAAAATACCTCCTGTGCCATAATTAGCTAACTAGAATTATGCTTTCATACAGCATCATTTGCATATAAATATAAAAATTTTACAACCCTAAGGGGACATTAAGGACGAAACAAAACAAGAATACAATTAAACAGCTAAAGGGACAACACAGCCCTCCATAACAAGCCTCTTACAGCCTTCTCTTTTCTCTTACTTATCGTTATTTTTGTCTGTAGCCATTCATACATATTTTCCTTCTCTGCTATTTTAAGATATTACATATATTTTGACACCTTCATCTGTTTGGTCTTTCCAATTTTACAATGCTATCTCGGAACCTCTAAAACAAATTAGGATACAAACACATCACTAAGTTTGTGCATCTTCATTTAATACATCACAGTGGTCAGAAACACAATTAACTGAAAAGACAAGAGTTTGTTCCCTCAACCAAGTACCACTCACATGTTTTCAAAAGGATTTCAAAAATTCAAATTTTACAATTTTTCAACCAGATCTTACCTATTACGTCAGTGGAACAACTGTCAAATATACAAA
Organism: Psophia crepitans; assembly: GCA_013399095.1. Classification (NCBI taxonomy): domain Eukaryota; kingdom Metazoa; phylum Chordata; class Aves; order Gruiformes; family Psophiidae; genus Psophia; species Psophia crepitans. Next base: position 83,222 of record VWZZ01001865.1, read on the forward strand.
GGAGAGCAACCACTATTTTTGATTACTGCTGTTACTAGTATTAAGTAGTTTAGTTTAAATACTTAAAAAATGTTTAGAAAGTCAATGAAGCTGAATTATCTCAGTGAGAGCCTGAGGAACCTTAATGGTAGACTCAGTAATTCTGCTGTGACATGTGGGAGGTAAAAACTTTCTTCTACACAGCTGTTTCATGAGAATGTATCTTTCAAAGGGGCTACAGCAACACTTAAATGCTCAGTGAAACCAACTGGTATTTGACAAGACTGGTAATCTGACTCTGAAATTTCTAGTAAGTAGATGTATCCAGGTAACACCTGAGTAACTCAAAATGGAAATTCGCTCGCTCTTACAGAGGGGCTGTTTACAAGGGGAGGGAGGGATAGGACAAGAAGGAATGGGTTTAAACTTGAAGAGAGGAGATTTAAATTAGCTATGAGGAAGAAATTCTTCCCTGTGAGGGTGGTGAGGCACTGGCACAGGTTGCCCAGAGAAGCTGTGGATGCCCCATCCCTGGAAGAGTTCAAGGACAGGTTGGATGGGGCTTTAGGCAACCTGGTCTAGTGGAGGGTGTCCCTGCCTGTGGCAGGGGGGTTGGAACTAGATGGTCTTTGTGGTCCCTTCCAGTCCAAACCATCGTATTAAACAATATTTTCTAGCATCGTTACTTTTTTGGTTCCAAGTACCTCTTAACATAAGCTTTCAAATAGCTATCTTGATCCAAATGTTTTTTATCTGGTTGTGCTCAAAAGCCACAATTACGATATAGGTATGGATATAAGAGCTATACAAAGGGTAGGAAATGGTTTTCACTGTGGAAAGCTTGTAATAATCCTAAGGAACGAAGTTTTGTGATTTGGTAAGTACTGATTTTCCTTAACAGCTGAGCCAGCCGCGTAAGATGTTTTTATACTACAACGAAGGTGCCCATCAAATGTACTTTGGAGTATCTTGCTAAAGAAAGTTACTACATACCTGGAATAAATTCCACTGACCATGTTGTGCTGGAAAGAGAGTTCTGCCGTGCTGGGTCCAGCAGCTTTGGAAATAAGCAATACAACTAAACCTCGCATCTGCAAGTTATTCCGGCTATCATACACAAAACCCCTGCAAAAAACGAAAGAAAAAAAAGAGCATGTTTTCACAATCCATTTTCACTGGTCATACCAAAATGGAAAGAAAGACTCAGACCTCAGGCTGTCGTCATTTCATCAAGTATTTAATGTTCACATTTGCATGGAAATAAGATGCAATTATTAATCATGATTTCTTGTCATCCTTTACCTGACACTTACAATGAAATACTACTATTGCAAAGACAAGCAAGTATTCAGGATTAAATCTTGTTTATTTCCAAGGAGCAGTGTATGTCTTGCATTTCATATCATGCCATGATGGGGGCATTTCCGAATAACTCCATGTGATGTACTGTAACAGGAACATAAAAGCTTTCAGTTTGTTGTTTGAAGTACAAAAACACCAAAAGAAACCTCGTACTTCAAGAGGAGAAAGAGAAAGGAAGAAAGGTACATCCAAAATCTATAACCTGCTGAAAGAAAACTGTTTAGATCAGAGTGGTTACGAACAGACTGCACAATACATACAACATGTCTAAGCATATTAGGAATAGACTGCAGAAGCTGATGAAAGACATAAAATAAGAAGGTAGAGATAAATGAAGTAGAGCGGGCTTTAAAAAAGAAACCAAACACAAACCACAAAATGTTTCAAATGCTGCACCTTAAAATTTGGGGTCAGAAGGAAACTGTCCCCAAAAACATATCTGTTTAAAGTAATTCTAAATGACCACTTAAACATACCATCTCAGAAATTAACTTGCTTGAAAGCAAGCCCCGTTTTCTTTTTTGACTGCATTGTCTCCAATTTTCTTTATTACATTTACACCACTTCACAAAGCAAGACACATAAACATTGAAAAAATAATAATTTGAATAGCACCCTTCTGTGTGAAAGCTCCTGTGCTACTGAAAAAAAAAATAATTAAAAAAAATTATCTTGACTTCTTGAGTCTTTACAATTTTTCCTACAGTGATAGGGAAATGGCCTAAATCACATGTCTCAAAAAGCTCAAGGAGAAGAATGAGAGGTCCACCCAGATAGCTGGTACGAGACAACTACTGGGCTTGACATTCACACACGCACTGATTCCAGGCTAATACCTCCCGCTACAGAAAAGCCCTGAGCTCACACTCAGTGCAACTATAATCTCCAAATGCCACCAACATAAGAGGAGGCCAGTATGGCTAATATATGGCTAATATGGCTTTCTACCACAACCCACAACATTTTTAGCCCTGGTGGGTTCTAACGAGTCAAACGAGACCGCAGCTTTTTGTTCTGTGCCTTTCTACTGTGTCCACATCCCATTTGCTTCACCTGTGGACTAAAGGACTTGTCCACCCAGGACAAGTTAGGGGTGAAGTGTACCGAGCCTGGGGAACTACACCTCACACTCTCAGCAACGTGGCAGCTGTGGTGTTAGAGAAGGTATGGGCTTCTGCCCAACTTCCTAAAGAGAGCGCAAGTGTGTATGGCCTCTGACAGTAACACAGTTTGGTTCAACTAAGCTGAGGCTTTAAGAACGGAGTGGGTATCAAATGTTTACAGCCAAAGCTGAAATTTAGCCAAAAGCAAGCACTATCCACCAGTCTCAATCTGCAATAATGCAATTAAGCGTTAGTCTGGTAACAGAGGAGTAAAATGCAATTAACACATTACCTTCCTAGCTATCTGAAACATGGGTAATCAATATTTTAGTAGAAGACATTCAGCACATGAGATCCAAACATCCTGAGGAGAAACCATGCCACAGAGCCACCAGCTCTCACTTCCTCCACCCTCAAAGATCCTCTAAAAAACCCAATCAAACCAAACCCTGAACAACACAGCGTAAGAACCACAGAAAGACAGACACTACATAACTTGCCGGAGCAGACAATTTCTTTTTGTAGACCAATCCCACGCTACTTCCCAACCACCCAAATCCAGGAAAGGTTGCACAGCTGAGAACTCTCCTCCAAGAGCACGTGCTGTGGTCCTGCAACATCTACCTTTACTATTATTTATGTAAAGGGTACATGTAGTGAGGGCTCTTAAAGAGGAGAGGACAGCTGCTTGCCTTCAGTATTCTCTGAATTTATAACTTGCATACCTCTATTCTCACCTAGCACATAAATAACTTTTCTTACCAGGTTCCAATATACAGTTAACAGAATGCAGCCAAGAGAGTTGCAGAAGTGTTAAGTGTTAATTGCAACACTTAAAACTATAGATTTCCAAAGTCAGAGCCACAATCAACATTAAACTACCCAGGAAAAAAACAGAAAATACACACAGTGAATAATATATAGTATGTATATATCCTGTACACAGAAGTCATAATTGTTTGTGGTGGTGTAAGTACTTCTCTGGCTTGAACTTCAGTTGATCATTTCCAGACCCGTCTGGATGCCTACCTGTGCAACCTGGTGTAGGGCACCTGCTTTGGCAGGGGGGCTGGACTCAATGATCGAGACGTCCCTTCCAACCCCTACCAATCTGTGACTCTGTGATTTCACTCACAGACACACAAGCTACACAGATGATACAATTATATTTAAATATATTTCTTCAGCACTATTTACAATTTCATCATTTTAAAAGAAAAGTGGTTTTAGGTAAAATTGGGTGTTTTCCCCACATATGTATGCTGGTAAAATCATTAAACCGGAGTGCCTTACTAAATGCCCATGAGAAATGAATAACATTTAAAAAAATCCAACCCACAAAATACAGCAAATTATGGTGATACTTTTAACAATACGAACACTTTGGTTTTTCATGTCCAGCGCTTTACAGCTTGCCAAGGGACAGGCTATTACAGAAGTAAGAGGAAAAAAGGAACCACCGGATTATAAAGCAATGGCCTTTAAAGAAGCCTCTGCCTAGGCAGACACCGCTAGAAATGAAGCACTACAGTGCTTTTACCCGATTCAGACTAGGTGAGGAACAGAAGCCGAAAATTACCTGTGCTGAAAATACTCAGTTCCATAGCAGTAACAAAGCCCAGCGTTCAGAGCTGTCTGGGGGGTTTGCAAGACCACTAGCAAGGAACGCATTGCGTTCTTAGCAGAAAACTATTAATGAGAAGTGCAGCTGTGGGTGAGGGGGAAGAACAGGACATAAAAATTAAACAGCGTGCTAATAACCAGCAACTTGTCTGTCATTTCTACACCTAATCTTATAGCCTATATGTTACATATGGTTTGGATTTTTCATGAATTACCAAACCAGTAGGCAAAGTCTAATTCCATTCAGAACATGACTGAAGCTGTGGTACTGACATGTAACATATCCACACTGAAGCAAACCGCATTAGACTTGAAACAAATAAAGCCTATGGTGATCATCCTTTAGACACTAGAAACTACTGCAGCTACTTGACATGGCTTCAGGGGTCACATTCACATTCTGAATTAAGCTCCCAAGAGATATTCGGTACAAGTAACAGCTATACAAAAGTCTTCCAGATGGTGCAATTAGCCTTGATGGGTATGTGGCAGGAGACAGGTGCCTCTAGGGAAAAAAAAAAGTGAACTAAAAGCAATGCAAGTGAAATTGTGCACACACACACACAAAAAAAAAAGATGCATCAGGCTAAGACTCTTTGGAAAACCTCTGCTGAACACAAGTACATGCAACGGTACCCAAAAAGAAACCAGAGCACAAGTTACAGGCTGGTTATCTTGCAGATTACATACTTCATCCTCCGGGGAGCCCATGCCAAAAAAAGGTAAGTCAAACACTTCTACAATGCCGTTTTGCAAAACATTAAGAATTTGGAGGAGAAAAAAAACCCCACAAAAATCCAAAAAGCATTTACGCTAGATACCATCTAGAATAATCCCTTTGAAAACTGGCAGATTCACAGTTTTAAATACAGAACACTGTTGACAAAACAATTCATCTTACAGCACAGGGACGAAGCGCCCAGTCCTGACACATGCGCAGTACCACACCGTACAGGCACAAGAGACTCACACCACCCACTCAAGCAATGACACTGGCTAATAGCTAATGTGCTGCAAATTACACCTCCTACTACCAGAGTCCGTCTGCTGCAGAGAATAAATCAAGCAAACATGAGCATTTCGCTTAATGCTCTGTGTATTTCTCCACATGTGCAGCCATTTCGGGAGACTTTCCAGTTAAAATATTAACCTGCAATAACTGACAGGTTTAACTTCATCGATAATTTACACTTTCATTACAAAAAAATGTAAAAAAATAAAAGATTATTTACTGTAAGCACCATTCATATTTTTGAGCGATCTTGTTTAAATACTGCAAAGATTTTAAATTATTCAGGTGAGACAAAACCAGCTAATGTTCTCAGCGCTTTTTCCAATGAAATGAGACTCTGAAATTAAACAATGGAGAGGAAATACGGTAAATACAACAGTTACTGCGAGGAAGAGATGGACATGGGGGAAATTTCATGGTATCGAATGGGAGGGAAAGAACCAACCACAAAAAAAAGCGCACAGGCAACTGTGAAGTCAACTGACTCCACGAGTGGGTGTAGCAGAAGAGCATACTTAGGGGTAGCAGTGTCAGCTCTAATTTAACCACTAAGAATACAGAACAAATTTCCCATCAAAACAGACACGATAAGGTATTTTGAAATGGTCAAAAGGGGGTTGTTAAATGTGTAGTCAAACATTCTTTATTTTCCAAAACGTTCATAACCAGAGCAAACAAGAGCTGCTCGATTCGCAGCCCTTTCCTCAGTTATCTCCTCCACCACGGCCCAGGTGCTGGCAAGGGGCTGAAGTGAACAGATCGCCATCCTCCTCACCTCCGCTGGCAATTTTGCCCTTCCTTTCCGTGCATTTTATTGAAGGTGCCCCACTGTAAGAATCAATCATTTTCTTTCAGGTCACACACAAGCTCTGGTTAGCCACGAGGGGAAGGAAAACAGGGAGAGATACAAGGTGGTGATCAGCCATTCCTCTACCTTCCCACTTTGGATGTCAAACAAAAGGAGGGGATAAAAAAAAAATCACCTGTTCACACAGCTCTAATAAAAAGCAGCTGGGAAAGTCTGTAACACAACCAAAATCAATTATTCTGATGAAGACTTATAAGCCTGGGACAATGTCATTAAAAACATCGGCTAGTTTTAGGCTGAAATACAAACTGCTCTGAAAAAACCCACAACCCTCTTTCAAACTGACAATCCCAGATGTGACAATATAAACACAGGTTTAAATCTGTAACATCTTGGGAAAGTAACATCTATTTTGCTCAACACAGACGGGTTATCAGGATGGTTACAGGCACATTTAAAAAAACCAACAAAACCACTTTTTCCAAATTAATTATAACTGACAATTCTATATCTGGCACTAGAGGTAAGGCATGGAGCTATTCGGCAAGATTGTCAGCTTCCTTATTAGAAATGCAAGAGTTCTACCACCCTCAGGGCTTTTATCCAATTTGCTTTATTAATGACTTGTCAGAAGTAAATAAGAGAAAACTCTCTGACATACTCATTTTTAAAATGGATGTTAAACCACCGTATTGTAGATGCACTTACAGGAACCACAGGATTCACTATACGACCAAATGATCACACTCATACATGCGTACATTTAAATCCTCAGACAATTCCATTTTATATCTTTGGTGTACGCTAACAGCGGTCTATAGCGACTTATTTTCACCTGCTACTCAAGTTTCAAGTATATGTTAAATACCTTTCTGCACAACGTATCTTCAAAGCTCATTAAAACCCCTGGTCCATTGCCACGTCCACGGCCAGACCTGTAGAGGGGGATCAGCCTTGTCGTGACAGGTGTTTTGAGCACGGTTCAGCCAGGGGGGAGGAAGAAGACAAAATTACTTCACACGAGGAGAACAGAATTTAAAAATGGGATTCGAATTAGATATCCAGCTGACAGGAAATGCGAGGAGGGATGCTCTCAAACCCACGAGCCATCTCAACTTAAAAGCCCACTGGAGGCTGCAGATGAGAACATGTGCGTTTCAGAAACTTATTCCCAGCCTTGGACAACTAAACATGTCTTTGTGTATGGAAAGTAAGTTTTGGGGTTGGAGGAATTTCTTTACCTAAAAAACATGGTTGTGATGGGGATGAGGCTCACTACTGTTATCTAACGGTCTAGTAATTAGAGGGCTTATCCAGTAAGAGCAGACTTGTACAGTGGGTCAGGCCAGGCTTGGGGGAAGGTGGCAGGTTACAAGGGAGGTCCTTCTAACAGCCTTCCTGCTCTGCCTGCCCCTGAGCAAAGCAGAGGTCTCAGCCTCTTAGCTTTGTGAAGGCAATCAGAAAGAAACATTAGATTTCACAGACAAAAAACAAAAAGGACTCTGGCACAAAGACGACACTGGCTCTTCATCCAAAGGAGGAAAAAAAAAGGCAATTTAGATGTAGTGTGGTCTTCACTTATGATACAAAGCAACTTTTGAGTAATTCTGATCACCACGCGGTGTGATGCTTGGAGAGTTAAGACTAAGCCAAGATGGTAAGTTGATCATGTGCAAAAGAAGAATGGTTGTTCTCCCAGTACTTGCCTGAAAATTACAGGTTCACAGCTGCACCTCCACAGGCACAGTCGCTGAATAACTTACACAGACAACGTTGTATCTGCACCCGCATTTGGCTAGCAGTCTTAGGAATACTTCATGAATCACAACCAAGGCGTTCAGTGAAAAACAGGCCTCAAAAAGCTGCAGCATTTTTGGGACACAAAAAACTTTACAGACTTGGGTAACTTTTCTTGCATTTATGAAGTCTCAGACACCTATTCACCCAGGGAGACTGACTAAAGAACACTCAACATATACTTGAAATACAGCCTGTATGAAATGTAGGTATTTAAGTGTCCCAGAAATCCACATAAGGTGTGTCTTAAAAATATTAAACATATTCTTCACAAACCAAATAGAAACATAAAAAAGATGATCTTTGCTTTATCTTGGAAGAAGGTTGCAGGAGCGTAACTTATAGAACAGGAAGCTCCTGGAAAAGAGCTCCAAAGACCTAAGCTCCTAAGAGCTCCTTTCCAACCTGAGTGACCCCATGAGAGTAGAAAATAGCTGCTCAGTTTTCACAGGATTTTTTTTACAAGGAGAAACATTTCTTAACTAAAAGTTAAAAATTCCACGCCAAGTTTTATGACTCCATTGCTTACTAAATGTGATATTTGCAGGAACTGAGAGCGTAGAAAACTATGCTTAGAACAGCAGGAGTATCCCGGTTTTGGGGATAGCTTGATTTCCTTCCTAGTAGCGGGTACAGTGCTGTGGTTTGGATTTAGGACAAGAATAACATTGATAACATGCTGGTGTTTCAGCTGTCGCTAAGCAATGCTTACACCAAGTCAAGGACTTTCCAGTTTCTCACACTGCCCCACCAGTGAGGAGGCTCTGGGTGCACAGGAAGCTGGGAGGGTACACGGCCAGGACAGCTGACCCCAATTGGCCAAAGGGATATTCCATAACACATGACGTCATGCTCAGTATATAAACTAGGGGGAAAGCTGGCCAGGGGAAAGGTGCTGCTCCGGAATGGGTTGGGCACTGACATTGGTCAGCAGGCGGTGAGCAACTGGGCTTTGCAACACTGCCTTTGTATACTCTTATATCATTATTTTCCCTTCCTTTTCCGTCTTATTAAACTGTCTTCATCTCAACCCAGTAATTTTATTCCCTCCCTCAAATTTTCTCGCCCATCCCACTGGGACAGGGAGTGAGTGAACGGCTGTGTGGTGTTTGGTTGTTTGCTGGCTTAACACACAACAAGGAGGAACACAGAATGTGGGGTCAGCTGCACCACTCCCAGACCTAGTTTATCAGAAGAGAAAGTCTTAAAACCCAACTTTCTGAAGGATCTCTAGGAAAAGACAGAGCACTCCTTAAGATCAGAGGAGAGACTGATATCTTTCTGGAGCTGTTACATGTACCTATTTGTTCAGGCTTTAATATATTTCCCACATACTGTAGTACTTTCAAGGAGAAAATTCCAACAACCTTTTAAACACAGCAATGATCACAAAAGATGGACCGTTCTAGGAAACTATAAAAGTCAGAAGGGTAAAGCTGTGGACATTCAAATAGAAAAGATCCCACAAAAATCAAATCTTATAAAGATGAACAGGTGCAAAGCAAATACTGATACCTGGCTTTGGTTACTTCTACTTGAGCATTTACAGCTCCTAGAAACCAATACAGCCTTTGAATTCTTGAAAGAAAAATACCAGAATTTTCCCTGGAGCCTGTAGAACCCCATTCAGATACTCATAGCAGTCTACCATCCACTGCTACTAGGTTTACTGGGTTTCCCAAAGGCAGAGGTTATTTGAATCACTGCCATGAGGATCAGCTACGTACCTGCACATTATTTTACAGGTTTGACAATGCACTTACTTCCTTTAGGATAGGTTATCCCTTAGGATCAACAGGAGATGTTGCTGTTAAAAAAAAAAAAAAAGCCCACAAACAAAACCATTCTAAACTATCATTTTTCTGCAAAACTTATGACCAGCTAAAGACAGAGTAAAGTTTTGTTTGGTAAGAAGGGAACCACCAACTTTTTCCCTTGCATCAAGACACACAGCAACAGTTTGAAACTAAAGTTTCCAAAGAGCTGGTTTTAGGTTGCATGGTCATTTGAGATCTGAAAACAGCTTACTATGGACATGGAAAAAACAGTATAAAACCAAAGGGCAGCTATAATCAGACATTTCTCTGAAACATACTGATTATTAAAAAAAAAAAGTTTTTTTGTTTTGGGTTTTGGGGTTGTTTTTTTTCCTTTTAATTCTACCCTCTACTCATCAGGTCTTATGAGTGGTAGGGGCAGGGCAAAAATGACTACCTTAAGGATGACACTAAAGGCATCACACAGAAATGAAACCATCAAAATGTATTTTTAAGCCAACTGCCAGTCTCTGCTGTTTTTCCTGATCAGTGTTTGACTTGAACTTGGAATGTGATGTGGATATCAGGCAAGCTAATACCAAAAAATGCAGTTAGTGTCTGAGTGCAATTACTCTGACCAGCAGCAGCTTGCAGGTCTGGCACCCTTATTTTTCTAACCACAAATACTTAGACAGAAGCCTAATTTTTGTGTGTCTGATTTCTCCATCAATATTTACTTTATTTAAACTTTGTGGGAGGTCTAGCACCCCACCGTCAACCAATATCAACAGATCTACTCAAGCACAAGACTACCTTTTTGAGAACAGGCTCTCTCAGACGCAGGAATATTCTGCTAAGTGAAAGCAATACAAATATTTTTTGAAGAGTTCTGTGAATGACAGAAACATGATGAGCTTCACAAGGCTAATGAATTCAGACACCTCTGGAGGTCCAGTGTCACTTCAGCAATATTGTAATTGTGAAGCCCGTCGGAAAAATGTATTTTGCATTAAATAAACTCTGCTAGGGAAATGCAACAATGAAATAGGTCAACTCCTGGCCATTATCTCACACTGAAAATGCTCACAGCCTGTTTTACAAATGAAAGAAACATAAAAAGGCAAGTGTGTTAGGATACGTATTGTCATTACAGAATGATCTAAAAAGTTCTTTTAACCTTCTGTACTCAACACTATTTCTCAATAACAATTTAACTGATCTTCAGCATTATTCAGATTAATTTGTTACAAATATCTATTCCTTAAAAGCACTAAAGGCTCTTTACTAGTAGTGAAAAAGAGGTTCAAAGGTCTGTGCTTCAATGGATTGTTTTCACTTAAAGTAAGTAGCTTAAGCCAAATACATACCAAGAGTCCTGTAAATACAAATCTTCTTTTTAAATAGAAAGAGACAGAAATTAAGTGGTTGGAAAAAAAAATCAATCAGCACCTTTAGTCCAAATGCAGCACTTCTTCTAAAGACTCTACAGATTTGTCACAACCTACTGAAATTAAGTGGTTACATACAGCAGAAGCCTTTATCAGCTGGGGGGACACACACAGACACAAACGACACCACCTTAAAACACAGTGGAGAATTAGGACAGAATGCAAGGCAGCAGTATGTACATCCTGTCACAAATGGGGAAAAAATATAAATACTTCCAGACACAATGACAAATGTATATACTTCTAAATACTATACACTGAGGATCTTTCAAGGGTTTATTTCAAGTAAAAAAAAATAATTTAAGCCAATAGTGGAGAATACAGCCAAACCCACACCATAACCATCACCCATACAATCTTCATTTTGATCTTTTTCTCTAGATTACTGATTTTAGAGAGTCTCTTCTCAGCCAGACCCAGGCAGCTAACACTGATAATTAAGATGAACCTGGGTTTTTACTCAAGTAAGAAGTATTTTCAATGTGACCTCCACCAAATTCCATAGTTTTCACTCCGCTGTGTCAATATCACCATCAGGCAAGTTTGCCTGAACAGAAAAACCTCCTTTTACAAAGCTAAACACAAACCACAACAAATATCTGCTCTCTTTTCCTGGACCATTGCGAAGCATCAAATAAGCTAAGTTACCAGTGGCATGCTTTGAATTTATGAGGTCAAGAAACAAGATAGATGGCAAAAATGCTGAAAGCATTTTACAGTGAAGCAACTGTTGGGGGCGGTGGGGGGAATCACTGGAAAACTTTAGAGATTTTCTATTCTTTTTCCCTCAGAAAAGACAAGACTTTAGAAGACTTGAGATTTTAAGCAAACACTTGCGGTTTTGGAAATGCTGGTTTCCATGGCAACCAGTAAGATCTTCTTTATATAGCATTATAAACAGATGGTAAAGACCGGTCATGTTTGCTTCTTTGCCAGCATATCAATAGAACTGCTGTACTACTCTATCTCATGTATTAGAGTTATTAAGTAACTTGGGTATTTGAGCAACAAAATCTACAAATCAGACATGCTTAACTAGTACCTTTTTTTTTTTCCATAAACACATGAAGATTCTCAACAGTAAAGTCACTGTGTCTATATAGTCAGATTTCTTTGGCAAAGCTTTTTATAAATGTTTTCTCAGCACTTGCCATGCAGGGTACATTACTACCACAAATATGAATCTGACAGGGATTAAAATAATGAATTCAAACAGGAAATAGAAATGTGACTATATTTACACCCACTGGTATGAAAATGTGCTTTAGAATTAGATTTTTGTTTTATTACATTTCAAATTATTCAGAGAAGATGTAGCAAACTGTAAACTCACCTCCATCATGGCATAATAAGCAGAGGTTATTCTTGCAGGCAATTTTTCGCATTTTAATCTTTCTATTGTAGCTATGTTACACCATGTGCAAGTATTCTTGCTTCATAAATGACTGGAAGTATGAAGAGAACTTCGGTTGGTACAGCACTTGATCTGGTACCTCCCTGGGAAAGTCTCAAGCACTAACTAGTAGCAGTGAAAGCTAACATAGATTCTTGCCATTGCATTCAACTTATTCCTCCAGCGTTTCAGCTAATAGGCTTCATACCAGAACTGGGAGAGGGAAAAAAAAAAAAAATAGTAGTAGAAGAACGGCAAAACTCCCATCATAACTGATGCATGTTAGGAGTCCAAATCACAGGTTTTAGATCAAAGCATCAGCTGGATTCTAACAGGATTTCAAATTACTTTATTATTAAACTATTAAAAAAAAAATCAACAATTCTCATCCAACTACCACTGAAATTCATGCCATTTTCCAGTTTCAATCAGTGCCTGCATAAAGTCCCCACAAAATAGTTAACAAAAATAAACCATGGAGAATTTGTAACGTCTAGTGTTTTTTCCACTGAGCAGCAGCATTTCAAGGACAAATGTAATACCTAAAACATTATCTTTTCTTTACCTCAAATACAAATTTCCAGATTTGCCCCTATCCAATCTGCTACCACTATCACAGCAGTTATCACGAATAAACTTGAGATTCACAAAAATCCCCAACACAACCCAAAGCCCTCAAAACCCATTCAGCTTCATAAAACAACCAATAATACGTTTAGGAAAAGTGTGAACTACTAAAGATGCGAACTTGTTTGGCAAAGATCAAGAGGATAACTAGCATTCACTATGCACAGAGGAGCCAGCAACGTCCTTGGGTATGGATGAGAAGTCTTCCTGCACCTCAAATGGGACTGCATCAAGCAACAAGATCAACAGATAAACACATACTAACTTTTGCTAGCTTTATATTTTATCTTTTTGATACCACGCAAATGACACACACGTACAACTTAGCAGTGGAGTCCATTCAATCAAAATCCCAACAGTTTCCCACAGTGCTTAAACTGTAGATACTTAACACTAGTTAGCATAAGATTCCTAGCTCAGTTTGGTTGCACAGGCCTGTTCAGAAGTACACATTCAGATGGCCCGAAGTCCCTGTTGTTGTCTATGCCTTCCAGGATCAAGCCACTGCCTACTGCCATCATCAACATTCCAGCAATGCCAATACACTTTTGTCATTTTAGGATACTGTTGTTCAGCTGTTGGCTACACCAAAGCACCTGGAACATGGAAATAGTGGGATTTAGCTCCACCACGACATAAATTCAGTGTTAATCTCTACATTTGATATATAAACTTGATCGGTATCAGGTGGAGGAGGTTAGGAAACACTTAAATCAGATGTACCCAAGTCAGCAGGATGCACCCACAAGTGTTGAAGAAACTACTTGATACTATTTCCAGGCCACTCCATAATCTTTAAAAAGTCATGGTGAGCAGGGGAGCTTCCTGAGGAACAAAGCAAGTGTGACTCCTACCCTCAAGAAGGCTAAGGAAGAAGCCAGGAAACTACAGAGATAGCTGGAAGTACACAGGTGGGGGTAAATCCTTTAACTAGCATTCCAAAAAATGAGATTTCAATTTCAGAGAGCCCTTTTAAAAGGGGTGGCAAACCAGAACAAGCATTGTGTGAAGGGCCAGAACTTCAGTTTGGTGAGCATACAGAACACCACCAAATTTGGAATGGGGTGGGGAGTGAAAGGCAAACCCATGTTTTCTATCATTCAGAAGGATTCCAGGCTTTGGATGTAACGTCAGACAAGCCAGCCCCCACACCGGCTGCTTTATTGACATTTGATGTAATACAAAAAGATGGATCATAATTTCAGTCGTGTCTGTGGGGCAAAGCTAAGGAACTCGATTCGTAGGAATTACTGGAGTCCACAAGAAAGACCTGGCAAGAGGAAACAATGCTGGAACGTGAAGCAGGAACCTCACTTCTCCCCACCAGAGCGACCTCACCTGCATGGCAAACAAGCAGCAGGCAGCACTGCTAACAGAGGTGCCGTGGGTCAGCCCCGGCCGGCAGCTGAGCACCAGGCGGCCGCTCGCTCAGCCCTCCCAGGAGGGATGGGGAGGAGAATGGGAGACACAGGCAAAACCCCATGGGTTGGGTAAGGACAGCTTACTGGGACAGCAAAGGCAGAGGGAAACAACAACAACAACAGTGCTTCTAACAGGATATATACATCAGGGGTGATAACACAAGGCAACTTACCGACCTGCTGACTGACCACAGGCTCAGCCCACACGTCCGGGAGCAGCATCGACCCACCCCTCCCCGGGCAGCCCCCTTTTATGGGGACCATGACAGCACACGGTATAGAATAGCCCCGGCCAGCTCGGCTCACCTGGCCTGGCTCCTTCTGAGAATTAACTCTATCCTGGCCAAAATCAGGACAAGAGGAAAAAAAAGAGCCACTCCGGAGCTGCCAAAAAAGAGGCCACCTTACTAAAATGACATTCTTGGAGTAGAAGCAAGTATGAAAAGAAAAATGAAAAATTAATGACATGACAGACTTGTCAATTTGCTCTAAAGAAGTGTATCTACTGCTTCAGGTGCCTACAGTATAAGGAAAACTGTTATTCACTATACAAGTCAGGAAAAACTTCCATAAGAAACACTGTAATAGGAAAGGTGAAAATAGAGGAATCTTCTTCAGGTAATCTGAAAAAAAAAGATTTTTCCATAGTCCACCACCTAGGGAAAACTGAAGAGAGCTGAAGGTGAAGCTGCCAGAAGCAAAAATACCCCAGAATTAAGAGTCACAAGGAAGGAAATTAAGTCACTGATCTGAACCTGCCTCCAAGAGATACAGAGGCAAATAAAAATGAAATGCCAGGCTCTGACAAAGGAATACAGCACTGATATCCAACCTCTGCTGCAGCAAAGTGAAGTGGGAGTGAGCAGAGAGAAACCTTTGCCTGTGACACGCAGGAAGATAAGGAATATTTTTTATGTGTAGTTTACATGTAGGTTTTTATTATGTAGATTATCCAGGTGTACCTGATGTTTTATTCTAACCTGGCATACATCTTGCCATGTAGCTCACAACACTAAGTCTCCTTTGACAGTACCTCAGAGCAGGATTGGCACTTTCAGCAGTAGCTTAATCTCAGACAGATTAAGATAGAATCTGTGCTACAGGAAAAATATGGATTCAAATTGCTACAGGAAGTGCAGCTTATTTTGGAGAATATCTATTTCTTCTTTAAAGACCTGAAAGAATGTTTCCGCTTAATACCTGCATTCATGTAAACTGCAATTCAACATTATGATAAATATATCTGAACTTTTATTAAAAAAAATATTCTAATTTGTCTAGAATTAAGATCAAGAACACACTGTCTGCAGCCATACAACATAACATTATCCAAACCAATGACATCCTGCTGACAAGATATCAAATGCTTCTGAAAGTAATTCTACATTTATTTCAGATATTCTTTAGTTAGACCAAAAGCAAATTGTTACTACTGTCAATGGCAAAAGGAACCCATGTAAAGATATAACTCACTGAAAACTATGACAACTCCCAAGCTTTTTATTCTCTCAAGTGTACTGACATATCAGAAAAAAAATCAGTAAATACAGTTATAAAAAAAAAGAGACAATGATTTCCAGTATTCTATTATTTTGTTTTAGCTTTTCAGTTATATAAGCCACTTCTGGAATGAAATACAAATATCATTTCAGGATTACCTCTAGCAACACACTTAAAACATTGAAGCAGGACCTTAAGAAAAACAAAAACCAAAACAAAGTGGTTCAGACAAATCACCACCATCTTCCAAACAACTGAAAATGCTCCAGAAAGCCTGTAACAACTCTTGTGCAGAACTGGCAGTGCTACATCTCATCTGCAGAAAAAATTATTTTAAAAAATCTCAGATTTCAGAATCTTTTTAAACTTTCACCCCAAATTTAGCAACTTCTATGAAACAGTTTTTTCCCCCAAAAGATACTTCATCAATATTAGCAGAGTTCTGACTTGCAGAAATGAGTTACCAAGTTACCTGTTAACACTGGTTTTCCCTCCACCAGTTCTCCAGCTGTTGCTTTAGCTAAACACCAACTACGCCTGACCTCACTTAGTTCACGAGACAGTGGAAAAGACAAAATCCAATAGACACACTGCCTGATGTGCATGACTTGATTAATCACTATGATGATGCTAACTACATCCTGCTTATGACATGCAACTACAAACGTTCCTGTAAGTAAATCTGCAAGACTTTGAGGAGAGAGCTACCATCCCAGCACAACAGGCCAGCCTTGAATCTCTCACTTCAACTTCTACATCATCCTGTAAGATTTTAGCAATAGCCATTTTGTACTAGAACCATAGAATGGTTTGGGTTGGAAGGGACCACAAGGATCATCTAGTTCCAACCCCTCTGCCATGGGCAGGGACACCCTCCACTAGACCAGGTTGCCCAAAGCTCCATCCAGCCTGGCCTTGAACAGTGCCAGGGATGGGGCCTCCACAAATTCAACTTACACATAAAATCATTTGATTAATTGAGGAGCTTATGCTTGGTATGACGAATGAAATATTCTCTACACAATTTTAGTCTGGAAAAAACCACCAGTAAGACTGCATGGTCAAGATTTGGAATTTATGATGATGCCAGCCTGTTCTATTCTTCTGTTTGGTTATCTTCGGTCAAAACAATACCGTGCATTCAAATAAAATTCTCTTATCACTACGCTGCATATAAAGGTGCTGTGTATCATCTCTAACATACAGATGTATAATTATTAAGTTTTTTTAGAAGACAAACATTAGATCAAATGCTTCAACAGAAAATGCTTCCAAGATACACAACTTACAAAAATAACATTTAAAAAAAATTCAGATAGAGCATGACAAAAGAAATAAATAAAGAACTTTTTTTTTTCTCCTATACAATCTTACATCTGAAGGACAGAACTTAACTGTGGGTCAAAGTACTTCTAGTAAACTTGCTAAACTTTCACCAAAAATCCAACAGTCCACTTACATTTTTACTGCAGTTTGCTGGCAAGTTCTCAAGTATTACAAACTGTGCTCCCTACCATGCCAACAGCGGGATACATTTTAATACTTTAAGGAACCATATGTACTTCCCTTGGGATTTGTTAGCACGAGAAAAAAACCGAAAAAGGTCGTTCTCATAAACGAGCCTAATTTGCACATACAAGCTTGCAGCCAAGGAATATGTTTGTATGCTACGACTTTTTTTTTCCCCATCCCACTAAACATTTTTTTCTTCTTTACTCAAGTTAAGCGCACTTCATCTGTGATTTCAGTTTGCCATTGAAAAAAGCGTATGTAAGATGAGCTGTAAAATTACAGGATCATAAAATGATGTAAATTTAAATGTCAAAATGTAAATGAAAAGTGTACAGATATCTAAGAAGCATGTCACTGGAATTATATATTAGAGCTTTTAAAAAAAAACAGTACCGCTACAATTATAATACACAGTGTTCTCAACAATTTTCTTTACCTATCAACTTTGCTTTTGCCAGTTGGCAAACACTGCTTTTGGCGTTGTTAGATACCATTCCAAAAAAATTTCAGCAACTTGATTTTCTCTCTTCACCAGACTACAGGGTAGCCAGCTAGAAGCCAGCCACAATGGCTCCTATGGTTTCTAAAATTAAATGCAATTAGTATTTTGTGGTGAAGTGTCAGTGGCCAGAAATAAAGGCAGAAAAAGAAGAAACTAGATTCTCCCCTAAAAACGAGTATCTGTTTCTACGTTTTGTTTTATTTTGGCTACTCATTCTTAAAGAAAAAATAAAAATCATTAAGGTCTTCCCTCTTATGACAAATTTTTGCAGAGGCATGCAACCCTGCTGCAAGGAAACTGAAAACACTTTACTCAGTTGGAAAAAAGAAAGTAGAAATTGTACAAAAATCTCCAGACACAATGAACAGTATGACCCAGAGGCAAGACATAATTCAGAAAAAACATCTGTATATGCACTCATGCCCATTTACACTGTTCCTGAACAGCCGGGCCTCAGGAGAGGTGCCTATGTGGAAAGATGATTGTGGATCTACCACCTCCTGCCACAAATATTATTCAGTTTCTCAGAAGGAAAAAGCCACCCAGGAACACACACACTGTTTTTAATAACCTGGATAATTCTTCAGATAAATCTGCCAAAGACAGTGATGAAAAAAAGACCATCAATATTGAGGCTAGCCTGACTTTTCTGTCCAACTTACTAAGCAAGCCTTCACTTCAACCCCAAACCAGTAAAAACTACTTAAGTACAACTTTAATCATGGAATGGTTTGGGTTGCAAGGGACCACAAGGATCATCTAGTTCCAACCCCTGAGCCACGGGCAGGGACACCCTCCACTAGAGCAGGTTGCCCAAAGCCCCATCCAACCTGGCCTTGGACACTGCCAGGGAAGGGGCAGCCACAGCTTCTCTGGGCAACCTGTTCCAGTGCCTCACCACCCTCACAGGGAAGTATTTCTTCCTAACGGCCAATATAAATCCCCCTTCTTTTAGTTTAAACCCATATTATAGACTGATAACACTATAAACTTTCTTCTAGATTTTATACTTATCAATGTTCCCAAATTTTAGAAATTCAAAGAACAAAACAGGTTCTTTGCACACATGCTTACTCCAAATGGGCCTCCCTCCAAAAGAAAACTTGGAAGAGCTTCGCTGTGTCGGCAAAGCAGAGACCAGGCAGTGCCTTCCTCAGCCTCAAAAAACTCACCAACTTCTCTTTCACCACAATGTAAAGTAGAGAAGGGCAAGGTAAAAAAAAACCAAAAAAAAAAAACCAAAAAAAAAAAAAAAAAACCAAAAAAACCCAAAACAAAACCAAAAAACACCCCACCCCCCACCCCCCCAAAACCCAAACAAAACACCCCACCAAAACAAACTACAACAAAACAAACCCCAAAACTGTGAAGTCAGTTATGAGTCAGGGCTCCTATTCTTTCAGGACTGGAGCAAGAGAGGGAAGTAGATAAAACTCAAATGTGATCCTCCAGGTCCTCTTCGGGATTTGGATGCTGTTGGAAGACCAGTCCTCTCTATAGAAATACACTTCTACTGACTGGTGCTACAAGGCAGAATGATGATGGTGACACTTCTCAATAAGCAGGATAACTCCCAACAATAACACCCTCAGTTTTGCCTATCTTGGAAAGAGGGTAAACTTCAAATTGCTGACAGCCTGTTACCTCACAGAGAAGTCCATACAGTTTTGTTAACTTACACAGAGCAAAAGTTGAGAGGATGTTGTCCTTAAGCAAAAGTACTTCACATTCTCAATCACTGCAAATACATATAGAAACACCCATTCATGAGAAGTCCTTTCTCTTCACATACCAAAATCACTGCAGCTTCTGAGGGCACTTTAACACTACAACAGGATCTAGAACGATGTATGCAAACTAAATTTAACAACAGTAGTTACTACTTATATTCACTGAGCAGAAATTGATATCAAATGGGAGTTTATAGTCTTTAAGTAATCAGATTCTTGTTCTCTAGATTTAATGACTGAAAATGATAATTCAACTGTCAAGGGTGCATCTGAAAGTTATAGATAAGTTGGAAATCTAAAAATAAGAACTTGTAAATGTTAATAGACTGTATATAGAAAAATGTCAATCCTGGTGCAAATTCTCGACAAGTAAAGTTTAATTAGCTCCCCTTATTGACCTTTTTAGAACTGACTCCATGGAGCCTATTTTGATAAAAGAATAAAAACAGTGTATTCAATCTTTATGAAAGACAGAAATTCAGTGACTGTGTCAGAGGACATTGCTAATGTCATCCAGAAACTTGAATGACAATGTCAGGATTTAATGTAAATGCTTCTCCCGGGCAATAAAAGGGAGGACAGACATACTCATTCCTGGGGTGTTTTATCTGCTAACTTTAATTTAAATTTACCAGAATATGCTGTCCTTGACCAGGGTTCCAGCACACATTCATGTCAAGAAGGACAATCCTCCTTTCAAAGACTCCCTATGAAGATAAGCCCGATTTCCACTGTCTTTAACTTATACTTGCAAGTTCTTACTACCATGTATGACAATGATTTTGTAGTACTGGTGTTCCAGTCTTATCAGGCCTATTATGCTTGCAGAAGAATCAAAACACAAAATATAAAATACTCTTTCCGTAAAATAATACAAGCATATAACAGCATTTATGTAGCATCTAAACATGGAACATCTAAATGCTTTTTTGTCAGTCAATGATGCTGCATCAAATTCACAAAAAGTGTCTTCAAAATCCACAAAAACAAAGACTTTAGAATTTGTAGGATTTCAATTTAGCTCTGAAGAAGAAGAGCATCTGAGATAGCGCATCAAGCAGAGAATCCAAGTTAGCTGGTATAATTGACAAGTAACATGCATAATCTGTAATTCCAGGTATATCCAAAGTTATCAAAATGTCAGACTCTGATGACTTGAATTATTTCAAGACAATAATTTGTAAAAACAGCACGAAGGTTTTCTTTTCAAATAATTTCCTTTTTATCATATAGAAATAATGCAGTACTTTTATACCCAGATAGATTATGCTTGTTATATTCAAATATAATAGTAGCCATGAACATAAACATTCAGAATAGAATTTTACTCTTGCATTATATTTTCTTATTAAAATCACTGTAGTAAATATACAATATGCTAATGCAAAAAGAACTTGTCTTGGGACTTGAATTCTTCCTTTGAGCCATGATTTTCCATCAATTTCACACAAAAAAAATGCTTTGTAGTAAATACTAACTTCCCAGTTTTAGGACTGTGCAGTTGAAGTTCTTTTGACAGTCTCTCAGAATTATCTCTCTTTTTAGGGAAACTTTCAACGTAACTTAGGAGACAAACAGCGATGGGAACAAACACTCCCTTGCTAATCTTGAATTGCCTTCCAATTTTGCAGAGATAGCAGCGGCATCCTGTAACACTAACAGAGTGATGAAGCTTGTGTGACTATACATCTTTTCAGGACTGATTTAACTAAAGGTTTAAGTACCACTAATAAAAGAAAATGAGCTTTTATCTCAGATAGCATGGATTTGGGGCTTCTGGTACACTCTTATTCTTGGAGATCTGCTACAATCCTTCTATTAGTCTGCAGCTAAAAAAAAAAATCAAAAACATTTGTTGCATTTTATTTTTTCATCTGAGAAGGTACCATGACTATTCCAAGAATATTTACAAGACCACAAATACAACATCAGCATTTCCTGAATGCTGAAGGTCCAGCTGTGTATCTTACTATTTACTCTATTATTTTTTTTAAGCGAAAAACTTCCACACAGTTTTCTTAAAGAGAAAGAGAGAGGGAAAGGGAGAGGAATGACTTACTTAACTAGGCATCACCAGGATACTATCCTTGTAAACGATATGTAGTAAAGCACAGAGCAACTAAAATTAGAACTCTCCCAACCCAATCTACACCTAATAAAAGAACCACAGCTAATGCAGCATTGTATACACAATGGAATGCGTATGTCTGCTGTGTAATACAAGGTAGTATTGCCACCAATACCAAGAAGGTGGTATTCTGGAGAATGTGAATCAGTGTCGAATTGTGGGGTTTTTTAAAAATTATTATTATTATTGATTTATTTTAGAAGTTAGAATTGCTTTCTGTCACCACTATCCTCAATCCCTAAGAATCATAGAATATCGTGAGTTGGAAGTGACCCATAAGAATCATCAAGTCCAGCTCCTGGGTCCACACAGGACCAGCCCAACCACAGCAGATGACTGAGAGGGTTGTCCAGATGCTTCTTGAACTCAGTTAAGCTTGGTGCTGTGACGACCTCCCTTGGGAGCCTGTTCCAGTGCCCTACCACCCTCTCGGTGAAGAACCTTTTTCTGATATCTAACCTAACCCTCCTCGGTCACAGCTTCATGCTGCTCCCTTGGGTTCTGTTGCTGAACACCAGAGGGAGGAGATCAGCACCTGCCCCTTCTGCTCCCCCTCGCAAGGACGCTGCAGGCAGCAATGAGGTCTCCTCTCAGCCTTCCATTCGCTAGACTGAACAAACCAAGGGACTTCAGCCTCTCCTCACACGTCTTCCCCTCTAGACCCTTCACCATCTTTGTTGCCCTCCTTTGGACACTCTCCAATAGCTTATGTCTTGTACTGTGGCGCCCAAAACTGCACACAGTAAGAAAGAATATATTGTAATATATATTAGAATATATACACATATATATACACATGTATGTGTATGTTAATATACATATATATGTGTGTATATATATAAGAAAGAATACGTTACCATTTCAGGTTAACAACTTCTTAATCTAGGCTACAGAGACTTTTTGGAGGTCCTTGTAAAACACAGTCTTAGCAATTTCTGTGGCTGGACTAGAGCTTGGGGCTACTCCCTCACTGACCTTTCTCCAGTGCATCCTGCAGCACTGCTGGCTCCCAACCTTTCCTTTTTTTGCCTCCATCGTGCTATTAAACTTGCTCCTCCTCACCACAGCATTTACTGCCACATACGCTTAAGCTCCTGTCCTTGTTCTTATAGCCCAAGGAGGGCGGACAGGACTGAAAGAAAAGCAGAAAGAAAGGACAGAGCGAGGCTGGTGGCTGTGCCACAGGTCGCAGCACCCATTGAAGCTACTCTTCTTGTGGCAGAGGTTACATGTAGGCGAATTAACAATCACTAACTCCTCCAAAACAGACTGACCCTGCACAAGCTGGGAATGGAGGAGGAGGAGGTTGGCTGCTGAAGCAGCACTGAAGAGGTAATCTCCTATTTCACCTCAGAAAAGGTGGCAGTCGTGCCAAACTGCATTAAGCCAGTTAAGTTTTACAGTCAAAATGATTCCATCAAGCACGTAGCGAAGCGAAAAAAAACCCACCACACCACAAAACACTGCACACTCAAAAAGAGTAAGAGGCAAAAATGTTAGCTAACTCCTAAAATTGTATTCTTTTCTTTTAGCAAGTCCGGGACATAATCGACTGAGGTCCATCACTACTTCTTGTACCTCTCACGTGAAATCAACAGAAAATTCCGTATTTGAATACATTTGGTCTCTGGTATCTGTTACATTTTAGGGTAAAATTTACCTCAAGAAAAGCTTTATTTACCTTTTCCAATTAATATACCTTGCTTTCAACTGATTTAGAGGCACGTTTTCCCCTTTGGCTATTAAGGTCAGGGAAAGATGATGGTTATTAATAATTCTTTCAGTGGAAGGATCTTTCAACAAAGGTTTTTGCTATTATCTAAGAACAACAAATATCAAAAATTTCCCTAATTCACCTCTGGAACTAAAGTCCCAGAATATCCAGATGCAGGAACACTTCAGTTAACAATACTTGGTTTCTGTCTTCACATACCTCTCCAAGAAGCATGTTATTCTGGAAGAGCTCGGAAGCTATCCTTGGAGTGTTCAGTGTAGGGGAACAACTGTTGTCATTGTGCAGGGTTCTGGCTGAAGAAAGGATCAGAGCCACCACAGTTCTGGGTCACTCACTCCTGCCACACCACCTCAGGCAAGCCGAATAATCACTCCTTCACAAAGTTATGGACAGATATAAGAACTATAAGCACTGAAGTCTTGCATGATTTCATAGCCATTTAATCATTCTGAATGCCTCTAGAAATGAGTCCTCATCTAAACCCCAGGATCATGAATATTGAGCTATGTTGGCTACGGTTACATACTACTGCAGGTCAGTGATCAGCAATCTCATTTCTGTACAAAATAGTTAAAATTTTAGAGACGGGGTAGCAGTTAAGTGTGTCCTTAAGTGCTACTGGTGAAATGTGGAATGAGGTGATCTACTGCACTGTTCAAGGAGTCAGGTAAATAGATTTCTTTCAGGAGGAGACCAAAACATCCATCACCAGAGGGCACAGCTGATGTTCACTGTTCCTTGCTTTCCTTCTCAGGAGGCCTGAACCCTGTTCAGAGAGTCCGCCATTCACCAAGGCTCCTTATACTTGAACATATGCAGAAAGGATAAATTTAGTTAGGTGTAGGGAACTGCATACCACGTCCCGAGCATCGCCAGGCAGTAACTGAAAAGATGACAACCGCTTTCTCTCTTACGAGAAAACAGAGCAAACTGAAGGATGAAGTTTACCAGCAATAGCTACAGAGCAGTGATACAAAACATTTGCTGACCCAGGGAAAACGTTCAGCAAGCTGGCCTACAAAGTGTTTTCACAGTAACTTGCTTTCCATGTCAGTATAGCAACGGCAGCATCAGTTTTGACTTTTTCTTTCCCAGGGCTACAAAGAATCACACAAGCAAGATGTTGCTCACGAGATGCTGCTTGGGGACCACCACTATAGGTCTTTAAAGTACTTATGTCGGCAACTATAGGTAAACACCACTTAAGAAAGCAATATTAAATCATTGCACTGTTCAGAAAGGGCCACAATTGTTCTGGAATAAAGCTACTACTATTTTGTAAGACAGTCTACACCCTATTCCTGAATATCTTCTTGTGCTACAGTTGTGGCGGTCAATTTCTGCGTGTAGAAAAAGCACCATTGCTTGGTAGGTTCCTATTAAAAGAACACCACCAAAAATCCACCACCAACAAAATGTAGAGAGTGGGGGTTGTGAGTAGGTTAGCTTTTCATTGCAGCAATCAATAGGCTGATCTTTCTGCCTCCTAGGTCAACAGCAAAATATTGTTTATTACTAAAGGTACTGTGCATTGCTATATCAATTGCAAAGTACAGTAGAAACTTCTCCTGATGCCAAAAAAGAGGAACAGAATTTGGCTCAAAATTATTACTTAAAGTTTCAAGGAACAGGCTTATGCTGCTTTTAATTCAGCTATAGACCCCACATAAGTCTGAAGAGATGTTTAAAATACTTTCAAGTAAAGCTTGAAAATGATGAAACGAGAAGGCTGCTGGGCTGGTTTTTGAGTTAGAAAGAAAAAAATGCAACAAAACTGCAAGTGTACCGTAATTCAGACTTCACCCTTTTCCCTGCAGTTTTACAGAAACGTTTTTCTTCAGCGTAAAACTGGTCATCTTCCAGACCAAAACTATTTTTTCAAAGCAAAGTCAAGAAACAGGATAACATGGATGCTGGCCACAATCTTAACGAGAAAAAAAGACTACTGTTTCTTCAGAATAAATATAGAATGTTTTTCTGAATCTTTTCAACAATTCCCCCAGGATGCTGTAGCTGCTGCATGCATGGCAAGCGTAGCATTAAATTGTCCGTATCGTGTTATGATAAGTCTCATATGTCCAGATATACAGAGCATTCTCAAATAATTCACAGCAAACTTGCTAACATAGTTTTGAAGTCCAATTCATCAGTCAAGACTTCCTTACCTCACTTCTCATTTTGCTGTGGCTACATGAAAAGCTGCGGCATACATCCATTCCCGTTTGGAGGCTGCTTATTTGGTATATTTATTCCTAGCTACAAAAACTAGACTGAAGCGTTGGAGATTTTGAACCACGCTCAAAGGCATAAACACATTGAGAATACCTGGCACATACCACCACTAGCTTAACTAAGCTATTTGTAAGTGTGGGGTTTTGAGCTTTACACAGTGATTTTTTTTCGATAACTTGTGAAACAGAATTTCATGCTGAGCTATTTGGCACTCTGCAGATTTATAATGTAGCTGTATATTTCTCAGTTTCATGACCTTACACATTAATTGCAATGAGGTCATGAAATTCCTGGTTTTCAGCTACGCTGGCATAAATACGACCTTCAAAAATTTGCATGAATTTCTGGAAGTGACTTGATAGAATAAGCTACAAATTCTTCAACTGGTTTCTCAAGCTGCAATGACCAAGATCTCACTGCAGAACACACAGCAAGGAAAGCGCTTACCATTCAAAAACAGAAAAAAAGCTCTCACTGGCATTTTGAAAGGAAAACTTCTGATAAGGGAAAAAATAGTGCTGCTGATACTCAGCTACTGACCCCTTTTTATTTTCGGGACTGGTCCTACAGCCGTTTGGACTGTAAGTTACTGGAGACTCTATAGCACAACACCCAGTAGATGGGTCCTGAAATTCACTTTGTATTTACTGCATGTGGCTTGACCACTGCTGCTACAAGCACTTTTGGCTCGTCCTCCTTTGGTTTACCTCCAATTCCCTGCCTCCCCCTCTAGTAGCACAGGATGTAAACAAAAAAGCAAGTTACTAAGAGTTAAAAAGTTACTACTCAGCCAAGCTGTGATTCCTGTCCACTCTGAGCCTGAGGCAAATCCAAGATAATTAGACTGAGGTTAACCTGCAACGAGAAAAGGTCAAGCTACATTGCATTATTTTGCATTTGCTTTGGGCTAGGTGAACACACATTACTCAGTGTTCCCAGCCCATCTCACGAGCAGCAACCTGACTGCACACGCTTTATAAACAATTCTGGTTTTAAGACTCAATCACATATGTTGAGATAATGTTGCACGGTTACAGTATGCTGCCAGTGGCAATACAAGGGACAGATCCTGAAAATTTAGCACCTGGGTTTGCTTTTGTGGTCCCGCCAAAAAAAAAAAAAAAAGGTTACTATTGTGCAGCTAAATACACATTAAAGCCATGGAAGGAATTTACAGAATTTTCACTATAATGACCACTGAAAGTCTGTGTTTAGTATCTGCCCACCTCTTCTCGTGCAGCATTTAATTATTTTGTTTTGTTAAATATGATACACAAATGGCACTATTTTTGTTAAGTGTAGATGACTATTTAAATGGAGATATTCCTACAACTTGCACCCAAATGAACACCCAAACTAATTCCATGACAGCTTGGAAAGATCCAGTTACTTACAGAGAACAGAACTTTTTTCACAAAAATGTCAACTCTACCAGATGCAAACATTCATTTGATAAGTATTTTAATCTATATGGAGCCATACATGTGTTCAGAGCTCTCAAGATGAGCACAGTAGTCCACAATCAGGAGAATCTCCTCTGGTCCTGGTCAGAGCTCTTCACTTTGTTATTTTGGAAAGCTGTTGCAGAATCCTTTGGAACAATACGCAACTATCCAACAGCAGAAGGTGCTGCAGCAACAAAGATGAATGGAAGGAGAGAAAAGAAAAAAAAAAAGTTGTCCTAACGGTGTTGATTTCTCCTCTCCAAAAGGAATTTGACTTCTATTGGAAGTTATCCCTTTTCCCAAAAATGCAGCAAAACACCATCCCATCAGGCCACAACTCTACAGTACTGGGTCTCTTGGAGGGTTCTAAAGAAAGTAAGAGGAAATGGGAGTGCCTCAATTTACATTTTAACTAGGAATGCATACAGGGAAAGTGAGCTCCCTGTTCTCTCTGGCTCCAGGGCTTTTCTTGACTCCTGGCCACAAAGCAATCTTCCACTTTTACCGGCTGGAGCTTCTCTCTTTAGCTGAGTGAAAGCTGTATGTCAGGAGAACCGCCCTATGCTAGAAAAAATGAATCCACTTTCGGGACTTTCACTACCAGCAGGACTCCTGCAGCCGTGAATAGAGTTAAAACAACAAAACAACAAAGCTTCAGCTAGTTCTTTCTTTAACAAGAAAAGAGAAAGAGGGGAGAAAAGGCTCAAAGAAGCTAGGTGATGAAACCAAAACCCTGAACCCAAAGTTTTCATGGTCTGGGCAGGCTCTTTCACTGCCATGAAAGGAAGAATAATAATAATTTATTTTTGTCAAATTATCTTAGGAGGGTTAAAGAGAAAAATCTTCTATCTCCCTCTATGCTCTTGCTTTTGAATAGAAATATCAAAATGTTGACTACTTAAGCTGCAAGGACATAAGCACCTAGGGATTTTTTTTAAATGTCATTTTATTCACTACAATTCAAGCATAGAACAAGTGATGACTATACATGTATAGCTAACTTACAAAAGTAATTATCAGTCCTAATAACTTCTACAGCAACCCTCTGAAGTTCTTGCATACAAAGGGACACAGAAAGAAAAACATTCACACAAATACCTTAACATAAATTTGGTGCCCTGCTAACATAAAAGTTTCCAATAGCTGTAAAAATCCTATCCTGAGAAGTGTTTTAAGTTTTGCTCTTTGGTTTGCCCAGTAGGTTCATATCTTAATAACTGACATGATGTGACAGACATTCAGCACGACGTGTGAGGATTTAACTACGCCATTCCCATTGTGAACAGGAACTCATTGTTGCGCTCTTGCAGGTTGCACTGAAAACCTTCCCCACCGTGTCATTGTGAAGGACTAATCATGTCAAAACCGAGAGGAAAGCTCTTCTAATCGAGGATCAACTTTGGCATCTGCTTTTACTCTTTCATACTAATGCTAACCTTGCTTTTCAGTGCGCATGCATTCATAGGCAAATTCTTTCTGAAGAAAATAATTCAAATTAGAGAACTTGAGCCAAAAGTACATACGTTTTCATTACAAGAATTTGCCTAATGGAATTATTCTTTTCTCCACAGGCCCTTGGAAACCAATTATTGCAAGAGCGCTTTATACATATACGTTCAGCCATAGAACAGTACACAACATTTTGTTTAGCATCCACCTTTAAACAATGAAACATCTCCTTTGCCCAAACCACTCTACTGATCTCAAACTGTTGATTCCTACTTAGCTCTTAATAAGCAAGAGCAAATAAATACTGTTTAAAAGATTTGAATGGATATATTTTTTAATGAGGCAGAACTGATGTCACATAGTAGAACATGCTGTGTGAGACTTCCCTTTATCCCTGCATGCTTTTTAAACACCAATAATATTTTAAACAGAGATGGAATCAAAATACACAGGATACAAATGACAGTGAAAGCCAGCATTATCCTGCAGATTAAAATACTACTGTCACAAGAAATGGACTGATGTTTCTGTACAGAAACATCTTGTTCCAGTGCTCTTGTACGAGGAGACACTTGCCTTTCGAATGTGCAGAATGAGTAAATGCCCAATGGCAACCCTTCCATAATTTGTTCATTTAGCATCAGCACCACTTCCACACACCCTTGCTTTGTGGTAATGCCTGATCTGCATCAGAAGTTCACTTTCATATTTTGTTTTTCGTAAAAAAAAGGACAGAATAAAATGGCAGAGCACTCCTAAGAGAACTCAAGGCCAGGAATCTACTTGTTTAATGTGCATCTTGACAAACACTGTGTACTTCCAATACAACTACGTTTTTTCTATGTGTTTGTTTTTTTTTTTTTTCCTCTGGTGGCTTGTAGGAGTAATAATTCACTTCAGAAGTCTTTGGTCTGGTCTAAGCAAAGAACTGATTCAGAAATTGCTAACTTCTTACAATTCTGAAACATAATGCTAGATTAACCAGGCCAGAGAGGCATAGACTTTCAACTACATGCACACATAGTTGAATTACAGCTTTTTTTTCTTTTTTTTTTTTTAACAAAGCAAAAGCTTACTAACAAAGGAAGTCCTTACAAAGTAAGGCCTTTGCCCCTTCCTATCCCTGGTCCTGCTAGAGTGCTGCTTTCTTGCTTTCAGAAGTTCATTGTAACAGCCTCATGAGTAAAGATACTCTTTCAGTACTGAAGCCGCTTTACTAACGCAGCCTCTGTCGTGTAAGTCTTGGCATCCCTTCTGCGGTAGCGTGTGTGTCCAGGGAAAAAAAATCCACTCTCCTGGGATTAAGAGAATCTCTCTTGATTGACAATTTCACAACCCGAAAGTACAGGACCAACCCTGTGTGCCTGACTTTCCATCATATGTCTGATCTCTCTTCTGCAGCAGCAAAGTCCTCAATAGACCTCTAATCTCACTTAGAAATCACTTAGAAATCTTTGCCTCCCATATCCACTTCCCTACACCGATATAAGGACTCCTGCAAACAGAGAGACTACTGAATTTTGGTGATTCACAGAGTTTTAGCTGAAGTAGTGATGCCTGTAGACCTGAAACACTGTCAGCATGCATCATCCACCTCCCTCCTGCATAGCTCCTCAAAAAAAACTTACTTCAGTAAGTAAGCTTAGTAAGTTAAATCCATCGAATTTACTTTAGTAACGTAGTACAGGATGCCACAGATTGTGCTTTCCAAAGCATTCATTTCCCTATGCTCATTACAAAGGCTATCAACAGCTACAAGCTCAGCTACAGACACTGACAAAGTAAAAATTAAGTCCTGAGAGACATGTAAACACAGAGGTTGAAATTTTTGTCTCAAGTCCAAGATACTAAAAAAGTTTACATGGTTAACTTTCTGTGTACAGCAGACAACTATCAGAAAACTGCCCAGTGCAGGCTGAAGAGGTCCTTAGTCCCAAAGGGACCTACCTCTCTGGCGAGAGAGGAGTCCTGAAGAACATTCTGCCACGTATGATTTTCACCTCAAAGGGCTCCAGTATGCCAGAAAGCACAGCAAGCAGCCACAGCTTTTCCCTTGCAGCTTCCTGCAGCTTTTTACACACGCTGAACCCTGACCAACAAGTATCCTGAAGATTAAGGACCAATACCTTAGTTTGCTGTTCTGCAGAAAGTCAACATAGAAAGGAAGATCATATTCAAGTAGTGGCAGCCAGTGTTGCAGAGATGACACACAAGACCCTAAACCAGTTGGAGCTTCTGAGGAACTGCAGGCTTCATGCCCAGGAGTATCCTATTACAACAGTCAGGGGGAAAATGATGAATAGGTAAGTAATTGAGGTCAGGTCAGCTTCTGACAAGGGAGAGCTTCCTGTCAGCGAGAGGCAAGAGAAAACATTCCTTGTGAATGCTAAGCTCTCGCAGAGCAGATGGGAACACTCCCAGATGCCTTGCTGAAGCCACACGCCAAACAGAGGGTATATACTCTTAACCAATGGCAACGTCGTAGGGCTTAACAATTTTCCAGATACCATCACCATTATCACCTCCATCTTGCCCACATTTGGTTTCAGCTTCCACTCTCCCTCTCCCAAAACTTCACTTTGATTATTCTTGGTTGTTACTTATATCCTTTCATGCATACGTCATTTGTCTACTGCTAGCACGTGCATTTACACTCAGCTTGCCTATCGGTGTGCGGAGAAAGTAATTTGTTTCTAATAGCACCAAAAACCAGACCTAGCAGGGGAGCTGCAAATTTACATCATTATTTCTGACATGCACCTTTACATGAATGCTGATGGATGGAATATTAGGAAAATATTTAAGGTTCATTAGTCCATTACTCTTCTCTGAGGAGACAGCTTTCAAAAAGGAAGCAGAGCCAAAGGGTCAGTCATCCTCCAAAATGGTTCACCGTGGATGTATGATTTTAAATAACTGAGATTTCTTTCAAGAAGTCTTGGTTAAGACACCTGCTACTGCAGAAGCAGAAAACAAAATGCGTGGAGAAATCTCGTGACGCAGTGTATTCCCTACCCAACAAACCTAATGCTGCTCACACGCTGAAAATAAATTGACATATACATTGTTATGAAACTCAGCCTGACAAAGAAATTATGTTTCATCAGGTTTTGTTGGAGGTGACACTTTGTTGTTTCCTTATCAGACACTGCAAACTGCCACCCAAATATCTGTTCCCCTACTTTCTCTGCCTGTTCCAGTGGTAATCCTGCAGATGGCACTAAGGGCTAAGAAATTTTTTTCATATTTTTCTTGTCGGAGGCCTTTCACACTTCAGTCATTTAATGTTCACCGAATTGTATTGCAGAACTCATTTTTTACGCAACTTGATTAATTCAAATCTATAAAATTTACCCTGGCCTCCTGCTGTACCTTTCAAGTGTCTTCCGAAATTTCAGGAAAAAAACCCAAAACTTTATTAATCACATACAAAGCATTTGTAATAGATAATATAAAATAACGGATGGCTAATACCATTAATTTAAATAAAATGGCACATTTTACAGAGGAAACAAAACCTGTTACCTAGGTTTTGCAAGGCTGAATAACAAATTCACACAGCAGACAAAAATGTGACTTTAAACTTCAGATGGTGTGATGTTGCTCCTGCTATGATGTAGCTCCTTTGAGATACCCAGAAGCTGAATTCATTCAGACTTCATCTTTCATGCCTTTTATGAAGCTATCCCTATAAAATTTAAAATTCACTGCTCCCATAATCATCCGTGACTTGATTATCTCACAGGATGCAGTAGACTCATCTGAATTGGAAAGATGCTTTTCTTCTTGCTCAGTGCACCTTTTTTAGCTAGACAGATGGTACAGCAGTTTCAGAGCAGAGTTAAGTATCTGACAAACAGCTGGAAGATTTTAAGCATCCCACTTACCCTGTCTGGGAGGGTAGGCATTCTCATCTCAGCTTATCTGAGATTCTTCAGACAATGTATTTAAAAAATAGCATTGAAATGCATTTAGTTCCTAAGGCAACTTAAACTTCAGAAAACATATAGAGGTGACTGGGCATGACCTTGGCTATTCTTAAGTGGAAAACAGATCTGTAATCTTCTCTTTTTATGGCTGAGACAAAACTAGTTGTTAAAATATTCAGGGCATATTTGACACCTATTCACCTCACAAGAGTAGATAGCCTGTGAAAGACAAACACATCCCTTCCTACACTGAGCTCCGTATTAAGATGCAATTATCATGACGGAGAAGGATCGCTCTGGCCTGACATGTACAAGGAATGCCAACAGTTGTGCTCCCCTACTACCTCGATCCTGAAGTGAAGGCGTACACAGAGAAAATCTAGACACGTGCCTGAATTCACGGCTTGATACTACTCTTTGTTGCCTGTTTGTAGAACTACATTAATAAATGAAACCAATCTGTAGTAACATCAACAGCAAAGAAGGACCACTGCAATCTGCAAGGCCATTCATCCATATCTTGGAACAAATGAGGAAACTGATAATTGTTAAAGCTTTTTTCATTTTGGCTAAAGGAGAAACTAGCAGAGAACTAGAAGAACCACACGAGGTGCCTCATAGTTTAGAAGCTCAGCTGTTACTTCAGATACCGGGGCAAGACTGTCCTTACAGATTGCTGACCCAAAATGAGAAGCAGTAACTTCTGACTCTCAGTCATCTGCTCTCATTGGGCTGGTCCTGTGTGGAGCCAGGAGTTGGACTTGAAGATCCTTATGGGTCCCTTCCAACTCAGGAGATTCTATGATCCTCAAAAACAACGCTGTCTCACTAAGAAACCTAAATGTCCTGCACTGAAAGAGAGTACACATTAAACCACCTCCATCAGGAAATCAGATCAGCCCAACAGAAAACAACCCGAAGATGAAGAACGTGCCTGTTTTTCCTCTTTTTCTGGATTAACAAGTTACGGTAGTTCACAGAAAGGCCAGACGGACACCACAGCCCATGCGCAGGAGGGATACACTTCGGACAAGCAAGAGCAGGGAAGAGAAGAGCACGACCTCTCCCTTTCAGCAGCAATAGCCATCAGACCAACTCAGCTGCTTCTGAAACCACAATCTGAGACCTCTCTGCCCAATTCTGCTTCTTTCACTCAACACGATGAGCCCTAAGACACTTGTTAAACACTACTCTACTGCATCACTTGGCAGCCACCCAAACCAAAAAGATTTCTTGCATGCTTTCAGAACTATTCAATAGATATTTTCAAATAAAAATATGCTTTTCAGTTAATAAAATTGTTTAACTGCAAAAAGTTTTCCATGAATCATTAAAAACTCGAGTATTTAAAAGTTTGCGGAAGTATTAGTCTTTTTCAGGAAGATTTTTTTCCTTCCACCTTAAAAAATTAAAACTCAAATAACAATAACATGGCAATAGTAAATATATCTTATGTATTTGTCCTATACAGAACAAATGCTCTTGATACTAAATTGGGAAAAGAAAAAGAAAGAAGATTTGGTTTGATTTATTTCTGAAGCCTGGTGACAATATGGGTTTATAATTCCTGACACGTTAGTCTGATACAAATCTTATTCTCCACAATATTCCTCAATTTCATTTTACTACGTTTTTTTGCCCCTCCGTAGAGCTCTTTTGAGCCAGAAGATTGAGAAGCAAGAACACAATGACTAAGGCAACAGGAGTAAAACTTTTCAGAGCCCACTACACCCAAGAACTTCCCTTGCCAAAGGAAAAGCTTTAGTTTTAACACCTCTATTCCAGAGACTCAAACTGGAAGAGTTGTTACAAGAGTCAATGCATTTCAGATGAACTATCAAATCCCTCAGCAAATCATGAATCTAAAATCGAAGTTACTTCACTACAAAACAGAAAGCTATTATACCAAATATTTGTAAGTCCCAACAGAATAGGAAAGCACTTCCCATTCCTGTCCAAATACATTTGCAATAAGCTAACGCTCTGTCATTTGCACACTCAGACACAACTGTTGCTTCTGTATTACATCAAAGTTTTAATTAATAAAGGTTCTCTTTCCCTATAGTTGTTCTAGTATATTATTCACATATCTCTTCAACAACAACAAAAAAACAATTCCTGTTGCATTCCTCTATGTATCGTATGTTGTCACACTAATCTTCAGAGAAATGCGAAGTATTTCCAACTGTACTTGACAGGTATACGCTGATGCTGAAAAAAGGCTGTCACACCGTGCATGCACAATACAGATGTGTGTTGCAAGACAAAGTTCATGAACTGCTGTCCATAAGGGGAGCTGCTAGTCTGCTGAGCTACATCTTTCTGTTGTTTTCAATTCAAAGTGATGAAAAGAACATACACGGTGCTTAGCTTTTAAAAGCACTGCACAGCCGAAAACCTCTCAAAACCACTGGAATGCTCTGGACGCAAACTGGAATCGTTTCATATGTATCTCTAACAGCCCCAATGTGATCAACCCTTAGCACACACACGCTCCATCTGACTCCTTTGATCTGACTTCCGTAACGTACTCCTCTTACTTCTGTAAATCTGTGGGTTTCTTAGCCTTCTTGACTCCTTCCTCTTTCATTAGCTGTTTCTGTAATAATTTAGTGGTAACACTCCAATCTCTCCCTTGCTAGGAAATCTGTCGGGACCCTTATCCTTTGCTTGAAAAGCTGCCTTGCTCCTGGCTCAGCACGCTTCGTCCAAACTGCCTGGCGTTCTTCTTGCCATTATCAAGCAACCAACTGAACCTTACTTCTGCCAAAATTGAGCTCCAAACTTCTTTCCCAGAAGCCCTTATGCTTCCTTTCTTATTCTGTGTAAAATATTTCAGCTGTTAATTGATTCCAGTATAATTAATAGCATATTAAAAGAGAGACATGTCACTTAAAAACCAACACAAAAAAAACCCAACCACAAAACAACGAAAATTAACTGGGTTTCAACACTTTTATCAGCAAACAGAAGTCTTCATCTAGTGCATTCAGATCATTTGCCTCAGGCAAGCAAGACCTCTGCATGGTATGTCATCATTATTTTCTGCTTTAAAAATCATCAGTAGGGCATACATCCTTAAAATAGCACAGAATATTGTTACCTGGAGATTACTTTTTGCCTCAGTCTAAAAATGTGTTAGGACCACTTGTGCACGAAGCAAAACATAAATAAATAAGGTTGGATGTAACTTTATTTACATACAAAATAAACAAAGACTCTTTTTTCAGTATCATAAGATGCCAGTAAAAAGTTCCCATTTACTTGACATCACGAATGTCAACATTTTCTGTAAATAATGTTTTCACTACTTCAAACTATTACTGTATTTCAATATTAATAACTTACAGTTATACTGAATTTGTAACAACCAAAGCAAACTTACATCCTTTGTAGTGAAAAAAGTAAGCATTTTCCAAGTGAACTGCAAGTAATGTTTGAATGGAGGACTTCACAATAGCTGATGGTAAAAATAAAATAAAATAAAAAAAACAACCCACACCACCACTGAAGTATACCAATTGCACAACATCATGCGTGAGGTCCGACCACTTGCTTCCTCAAGTACTCAACTACACAAAAAAAAACCAACCTTCACAAAATGCAATTATCCACATTTACATTTTTCATGAATTTTTCTGTTAATATTCCAGCTTTTGCACCCTGGCTCCAGGCTAACGCACTTTTTTTTTTATTTTCTGTCTCCTCAGGGGAATCTCCAAAGCACAATGGAGTGGGAAGTAGAACATACATGTGTTCTGACCTCAAGGTATCTGGGGCAGTATGCTCCTCCTCAAGTTCCAAGCCCATATCCCTAAATGGTGCTACATGCAGAAAGTTGGCAAGCCTCTTTTTCTGGGCCAATTGTGGCAACAGTCACACAGGCAGAATGAACCACCCAGTCTGGGCCTCTTACGTGAGAGGCTAGCACTCTAACCACTGAACATTATGTTCACATTGTGTGCCCAGGTGACCAAGAAAGTCAACAGCATCCTGGCCTGCATCAGGAATGGTGTGGCCAGCAGGAGCAGGGAAGTGATCGTCCCCCTGTACTCAGCCCTGGTGAGGCCGCACCTCGAGTACTGTGTCCAGTTTTGGGCCCCTCAATACAAGGAGGACATTGAGGCCCTGGAGCATGTCCAGAGAAGGGCAACAAAACTGGTGAAGGGGCTGGAAAACAAATCTTATGAGGAGCGGCTGAGGGAACTGGGCTTGTTTAGTCTGGAGATGAGGAGGTTGAGGGGTGACCTGATTGCTCTCTACAACTACCTGAAAGGAGGTTGTAGTGAGGAGAGTGTCAGTCCCTTCTCCCAAGTGACAAGCGACAGGACGAGAGGGAATGGCCTCAAGTTGCGTCAGGGGAGGTTTAGGTTGGATATTAGGAAAAACTTCTTCACAGCAAGAGTAGCGAGGTGTTGGAACAGACTGCCCAGAGAGGTGGTTGAATCACCGTCCCTG
>VWZZ01001865.1:120178-134068 GCA_013399095.1 Psophia crepitans
TTTTATGAATTTAAAAGATAAGGGGGAGAAAAAAGAAAAAAAAAAAAAAAGTAGCCCAGAGAATACACCAAATTCAACAGCTACATTCATTTAACAGAGTATCCTGTCCTCAACACATAGCAAAAATGAAAATATGAGAGAAAATTCGATTACAGGACAAACACATTGTGCTCTATCATTGACGACAGGCACTGAAATATGGCATTCTGCCAGATGACAGAATCACAGAATGGTTTGGGTTGGAAGGGACCTCAAAGATCATCTAGTTCCAAGCCCCCTGCCATGGGCAGGGACACCCTCCACTAGACCAGGCTGTCCAAAGCCCCATTCAACCTGGCCTTGAACTCTTCCAGGGATGGGGCCTCCACAGCTTCTCTGGGCAACCTGTTCCCATGCCTTGCCACCCTCATAGGAAACAATTTCTTCTAATATCTAATCTAAGCCTCCCCTCTTTCAGCTTAAGGCCATTCCCCCTTGTCCTATCACTCCCTGTGCTTGTAAACAGCCCTTCTCCAGCTTTCCTGTAGGCCCCTTCAGGTACTGGAAGGCTGCTATAAAGTCTCCCTGGAGCCTTCTCTTCTCCAGGCTGAACAAGCCCAACTCCCTCAGCCTGTCCTTATAGGAGAGGTGCTCCAGCCCCGGGATCATCTTTGTGGCCCTCCTCTGGACTTGCTCCAGCAGCTCCATGTCTATCATGTACTGGGGACCCCAGAGCTGAACACAGTACTCCAGGCGGGGTGTCATGGGAGTGGAGTAGAGGAGGAGAATCACCTCCTTCAAATAATATTATTAGGAAACCAAAAATATTAAGACAAAAAAAAAGGCATGAAGAGGCAGAGATTTTAAAAGTGACTGTTTTAGTGATCTCTCCCTCCCATAAGTTACTGTAAGAACATTCTCACAAAAAAGTCTTTGCTTAAGGTAATTTCCCCTCCCCTTTGATTCTGCTCTTTAACTAGCCTCTGAGAAAACTCTTTTAAATAATTAATACAGTTAAAGGCACAATGATGAAAGCTAACTTTAAGAAAAAAAATAATAATTTTTAATGACTGAACTCTTTACCCTACTTTATTTTATGAATGCATCTTTTATTGTAACTTAAGACACTACAAAAAAATTACAGCTTGGCTGCAACAGCCACACAAGGGAAAACACAATTTAAGTTTGTTATTTCAGCTTTTTCATAAATCAGTCTCAAGATCAGTTTAAACACATGGCAAATATGACCTAAATGTATCACATCTTCAACAAGTAATGATACTCAAGAAGAGGAAAATAAGCACTGGTTTAATCCCCACAGCCCATAAGCAACTGATAAGTTGACCTTTTTATAATTGTATGTAGATATATACATACAGGAGAAATGGTTTGAACAAGGAGAATGCTCACAGAAATCAGGATATGAAATTAACACCAATAAGCCTGTCTCTGTATTTTGCCCATTGCCTACAAAAATTTCATACATGCGATTATCAGTGCCTCATTTAGTTTTACATCAAATTTCTGTGGTCCTCAGTAACTTCACAAAGCAATATATTTCAATGGGTTTTAATCCTTCTCTTCCACAGCTCACAGAAAAATATGCTTCTGGTGATATCTTCTAATTGTCCAAGTTGTTCCCTGAAATGCTGGACACAGACGAGAAATCAAAAGCAAAACAGTAGACTTGTTCAACAGAGCAGCATACAACAGCCCATGAGAATTATGCAGCAAATATTATCCTTCTTCACTGCTAACATAGTAAAAGATCCTCAGGGAAGAGCTTAACTCCCCTCTAACTTAATTTAGAATTTAAAGATTTAAATCCGCAAGTAATTAATTAAAATAATCTAGATCTCTCGTGAAAGAATAATTCATCATTCACAGGGGAGGGAAGAATTTAAAATTATTCGCATCAACAAATGATGACATTTTTGAGGTAATCTAATGCAAAATTCCATTTTGAAACAAAAATTACATCAGGTATGGAAACACAGTTACCCTTTCTTTCACCAGAACGAGACTACAGGTTTCTGCCTTTTTTGTCTCAGTAGTAAAAATAGATAAATAAATATTGAACGGTTTGTGAATTCATAAAAAGCATAAATAGGGAATTTAGAGCTAAGAGAGCTAGATATCTCTTTCTTCCTCTAACTCTCTTTCTAGAGCTAGACAACCTCCAGAAGGTTTATTGAGCACACAAAGGAGGTCAGGATTTCCCATTCTTGATACAGAAGCGTAAAAATATCTCCAAATTATTCGTAATAAGGCAAGAGTTAAACATACATAAGGTTTGAGCATTTGCTCTCTTTAACAATACACGTTTGGAAGGAGGACACAAACAAAACTTACACATCATTGCTTCCCAAAGTGGGGTTTCTTTGGTCGATTGGGTTTTTTAAATGTGAAATGTGTAACTCTACTCTCTCAGCAATTAGCAACACCATTCACAGGTTTCACATGTTTGCATTACATTCTATAGCATGGCAACATTCATTCCATGTAGATTCAAAGTACTTACATCTTCAACCTTCTTCAACATATTTTCCTCCTTTCCTAATAATTACATTCATAAGAGCAGCTTATATTTGTTTGTCTCCAGATTTAACACATGGAATACAAATCTTTAAAGCATAAAGATACTATTTAATACGACATCAGGGACTTTTGCTTTCAAATTTCTTTGAAAAACAGATTGAAAAACGTTTCATGAGGTCTAGCGGCAGTAGTTGGTAAGCATTTAAGTTATTCATGAGCTTAAATAGATTTATTTTTTTTTCCCACGTTCTCAGGACAACGCTTCTTCCTCTCAATAACACTCACTATTATGGTTCCTTGTCTACCACTCCATTTATCACAACCAGAGAAAATCAGGACAAAGGCTTGAATGGCAGATTTCCTAAGGCATACCAGTGTGCACATGCTTCCCAAACTGCTCAGTAAATAAGACTTGTTTGCACAGAGCTTCACCAGATGAGAACATGAAAACAGCTTTCAATATTTAATACCTACATGCACACCAAGGTAATCTGCAGCAGCAGTACCACACAGAGACAATATATTAATCCAGACTTGATACTTCTAGCAAGTAAGTCACTGGGCAATTGCAACAGAAGAGGGAAAGAGAGTGGAACAACTCTAGTCATGAGGACACTGCAACTTCTGCTTGCAATGCATGTTTAATTCTCAGCAGTTATCTGAAAAAGTTTTGGATCAATTAACTATTAAAAAGATGGTACATCCAAAAGAACGCTGTGGACTGAGGATGAGACCTGTCAAAAGTAGAAATCAAAGCCCTCAAATGAAAACATATTCAAAGGAGCTAACTGCATGCTCTAATCTTATAAAGCAGAACATCTGCGTAAGTAGAGCAAAACATACCCCATTCCATTTCTCAGTCCACACTTTAATCTGACGCAGAGCTATGCTGCCAACCATTTACGCTCACACAGTTACTAGATGTATACTCTGTGGCAAGCTGATTCCTTACAACAGATCTCCACAGCCTCAGCTGGCACTCAGTTAAGAAGGCGTAGAGAGCAAGTCTGCCTCGACACCCAGGTAGCTCCTCCTGGCTCGGAGCCTGGTGCGCACACAAGGTAGCGGAGGGATGCACGTACACCCACTGTGAATCTCACCACTGCTGTGGGATGTGCTGAAACTTCACACCGCAGGCTGGCAGCCTCTTGAAGTTTCATTCATAATGTTCTGCTACTAAAACTTAATTGCTCCCTCACAAGCCCTGGTAAAAGACCCAAAAGATTCAACGGAACTCTGAAAGTCTTAAAAGTAGAAAAGCAAACAAGAAGGTGAATATTCAGTTAGCATTTTATTTCAAAATAAATTCAAAGCAGGAAAACCTAACTTCAGCTCTTTCAAAGTGTCACAGGAACAAGGAGCGCCAAAAAAATGAAATAATCCCCACACACCCCCTTGAATGTGCACTGTGTGTTAGGACATACACTCCAGCCCTACTCCTTCCCAAAAATCCACAGGCAGCAATATGATCCCAAGTGATTCACAAACAAACAAGCCTATGTTTCTGTTGCTATAATACTCCTTTTTCTTCTGATATCATTTTTATAACTTTATTTTGGAATTTGACTATTTTAAAACTTGGTTGCTACGACACATTATAGTCATTACATGGATTAATTTCCTACTTTCCAACTGGCAAGACTCTTTGTTTTACTTTTATGAAGTTATATTATGGACAAAAACCATATAAAATATACTGTAAATTCTAATAGTAGAAGCTCCTTTAATACCTTCCATTCCTTAAATAAACATGTATAGGAAGAAGGGCTTCCCCCACAATTACCCTAAAGGTCTCTGTACTTCCAGCTTCCTCGACTCTTCTGAGCCTTGTCTCTGAAAATGGTCTTTTTGCATTCTTACTCCTATGACAGATGACATTTGATTTCTCGCAGAGTCTGTCTATGATTCCTAT
Organism: Psophia crepitans; assembly: GCA_013399095.1. Taxonomy (NCBI): domain Eukaryota; kingdom Metazoa; phylum Chordata; class Aves; order Gruiformes; family Psophiidae; genus Psophia; species Psophia crepitans. The sequence continues at coordinate 124,608 of VWZZ01001865.1, forward strand.
GCTATCTAAACTTAGAAATAATCAGAAAGTGACAAATTCTTCGTTTGGACAAGAAAACATGGAGCATGGAGCCTCCTCAGTATTTCTGGCTTTATCAACCGGGGATGAAGAACAGATGATGAATTGCTCTCTCGGCCCCTTACACTTCAGCATCACCTCCACAAGGCAACACAGGTTTGGGGAAGACATGTTTTTCCTATAGATTAATATTTAATTACTGAAATACGTCACACCAGACAGGTTCACATTCAGAAACCAACTTCTAAAAGAATGATCCAAAAATTATCTTCATAATGTAGCATTACCATCACTGAAATCCTTTTAAAATATGCACACAGTGTACCTCCTTCATCTTCACAAACAACATTAAATGAAAAGCAGTTGGGAAGCAGAAACAGGAAGGTTACTGGGATTAAAACTTTCCCCCATATAAGTTTTCATGGCCTATGAAAATATATGAATTTTTAGCGTATGAAAACACAGTGGGCCTGTCATATTCAGTCTCAAAGCTCAACACCAATTTAACATGAACACAATGCATCTTTGGGAAGGGAAGAAAAAAAAAACATAATCACTAAGAAACATATATGCTAGCACAACCATTTTTCAAATGTGCCAGAGAGATGATTTTCCACTTGTGATCACAAAGCTTTGCCTTGTGTATTTGACCTAAACAAGTATTCCATTTAGCTCTTAACAACTTGAACTTTCTGTTAAGTTTGATTAAAAGCAGTCTTACCAAATCAACTAATTATGGTGCTTCTGCTACTGGCTAATCATTCAGATGACAACCAGACACAAAGCGTGTTGGCACGGACCATTACCCTCAAATTGCCTTAATCGGGACCATGTATTTGCAGGATGGGTCTACACAAGCACATCATGTTAGACCCAGACCTACTCTGTGACTGAAATACAGAGGTTTTTTTATTAGTTTTTTTAAAAAGGTCCAATATGTAAGCTATTTCAGGGACCAGTGACAGCACAGAGATGTATTAACCCTTTGATTACAATTATATTGTGAGGTGTGCTGAACAGGCAGTTAATGCAAAAGATGGCTGTTGTTCCAGCAAGTTTGCACTGAGTGTGAAGATTTAGAAAAAAAAAAAAGGAAGTTGTTAGGGGTAGTGATTTTTTTTTTAGAAGTTCAAATTCTACTAAATTAATTAGTTTTGAGCATATTAGTGGCAGCTATCAAGACAATCAATTAATGTTTATAGGACTGTTTAACAAATAATCAAAAATAATTTCTACTTGATCTTGAAGAGAACTCCCTCTAAAGGGAGTACTTTTTGGAACAAAGTGGGGGTGGAGGCTATGGGGTTTGCTTGTGCATATATTTTAACTAGAAAAATAAAGCCGAATCAGAGTTCCTAGGTATGACATCTTTCCGTAGCAGGGAAGAAAAGGGGACCAAAAAATAGGTGCTTGCTATAGACTTTCATTCCATTAAGAAACTGAGGATTACCTGTAGGCCTTTCTTTGTTCTTCCCCAAAATGGAAGAGCAGCCACAGAAAACCAACTATTGCTATTTTGAAGAAAGGAACTGGAGAAATGAGAAAGCAAAATGGGAACAACCATCACTTGTAATTCAAGTGGAACAGAAATGAGAAAGATGCATGCAAAAGCTGGAGCCCCTGATGCTTCTTTAGGTACAGCTGAGGATTGAAGAAAAGATGACTGTGGCTCACCTGAAGAACCTCCAGCAGGCTGAACAGGTCATAGAGTTTCTCAGTTAAGCCAGGTATTGAGGCAAATTTCTAAGCCCTATCTATCATTATTACTAAAATCTAGCTAGTTCACAGCATGTGTTTGATAAAAGCTCATGTATAATAAGTCTCACCAGTTTTCCTATATGATCGGTTCTTTCCTTAAATGAATCTTTCACACAGCAAGAGAGAAGAAAAAAAATTAAGCTAAAGTGATTGTCAATGCCAGAGAATTGGCAGGGACAATTCAAGGACAGCAAAGCAGCTGCTACAGATTTTAAGCTTAATTTTTGTAATAGATCAGATTTTTAAATTCATGGTGTTCCTTTATAGTCTGTCAGGTTTGTCTCTAGGAGTAGTTCCTTTAGGGCAAGCACTGCAGACAGTCTGCCTACCCTGAGGGAAACTAAGACACTCAGATGTGGGGTGAAGGGAAGATATTAATAATTTAAGACTGTCACCCCTAGGAGAAAGCAATAGTCTAAGTACAGAGCTAACCAACTCCCGAGTTGAGGTTTGTCCTTTGTGAACTTTGTATTTTCCTGAATATTTTTACAAAGCGCAGTACAGGATACAGCGTTACTCATGGTTTTTGGAAGAGTCCTGAAAATGCTCATGGTGACTTGTTAACGGAGTCTCCTGCCACTGCCAGGGCCTCCAAAACAAGAGAAGTCAACTGGGAGGCAGCAAAAGGGGGGAATATCTTGAGTAAGGGAGAACACCTTTGGCAAGCTATAAAATACAGGCCTCAGAAAGTGTAAAAACGCTAGGAAAAGTACTTTTTCTTGTAAGGTAAGGAAGCTAACTTAGCATGAGACAAATAGAAAACCCACCAACAAAAGAAAACCAATTCCAGTGATAAAAATATGACTTTTGATATCCTCTGACATCAGTTCTCATTTGTGCTCTGTATAAAAGCATACTTAGTAACCCTCTTTCAGGTTCTACAGAAATAATTATAAAGGCATACTTTGTAACCCTCTTTCGGGTTCTACAGAAATAATTATCTCGAAACTGTTTCCACTTATTCAGTATTCTCTTCCCGTGCAGAACAAACATTGACATAACAGTCGTTCACTGGTACATTAAACTTGGTATTCAATATTCACATGCATTATGAATCAATTGCACTTGAAAACAGAAAAGAACAGATGTGAACTTTAAAAATTACCTTTATTTTTGAAAAGATGCTTAGGCTACTCTATGCCTGAAGTAAAACCAAGTTTGCTGTAGGTGTGGTATACTACCTCCTCTCAACACTGGATCTGTTCATTATACATTCAGCTTCTTTTCCTCATCCTTGAAACTCAAGCTTAAGAAATCCCAAGGTCTTTCCTTTAGTCAGAATGAGCTGTACATGAAATTCTGCTGCAAGCTTCAGACTCATATTCCCTACAAAACATACTAGAAATTTTCAATATCAGGACACCATATTAGTTTTCATTGTAAATACTTCTATCGGAGAATCCCGAAGAGCATTATCACCTACTCAATACACTTCACTTACTAAGACCACCTTACATGCTGAAATAATACGTTCCTCATGAGCACAGAAACAACCTGGATTCAACATGGCTATTTAAAGGAGAAGCACTGGGTTTTGCAATGAAAGTATTTAATGTGCAGCCTAGCTTTTGCACATCCCTATTGCAGATTTGCTGCTCAATCCTACTTTGCTTATGCTGACAAAATATTCAGCAAAACTGGGTATTGCACCATACAATTGGACATCCTTTGCATAAATTGTTCCACACAGTGAAGATCACAGGTACAAGGAAGAACACAGAAGGAATGAGATACAGAAAAAAGGTTCAGTCCATATATGAACCTACAACAGTTTAATTTTCTCCATGGCTCTTCACCTGCCAAATTTAATTTTTCTACTCTTTGTGAGTTCATTCAGCCAAAATACATAAGAAACTGATTTTTGGTGTCTAAGAACGGTTTCTTCAATGGTGAGGATTGTAACAGAAACCCCTAGGGAGTACCAACATGTATATGACACATAACATGATAAAGGTTTTTGAAGATACTACTCAAGTCCATCAAAACAGACTGAAAGATATTAACAAATCCCAATTTAGCTAAGAGAAACCAGCCTTTCTTCAAAGAGTGAGGTTTCTTAGAATCTTTAAGGTTGGAAAAGACCTCTTAAGATCATCAAGTCCAACCCTCAATGGTCGGACTTGATGGGGTAAGTAAAGCAAGAATTTAACTCCAGTGCTTCAACCACAGCTCCCCTGAGAGCACCTCTGCTTCCATCAGCTGTACAGAACGCTTTGAGAAACAGTCTTCCCGGACAAAGGCAAAGTTGCTGTAACTACCAGTATTTCAGTAATTTTGCAAATAGTATCAAACATATTGAGCAGCAAAAATATTTCTGCACTTCTGGCATCACTACTAAGACTTTCACAGAGGTGCCCTACATGCTAGCTTTGATGGCCTGTACTTCCAGAAGTTCAATGGTAAACACAGTAATGACACAACTGCTGCCTCCTTGCTAACCTCACAGGCATTGTGACCACAATTATAAAAAAATCACATCTCTCTACCACAAAAATATTTTTTACAAATTGTTACAGCAGGCTGAAAAAAAAAATAAATTTAGTGAATACAAATGTGTTAATTTCTGATTCAGCAACAGCAGGAGAGGGACTTTATGCCCCCAGGGTCCATTACAAATTGAGCAGTTCAGTAAAACTTCAGGACTGTAGCAAGTTCTAGTTTTAGAAGCTGTAAGTTGACCAGATCCTCTGCTTGTCACTTTAAGTATCCTGCTGCTGGCTGTTTTCAGAAAAAGTTACCTCACTAGCCACTGCCAGGTAAATAGACACTTTCATTTTTCTAGCCCAGAAAAAGACAACAATTCAATTAACATTTTGAACAAGTTGCTAAATAAACTGCTCATAGTCAATCACGGCACCTACAATTCTAAAAAAGGATAGTTTTAAGGTCATCACTCTGTTAAGACAAAATACAAATTGGCCATAACAATTCCATCCGCAGCAGGTTGGAATGAATCCCTGGAAACGCTGAAATCAGTCACCCACACAGGAGGGCAAATGCACGCCACATCTGCAGTGACAAGATATGTTACTGAACTAAGCCATTTCAAGCTGACAGAAACACAGAGCTGTCAGGAAATCAGTGTTGTGATTTCCGAAATCTTGAAGCTACTCTGGATTGCATTTTATATTTGGTGCTTAAAATGTCTAGAGATCTACATGGAGCGCAGTGCAACAGAACAAAACCTGGTCTACTGAGGCTTTTTATTTCTGCAGTAATCCAGGAAAACTGTAACTAAGTCTACTTAAGGATTTATCACCAACAAACAATTCTGACAGAACTAAAATACAATCATTTCTCCCACATGCTAATGACAGAATGGCTAGAGCTAAACGGTATCCCATAATAATTTTACGCGTATGAAGTGTTCCATTTCATTTAGTGATATTATAAAAGTGATGTATTGGCCATAATGTTTACTGTTTACAATCTGCAGCAAGCTATACTCTTCTCAAGGGAGATTAAATAACCAAGCAAACATCATTCACCCTATGTATTTGAGAAAAGTAGATCGCTGCACCAATTACAGATTCTTTCCTATATTAAGAGGGATGTATGTTAGCCTAGAAAGGAGGGGAAAGAGAAGAGGGAAGACTGGAGATCTGTTTGCTTCCCAGCTGAAAAGGAGATCATACGTTCATACATTGAAAAAATTTTCCTTTAGACCAACAAAGCCTGAAGAGCAAAAAAAACCTGTTAGCTTTGCAAAGCTGCTAAAAAACTCTGCTACAGGGAAAGAAAATTGAAAGCCCTGAAGAACCACACAGTAATTCTCAGGACTACAAACAGAAGTAGTCAGACTGCAATTTTCTTTCCAGAGTATCCATTAGAGGTGAGTATTTTAATATTAGCATTTGTTTAAGGTATTCTTTATTAACATTGCTTACGCATCATTTTCCACTGAAAGATCAGTGTGATTGATATAGGCCATAATGAACGAAGTGTAACATCTCCAGAAAACAGATGCTACGTTATTCATTTTACAGATAAGTAAATGCAAGTATGAAAAATTAAGTGATTTGCCCAAGTCAGAGAGCCAAAAGCACAGCTGTGAATATAATCCAGATAGCCCAGCTTCCAATGATCTGTTAACTACTAAACATTAGCCTCTCTAAAATGAAATGCAACCTTTCCCTCACATTTTGCCCTCTTTCTAACAAGTCTGGCAAAACTAGTACTAAGGATGCAGGATGTTCGCTTCATGTGGCTGACTTTTAAGAAACCAAAAACTTCAAAATAATTTAAAAAAAAAAGTAAACTGGACTTTACCAGATGGATTACTGAACTCCCAAATCCCTCGCTGCGGGGCTCAGTTACCCATCTCTGCCCTCCCAAGAGCAGAGTCAGCAATAGCTCAGAGATTTAAAGCTGCTGGCCAGGCACAGGCTTGGTAGGAGGTATCAGGGTCTCACATCATCCCAGAACAACACCTGCTGCGGTCCTGATTCATGGCAGGCACTTACACCCAGAAGCTGCCACCGCCACATCCAAACGAGAGGAAGAAACGGATGGGATCATCAGAGCAACGTACACTGCCCCAACAGCTGTTCCTCCACACGTCCTGTCTCACACGGGCAGTTATCTTTGAGCTGCCTTCCACAAGGCTCTCGGCACAGGCTATGCATTGCAACAGCATGGTGACCCAACGCTCAGCAAAAGGTTAAAAACGCTCCTCAGTACTCCTGTTACACTAAAGGCTTTCAATGTGGTGGCAATTATGTCTTAGGCCGTCTCAGCTCAGACCCTGTCCTGCGCTGATGAAGTGGAGGGTTTTCTACCAATGCTTAAGAAACCCTTAATGGTCTAAGGAAGACTTCAAAGGCTAGCAGAGCATTTAGACAGGAAGGGAGGGTAGACACAAAAACACTGATGACAAAATGCCACAAGTCAAAGATTAAAAAAAATTAATCTCTCTTAGAGATGACAGCAAGCAATCATAATTTGATTGTCACCACTTACAACCTCAAAAATAAATGAGTAGAAACTTGAGAAACGGCACATGTAATTAATCAATTTTACTGCACAGATTTTTTCAATGTTCCCACAAATAGAAAAATCTCCTTAAGTGTTGGAGTATATCGTATTTACTCACAGTCTGAAAGATGAGAGTTGCAGAACATATGAATCACTTCAGTTTTAAAAAAAAAAACACCACAAACACCAAAGAACATATTTTAGATATGCATGCTTTGAAACATTTGCTTGAACACACAACAGGAAACCTATGTTACTTTATAAGGACGGATACAGAGCCAGAGATTTAAAACCTGTGTATCTAGTATTGAAGAATCGAGACCTGTTTCCTAAACTGCTGTGGTAAGTCAGAGCACAGATCTCAGACCCATAACTAAAATCAACCACATTTACAATCAAATGTACAACAGTCAAATATCAGAAAGAGATTATTAAGATTACTAAGAACAAACACGGTCAAAATTCCGCTTTATTGCAAAATTATACCATAAAACAAGGTGAGGTACAATTAGTGTGTTGCTACAGGTGCACTAAAATTTGCCAGCAGGAAATTACCACACAGTGGTCAAGGCCACTGGAAATACATCTGCAACAAAGCCTTTGGAAATACCCATGAAGCCAAATAAGAACATCCAAAATAAGGGCACACTGTTTCAGTTTTATGTGAGTAAATACTGACTTTTGCTTCCAGCATGACACATCAGGTTAGTGGTATACTCCGAATCACACATGAATTTAAAAAATGAATGGATTCAATCCTGCTGCCCCTGTGCATGATTATATTCCTACTGGTGTTCCGCAAGCCACAGGCTTACAGAATTAAACCCAAAGCAGCCTACTTAAAACAACAAAGAAAACCATCCCACATCACAGCTCCACCACGAAACCTCCAACCACGCCCCAAACTATTGTATTTAAACTTGATTCACAAATAAAGCAGCAACTACTGCACATCGAACAGAGTACCTAAAGCTAACACTAAGAGCCCGCTCAGTGCTGCGGGTCTCTAGGATACTTCTGCGACTGCAGTGGAGGCTTAAGGGCCTGAATACACCCGTGTTTTGGTCCTCCTATTCCTTCCATTCCACCAACTGGCCTTACAGTGGGATCCAAAGGCAGAAAAACATTTTCTTCTTGTCCTTCCTCTTAAAAAGAAGACAAAAAATCTTTGCTAAGCCTATCATAACATCACAACCTGCATTTATAGACAACTCAACAAAATACCCTCCACTAGCATTTTCTAAAGTCAGGTATTTTCCATTTTTATTACCAAGTTAATTTGTTTTTTCCAGAGAAGTCTACTTGAAGCCAAAGTCTGAATCCTCCTCCTTGATAATAATGTTTCTTTAAAAAGCTATGTTTGCCCCTGTACAACTTTTGTTAACTCCAGAGGACGAGATTTAGACATAGAGTTTGAAAAACAAATCTTGGTTTTACATCACTACACCAGAATTGTGGAGTTGCCAAGGAGCACTATAGAAAGCTACAACTCTTATTCTTTAAAAGAAAAGCAGAACATTAGTTTTGAACAAATGCTAACTTTTGGTTTACACCTGTTCAAAAATACTGCGAGCATTAAACTTGTGTTCTGTTAATTTTGCTATATTTCCAGTTATAGCAAACACAGTTCTATCAAACAAAAAAATAAACACCAAAAAAACCCCGAACCCCACAACCAAATGCCCTTGGAAAATTGCACTTTCTTTTTATTTTGCTAAGCCTCTGGCATTTTATTGTTTTAAAAAACCCACTGCCAATCAGTTCTTGTTCTACAGTCAAACAAAACATGGGGCAACAAGCCCAACTTCTGGTTATTGGCAGGAATGCAAGCCTTCCATCACTTTGCCTTAAAAAATGAAAGAGTGGGTAATCAGCTTAGCAACCCTAAAAATCTCAACAATATACAAAACCTCGCAACTCCCAGCTGGATATTCCACATGAAAATGCCTTCTAAAGCTCCTAGTAACAAAATGCACAGTTCAGAGCAGTGCCATTCTGAGCTTCTGAGTTGATTAGTTCCTCCATTTTCTCCACTGGTTTCCTGGCGATACAGTCCTTAATATTAAAAAACACGTAACTGTTAGTGAAACAGCCCTGCTTCTTCCATTACCAAGGGTTTTTGTTTGCACATCGCAGTGGGAAACGCATTCATCGCGCGCGGCCTTGCAACGGAGCAACTTCTGAAGGACAGGAGAGAACGGAAGGAAAACCTGTTGCGGCAAGGCAAGGGGGATGCTGAGCGGGGAGCGAAGCGCCCACACAAACCCCACGGCTCAAGGCAGGGCTCCTTCTCGGGAACACGCCGGTTATGGCACCTCGGCAGCCGCTCCGGCCCCTGCCACAGCCCACCACCCCCCGCCCCCAGGGCCCCCGAAGCGATGCCGACCACCAACTCCTGACGACTCACGAAGCCCAAAACTTCCCACAAGTTTCCAGAAGCCTCCCGAGGGCTGCCGGCAGCCCCCACCGCGGAGGCCGAGGTCCCTGCATCCCCGGGCCCCCCAGCCGGTGGAGCGGCACCTGGCTCTCCCCCCCGGGCCGGGTGCTTACCGGGCGGTGTCGAGCAGCGGGTGCTTGGTGCCCACCAGCTTGCGGACCTGCATGGCGATGTTACTGAGCTCGTCGCTCAGCAGGCACCGCAGGCTCATGAACGACGTCGGGTACCCCACGATCTTCTCGGCTTCTGACACCACCTGGCTCCAGGGCGGGCC
>VWZZ01001868.1:0-13188 GCA_013399095.1 Psophia crepitans
AGAGAAGAAATTTCTCCTAATGTATCATAGAAAAATAGGAAATTGTGATGGTGTTTATGTTCCAGTATATGCAGTTTTATTTGTACAATGTTTGTTTGCAAGACACAGTATCTCCTTTTTTTTTGACGTATATTTCTTGATTGTGCAGTGCTATATGTGCACAATGATCCTGTTACAGGGCTTTGACTTCGTAACTATTGGTCTAGGCAGCCAGATTCAGTGCTGACTGAAGATTGCACGGAGAAACCTGTATTTGTCATTGGCAGGATATCTGGTTTGAGGAGCAGAGCAGTGGCAATCTGCTCTGTACTGTGAGAAAACTAGAAGTATTTCTGGCTTTCTGATAGGCTCTCAGTAGGCTCTGATAGAAGCAGTAAACAAGTTGAAGCTATGCTGTGTGCCACAGAACCTGCACGGTGTGGCCTCCTTCTCAGGAGAAGCAGAGAGAGAAACCAGGATTTCCTGAGCTCATCATATGATTACTCAACAGCTTGTATGAAAGGAAAAGCAAGGTGGGTACACCTTGTGTGAAAAACCACACCCCCGATGACCAGAGCACTGGCAAGCAAGATGTATACCCACTGATCAGGGATTGTGTATTTTTCCTAGGCAGAGGAAGCTCATATTGAGTATCTAAGGCTGTTGGCATTTCAGTTCACAGACCAGGACCTCCTTCTATGGTGGCTTCCAAGTCAGTTGTTATGGTATCATCAGTAGGTAACCTTGTGACCAAAGCACATGAGGCTGTGCAACTTGAACTAAAAAAGAAAAACCAAAACCTCTGAAACAAGCAACAATCACTCCCCACATACCCCAAATAGTGTCCGAGAGAGAATATGTCTCCACACTGCCCAGTGGCCTTTTTATGTATGCATATCTAAGAGAGGATGGACAGGAGGATCAGTTATGGCGAGTGTCAGCACAGCCAGCAGGTGGGACAATCAAGGACATCTGGTATATTGGCTTTTGTAAGTAAGGTTTAAAGTCTACTGGAATAGTACTAAGGAAAGTTACAGAGGGAGCAGGTGGAGACAGGAAAGCAAGCTTCCATCTTGTCACGCTGTTCCATCTCTGTCTTAGGAACAGATGGCTGCAGTGAAGTGGGATTCCTTTCCATTCTGTAACCCTGAATGCCATTTAAAAAAAAAAAAAACACAAAAAAACCCCAAAAACATACAACAAACAAACTATAGTTTTTGTGGAGAAATTATCCACATAGAGGTAGAGAATGCAGCTCTACTTTTCAGGGACAGAAGAGAGTCATGACAGCATATGGACCTCCTTAGAATATGTGATTGGTTTTGGCAGGGAAGATGCAAGCTAGCTTTACTGTATTTTGTGAAAGACAGCTGCTACTACTTTTATTTGACAGCAGAAGTCTAACCTGTATCAGTTAGAATTTCCTTGTACTGCAGCAAATAACGACAGTTAAATAAGATTGACAAATTGTTTCAGCACAAACTAGTTGTATGTGAAGTGTGTTGGCTGCAAAATTTCATTCCACTGCTGCAGAACTGTAAGTAATTCGTATACGAGGATAGGCCTGACATATTTCTAAGTTCAAAATAATTTTGCAAATAAACCATTGTTTACAACACAGTAATGTACAGATTTAAAAAAAAAAAATCTTTTCAATCTGTCTACTGCTGTGCATTCTGCCGCTTCTTTTTGCGCTAGCAAACAAATGGTTATTTCTATATGAATATGTTCCCCATATGTGCTGTTGAAAGAGACATAGATTCAGATCATGCTACAGTGAACAGTGTTTTAAAATGTGCATTTTATTGTCATTTATGAACAGCATGGAAGGCAACCAACCTTGCAAGTCTGCCTTGTGTTCTTATGTGGAGAGTGTTGTATAATAAATGTGAGAAACGTATTCATGCATGCAGCTGTACGTATATAATGCAGGCTCATGCTTACGGCTGCTCAGGCGTGTTTGTTCCCGAGCAGCGTGAGGAAGTTGGATAGATCATGCTAACCTGTCAGTTATTCAGTCAGTTTGGCGTCTGTGAGTCTGCTGCTTCCATTGCAAATCGATACATTCCTCATCAGTAGGAAGTACATGAAAGACGTTATTTTGAGTTGTGTAATTTGTGCATTAACTTTCCCATCCTACTCTTTTGCGTGTCTGTATAACACTTCACTTACTATTGTGTGCTAGCACCCTGCAATTTCACACCAGTTGAAAACCTCTTTTCATGTTGTTTTGTCAACAGTGACACAGGATATGCTATTAATCCAGCTTTTGGAAAAAAATATATATTTGTTGAGATCAAAAGTTAGCTGTAGTGTGGTAACAGTGGCACTGTGAATAAACTGGTTTGAGTAAAATGAAAGTCGATTCAAACTCTTTTTCTGTGGAAAACATGAAAAAGTGGAGTGTTCAAGCATACAGGTGTGTAAACGTTAAGGCTGTGTTCTGCCACGGTTGGGTGGTGGCAGCAGAACTCCGCAGCCCTTCCTGGCCTTTAATACCATATTTTCAGAGGTACAGGTGCCTGGTGGGCATCTTCTACGTACCTTGTGTCTGGGGTATTCTTTTGAATCTGTAAATTCCCTGATTGGGTATTTCTTGGATTACAAACTCTTCATAGAGAGGGAGAAAGTTTTATTTATATGTCAGTAATTTACTGCGAAATCCAGGATTTCCTTTCTCTTTTCCAGTACAGGTTAGCAGTTGTTGAATTGTGTTTCACATGGGCATCACAGCCAGCCCTTCCAATCTACCCCGAGGTTTACAGACAGGATATGTGTCTACAAATCAGCAGCATAAAAGCATCCAAAATAAGTTTTCTTAATCTAATTCAAGTGTTGTATACAGATATTGTAAAAGGATGACACCTTGAAATACGCATTGTATCCCACCTGGGAACTGTTGAGCCAACTTTTGTATGTTTGGTTCTTTGGATTTTAGTGGAACAATTTGTGGATTACGATGCTAGCCAAACACACTAGTCACTGTCAGCGACTAATGAACTCAGTGCTTGGCTAGGACTGGAGATAAATCTGAATCTAGTTAAAATTACAACATGATGTTCATTAGCTTCAGCAAGGGTAATTTCTGAGATAAAGTGTTGCTATCACCCAACGTGTTAAATAAGCAGTTGGACTAAGCAGGTGGTGGGCAGAGATCAATGACTTTCCATTAAACAATAGGTAATTTCTCAGTGGGAAATTACTCACATTCCCAAAAAAAGGTTGCATACCAAATTTCTTATGCTCGTTTATAGTTGGAGAAATCTGCTGGTCAAGTATGTGTGCTCTAGAAACATGAAGAGGCAGAAAACCTTACAGACATTTTGCAAGGTGATCCTATTATTCTGGTATACCTCAGTGCTTCATTGTGCTTGCTGCTGCATGCGCATAAGGTCTCAGCTTTACAGCAAAGTTCACCGCTAACTCATTTGTATGACGAATGTTTCCCAGTACTACAGTGAAGCTGCACTGCTCTAAAATACCACCCTTACATATGATATTAAGTCTACGGAAGATTGACTTATTCATATACTTATGTCTACTTACGTAGAATTTTGTGGGAAAAAGGGGTACTGGATAAGGCTGCAGATACGGATACATTACTCAAGCTTTTTCATTAAATCTTGTATAAAACCCTTTATGTAATTTGAGGAAAAGAAAATCCATTATCTTTACTTTTCATTTAGCCACATCATGGCCTATTTCAGATTGAAAGCAGAAGTGCCAATGTTGGGAGTTGTTCTCCTAACATTTCCAATTTAGTTGTTCAGAGTTTTAGATGCTGGTGGTTGTTTTTTTTTCTGTATCTCAAGCTTAATTCAGCAGTTCCTGAACCTGTTCTTTCACTAACTTGTAACGTGAAGTGAGATGACTTGAGGAGGGATGGGTTTGTATTTTGACCCTTCTTACAGATGGTATCTTCCCTGAGAACGTTATGTCCAACCTGTTCATTTGACTTTGTCTGTCTTTGGTTTACCACAATGCATTGGTGTTAAAAACTGGTCAGCATTTCAGGAGCCGGCCGATGAGCACATCAGTTATCCTTGCCTGGAGGGTAGGAAAAACCATCTGAAGAGCAGGGTGGAGGGCTGGAGATGTTTATCCTTTCTGCCATCCAGTTTTTGTATCTAGCCATTGCAAGTATGTGAAACTGGATAAGACCTCCTGATTTTTTAAACTCAAATGGTTGGTTGTGTCTGTAAAGATTCCTGTCTTGATTTGGTAGTATATTGCACCTGCCCAACAGGGTAATTTACAGAAGACAGAAAAACCAGTCTGACATAATGGGATATGAATGAGGGATAAGAAAAAACAGATACTTATAATAGATAAATAATAGATCATTATTCTTTCCTGAAAGTTTTACAGATATACATAATAAATATGGATGGGTCTAGATGGTGCCTCTACATGTTGACACTGCTTTCGGCTAACCAATTTCTAGTCTGCTTCACATGTAGATACTAATGAAAAAAAAAAAAGAATGTAATTGTGAATTGCTGTGGGAGTGGTTTTTAATATTAAAAAGGAAACCATTTTTAACCATGTTAATATAATTTTTTCTCTCATGATGTGAAGTTTACTTTATCAATTTATTTATATTTTTTGATATGGTGTGTTGTTTTGGTGTTTTGTTTTAACCAAACTATGGGTGTTGGTTTTTTTTTGGGGAGGGGGGAAATTTTTATTCCTTTTTAAAAAATGTAAGAATGTTTAATTTGCATGGATTAAGATGAATGGTGGGGTTAACCAACATGTTTGCATTAGAAAATATCATGTAATTTTTTCTTTAAGTAAATCTTCTTTAATGGTCTACATAATAAAAGAATTTACATATTTAGGATGCAGGACACAACAGAAAATTTCCAAATTATTATTTTATAAATCTGGTATATATGGTATCTGTTATGCTAAAAAAAAAGGCATAATTAAAACAATTTTTAAATAGTTTTACTCTAGATGCAAATTTTGTAAGAAATTGTATGGAAAGAGTCAGTTTCATAATGAAACGAAAGAAATCAGAGCTGTGTCCCAATAGGTTAATTGGAGTAGTAAATTAAAACTCATCATGCCGTACACTTTCTACTCATTCTTCATAATTTACTTTCATGAATAACTTTGTCTTGTAGGTATGGTTTCAGAGAAGCAATAGCAATATATTTCTAGCTTCAAGATTGAGTAAGCTGCATCTAACCCTCAAAAACTTTTCTGTTCATGCCTATTTTCGAAAGTATGCTTAGAATCTGTTTTTCTCCCAGTAACTTCTTTGTTTGCTGATCTTGAAACTATGTGGCTCCTGAGCATCAACTTCAAAATTCAGGTGATTTTTCTCTTAACAATCTGATTCTGTATTTATTGAGCTGCCCTGAACTCTTGCCTCCAGCTGATTCAGTTTATGTTCCATGTCAACATTAGCAGGGCACGCAGTATATAGCCTTGCTGAACACTACATTTATGTGCTGATTGCATTGTCTTTGCTGCTAAATTCTTACAGAAGACTCAGAAGAATGTTGTCCTTTGGCCATCGTTAGAAACCTGAGGAAAGGAGTAACAGTAATTAAAGTTATTTATAAATCATAAATTTGTTCGTTAAAATAATGTTTATGTCTCTGTGTGTATATATGTTGAACACTTCTATAGTTGCATTTTTTTCTATGTTTGCAGAAAAGGGGGATGTGTGTATATATATATACAGAGCTGTTTCCATTTGTTCATGTACATGTGCGTATAGATATACGTATAGGCTTGTGGCAGTCTTTAGCAGTCTGTTGATCGTATAGGGATAAATTTGGTTTACAAGATTGCAGAGATCATTCCTGAGATTATATTAGAACTTTTCTATATTGCAACCACAGCCTTACATAATGTATCTCCTGCCGTATTTATAGAGTCAATACAGAAAACAGGGAGTTCTTAATTTTTTTGGTAGATTTCAAAGCAAGTTCAGCAACAGGAATATCCACTACAGATAAGTGTGAAATGAAAGTACATCATTTTATAGGAGCTCACTTTTCTCTTGGGTTGACTTCACATTAAATAGATAGTGATAGGGTATCTGATACGGTGCTAGTATTCAATGTACATTGAATTTTAGACTGTGTAAACATTAAACTTTTAGCTTTTTAAAGTTTGAAGAGGTGCTGACACTCAGTCTAGCTATTAAGCAGCCACACAAATTACATTTGACAAAAAAATGTGAAATACTAATCCAGTAATGTGTAGCTAATTAAGATGCCTATAAAGTAAAAAATACTGTGTCTGATTTTTTTCTTTTTTAACATTGTTATTTTGTTTGCAGTGGAATGAAAATTGTTCATGTTTATGAGCAGAAAGCTCAGTAATATTTTCAGTGAGTGGAAAAAGAAAGAGAGTTCAAGTCTCTTAAAATATTTTAAAGGTAGGGATAACGTTTTATATACTGCATGGAACCGTTCAGAATGTTTTGGCAGAAGACTATGACTTAGTGTGAAAGAAGAGTAGCAGACAGAATATTTGAAAAGGTTTTTGGTTACGGAAGTATTAGAAAGTGTTAACTAATGTGCAGATAACAACAGAACCCTAGTGGTATCGACTGTCACAGTTGTACATACATCACTTGCTTTTAGAAGCATTTTTTCTTAATTTCTTTCTCTAGCAGACAGTATTTCTTACTAGCAGTGCTTCTCATAGGAATGTATTTCTAATCTGATTTTTGCTTTCCTTCTTATTTATAGCAATAATCTTACTTGATGTTCTGAACGTAAAACCAAGATTTTTTTTCTTCTCTCTTCCCTGTGTGTTCTTTTCCTTTCACCTAAACTGATAGTAGTTAATTTTTAATTTGAGGTACCAACAGCTCAGTTAATGTCTGACAGCTTCTGTTGTGAGTGCTATTAAAGATAAGACTGTGTCTGAAGCGAAAGCTTTTCAAATCCCCTACACGCTTTTTCCCTGTAGAGGCAAAACTTCTGTCTGGCTTTCGTCTTTCTGTGGTAAACTCTTACTCACCTCCCTTACTTCTGAGGATTTGTGAAGTGCCAAATACACTCCGTAACAAGCAGATGTAATGATGTCCATGAATTACTTCAGGCCAGTGTTAGAAGATTGCTTGCTATTAGTACAATTGGAACACTCTTCTAATACAGGCAAAAAAAAAAATGCTTATGTTGGAAGATCATTAATCCATGAAATGGATTTTTTAGAAATTATATGAATATGTTTATGTTGGGACTAATAAAGATCACATTGGTTGGGAGCGACTGGAAAGAAGTTACAAAATGAAGCGTAGAAAGAGAAACGATGATTTTTATATGACTCTTGGATGTATAAGAAACAAGATCTGAGGAGTAGATCAGGAGAGGCTTATGACAGGCGAGCAAGAGGTGAGGACAAGGCAAGAAAGTCGTAATTACCAGGAAAGAAAGTAGTTAGACTGTGGACAGTGTTTTTCACTTTGAAGTGAAAAAGTGCTGTTGGGTGGTTTGATTTTTGTAAAGAAGGAAGAATTTAAGTGAAGGGCAAGAGTTAATAAATGTCCTGAGCCACAGCAGAAACTTTCCTATTAATGAGGCTAAGCACTGAAGAATAGATGAGCCAGAATATGGGGAAAGGATTGAGAGAAGTCAAAGTTGATCTGGACTAGCCATAATAAGTTTGAGCTGCTAACAGGCCATTTAGAGCAATACATTGGAAGCGATGTCAAACATGCGGAACGGGGAACTGTCTAGTTGTGAAAAAGAGATGAGTCACTGACTCACAAATTATAGCTGAATCCACATAATAGTCACCAGAGATAAGATTAAAAGGTAGGAGAACACAGTACAATAGAGAAAAGAAACTATAAGGCAAAAGCTGGAGAAGTGAAAACTAAACTACAGGACCACAGAAACAGATGTGAAGAAAAGGAGTGTAGGCAGTGGTATGAAAGGCAGTTAAGGTGTTAGGATGGCAGGATTTACAGCTTAGCTAAGGATTAATCAGCATAGTAGAAAACACTGGTAGAGAAAGAGCAGGACACACAATTTATAAGGAGGCTGTAAACCTCTGCTTAAAAATGCGTCTGAAAGGTAAGGGATGAAGGTATGGCTGTGAGATGAACACTGCAATGGCAGATGGAATTGAAGATCCTTTAGTTTAGAATGTGTATGGACCAGTAAGCAGAATCAGAGATTACGGATAAACTAGACAGAGTAGGAGCAATGGATGGAGTCAGGTAGTATAAGTATGGCAGTGTGATGAGCAACAAGTAGTAGGGCAAGAGGAAGATGCTTTAGACAGTAAACACAAAAAGAAATTAAAGGCAAAGGAGAGAAGAAATAAATCTAAGCCTGTTGGATTTTCCTTCAATGAAAAGCCTGAGATCCTGGACAGGTTACAAGAAGAGATGGTATGGCAGTAGGTCCTGCTTTTCAGTGTTCAGCCATGAAAAGAAAATTTTGAAATACCAAACAACTGTTGTGTGATTAAAGATTCAGGCATGTAATAGTCTGCTCAACCAACCAATCAAGCCCAATTACTCTGACTGTATTTTAGCGCATGTGGAAGTTGAGGAACAATACAGATTGACCAGCTCCATCCAGTTGCCTTTGGACAGATGCAGCCGGTTCACCAGCTGGCAAATAGTGATACTGAATATTCAAGCGGCTGTGAATCCTCTTAATGGTCTTTTCACTACCTACATATGTTCCATTGCTTCTTGTGCAACACAGAGAAGTATCATTTCCCTTTCCTCTGGTATACTAGTTCCTTGTTCATCTTCCTATCCTTATGTTTCGTTCTGCTGCATTTATAATCTGTACAGTAGTATTTCAGGGTCAGTGGTACCTCTTATGATTATTTTATTCTTCTTTCAATTACCAAACAGATTCAGAACTCTCGAAGCCTTTCATCATAAAGTAATGTTTTAATCTACAGATAAGCTCTCCAGGTCCTCTCTATTAAAGAATTGGAATATTCTCCACTTCAGTGTCCTGAACTGCTTATGACATTCAAGTTTGGTGTATAAGATGTGTCTATAGCTTGCATTTTGAGTTTTTGTAGCCTTTTTTTTAGTTGCGAGCTCTGCTGTAAAAATACAAATTCTGCCATCTTATTTTAGATTCTGGTAACCAGCTATTTTTATTTTCTTTGCCTCAACAGCAGTGTTTCCTAACTCAAGTAGCAAAATCAACTCCTAGTCAAAGTCATCCGTTTTCTACAAATGGGTAGAACATTCTGACAACTAACACAGCAAAAGCTAGCAAAAACTAACTAGGTTGTGTTTACAGCATGAGCTTAAACATCAGTTACTGAATATTTTAATACTTGAATTTATTATTACCTACTAAATGAATGTGCCTTCTGGAAAAGTTTGTCTTCAGAGCAAGAAATGTTTTGAGCATGGAAAAAGTAGCCAGTATGTCAAAGGCTGAAAGGTTCAATTTGTTGAAAGATGTTTCCTTTGCAATACATGTTTTTAATGTTTGTAAAGATACTGGCCCGTGATGCTGCTATGTCTTTCTCTCTGGAAATTATTTCAACTCACACATTCCTCCTCCTTGCAGAATAAGCAAGTTTCTTCCATTAAGTTTGATCCTTTTGTGAATCTTCTCTATTAGAAGATTGCCTTGGCCACATTTTTTTCCCATTGAAAAGGTAAATGGCTAAGTCATTTTTATCTGCCTTGTGTTAAGAAAAGCTCAAGCTCAAAGTCTAAGCCTTTAAAATCATATATACAGGTATTGCAAAGATTAAAAACCCAGAGAAGTTAGATACAGCCTCTGACACGAGGATTTTGTTTAATGGAACCATTCTTTCTCTTGATTTATAAATAATCCCCTTACTTAAGCACCCTGAGACCATAGTAGCCTTTTCAGACAGCTGTTACGCATGGCTCTGTACAGATGACCGCTACTGCTTTTTGCCGTGTTACCAGAAACGTGATGGACAGGCCTGTGGTGGTTTTATAGAATCATAGAATCATAGAATTCTAGATTCTGTGGTGGTTTTGGTTCACTTTCTCCAAGTGTACACTTCCTAGTTTAAATTTCATGCGACTGTCATCGCTTCGTATTCTTATTCCGCTTAGTCTTCCTCACACTGGCAATATTTTTTCTTACATTCTTTTTATTCACAAATTGTATTCACAAAGTTTATTTAATTGATTTTAGCCAATATTTAATGTGTTAATGTGAATGATAAATAAAAACATTACATTGCATTAGAGTATTATAAACCCAAGGCTGTGCGAAGGGGTTTTTGTCAGCTGATAACTATGTGGTTTATGGGAAACTAATTTGAATAATAAATTTGGAATAGCAACGGTTTTAATATTTTTCTATTTTTTCATTTTTTAACACTTCGCATATTTTCTTCAAAACATCAATAAAATCAGGAAATGTTAAGTTCTTCTTTCAACATGTTAGCTACTCCTCAAGTATTGTTATTCCTGGTACTGTGTAAGTTTGATGGCAGTGTCAAACACGTTAGTGCATATCATCAAGCACCTCAGTACAAGCTCTGTGCTAGTATCTGTGCTGATAACCCTGTATGTTACAGGTACTAAGGAAGATTTGTAACTGGGATTAAAAGTGTGGTGTTGGGCTTTGGGTTGTGGCTTTAGTTTCATTTGGGTTTTGTTTGTTTTGTATTTTTGAGGGGGTTTTTCCCACAAAAAATACATCAGTCCTTTAAATAGCATTGTCTATATGTAAACAGCTGTGATGTTCAGCTGAGTATCTTTTGTCCTGCTTGTAATTACAATGCTGTGCAAAATGGCTCTTCTATTTAAAATAATTTGTGATATATGAGGGTAACTTTTAAAGTAAACAGGCAGGTTTTTCCAAATCAGAATACATTTAAGTATTAGCCAACAAAAGCGGTGACAGAAACATGGGCCTGTGACTGAGTCACATACATAAAATAAAAAATATATTTCTAAAATTCATGAGATAGGAGAGGATGCATTGGTCTTTGCTAGTGTGACTAGATTTTGAATTACAAATTTTGCTTACTGGGAAAAGGAAGTGTAAAATCTTGTCTTTTACTTATTCTGAGTTATTTTCCTTGATGGCAGTTTTTGCCATGACTCTCAGGTTTTATCGTTAGGCATGTGCTTGGTGTTTTAAAGGCAATAATCACAAGTGAAATCTGCTGCCTCTCTAACTTTATGGAAGTGTAATCAATACCTGCCAAACTTGTTGGCTGATAGCTTTCTTTTAGTTTTTCACTATTTCCACTGAGGAAAACCAAAACCAGTGAATGACTTTCTTTTCTCAGAAATATAAAATGTAAAAAAAATTCCTGTGCAACCTCCCCTTACTCTGTTCAGAATATTTCCTACCCCTTTGTAATGCATCTCTACCTTTTCACTCGTCTCTGCTCTGCTCTACAGTTAAGTCTTATGTTTCTATTAACTTGTAAATTTCTAAGCTAAACTGTTTCTTCCTGCTCCCCCAAATAGCTTTCACTTATTCCCTTGCATTTTAGCTGCTAGTGCTTCTATTCATAAACTAATCTTAAGGCCCTAGAGAACTTTGTCATTTGTCCTTTGAAATGCTCCTCAAGTTTTGATTGAAATACAGTCTGTTAAAATTACCCTTTTGCTGCGTCCTTCTGGTGAAAGAACTGGAAGCTCACCAAACTGACTCAGTATTCCCACCCCAGGTTTGACTGCACTGTGGTTGCAGTCAAGTGCCATAATAAGTACAGCAGTTTGAAGTGTTTGATGAATGTCAGTTCTATAAAAAATAAAATTTAATGTCACTTTTTCTCTTTTTTCACTTTTTAGTATTGGTTTTCTGCTTTAGAACCAAAAAAGACCCAGCAGACGCAGAATACTATGGTTGAAGTCAAAGCATTTTGAATTAGCAGTTTTCATTGAACTTTATTCATGTTCATTCACGTATTTGTGATGTCCATGGAATTCTTGGCATTGATTTGGTAGAATAAGACTGTTCAAATTTACCCTAAAAATAAGATCTGATGCGGAGCTTGTAGGCATCTTGAAAGCAAAATTCTGAACTTTCTGTTTGCTTAGAGTGTCACAGTATGTATTTAAACTTCTTTTTTTAGAGTTTCGGCTATCCATAATAAATATGTTTCTTTTGTAGCTCAAACAAAATTGAATTTCCATTCCCTCCATTTGAAAAGTTTTTTTTTTCAGTTTTGCCAGAAATTTCCGTGGTGTTAGTATCCTTTCTAAGAGCTTTTGTGGTAGGCTTTTGTGATTTGACGCATCCGCTCTGAAACAGAAGAGCTACATGGAAATACAGTGAGAGTACGTTGAGACTTCCCAGGAGCTGCTGAAGCAGTCCAGTCAGGTGGATTCCCCATGGTTTCTTTCTGCCTATTTGCTTAGTGTCCACCGCATGACTTCTGTAAAACCGTGCTTTTTGTCTCCTCTCTCCCGTCATCCAGTGGGTCTTCCAGGTGGACACAGAAGTCTGCCCCAGCTCCTCTCGGCTGTGCCCCAGCTCCTCTCAGCTGGAGTATCAGCTTTCATCTCTCACCTAGGTCACCGTAGCTCACAGCAGCAGTTCAAGTGTATAGGAAGTAAAGCTCCCCTGCAGGTTTTGAACAGGTTGAACTTCAAACTCCGCGTGTGATACATATTTATTTACCTGCTTTAAAAAAATATCGAGAATGACTTTTTATGAACTGCTTTAACCACTGAAACATATCCTACAAAACATTCCTGGTCTCCATTGTGGATATGAAATTTTGATGCTATATTAGTAATTTAGTGTGACAGATGGATTAGCTGAGGGGCAAAACATTTCTAGGGGATCATCTAGGGGCTACAACATTGCTAAACTTTCAGCTGCTTGACTTTGCAACTTTGACGAAACCATTGCTGATGATATGTTTAATTCTGTATGTGTGAGTCTATAAACAATTCTGCATGCTGATTGAGTAACCTTGTCGTGGTTTTACCCCAGCCAGCAGCTGGGCACCACGCAGACGCTCGCTCAGTCCCCCTCGTCAGGAAGGGGGAGAGAATCGGAAGAGTGAAAGTGAGAAAACTCGTGGGTTCAGGTACAAGAGTTTAATCAGTGAAGCAAAAGCCACGTGCACAAGCAAAGCAAAACAAGGAATTCATTCCCCACTGCCCACGGCAGGCAGGGGTTCAGCCATCCCCAGGGCAGCAGGGCTCCGTCACGCGTAATGGTGACTTGGGAAGACAAACGCCATCACTCCGAACGCCGCTGCCCCCCCTTCCTCTTCCCCCAGCCCCTTATAAACCGAGCATGA
>VWZZ01001868.1:13228-204655 GCA_013399095.1 Psophia crepitans
AGCGCTGCTTCCAGCACAAACCCAACACACAGCCCCACACTGGCTGCTGTGAAGAAAATTAACTCTCTCTCAGCTGAAACCAGGACAAACCTACATATTAGACTAAAAACTTCCTTTTGCTTCTCTATAAAATATAATCTCCTTCAGGTAACTAAGGCATGACTGCAGCTGAACGAGTAGCTAACTTAAGTCCGGTAGTTCATTAGATGGGTAGCTAAAAGAGTTGCTGGAGCCTGCAGTAACGTAGCTCATCAGCATAAACATTACAAATCAAGGCATGTTACCAATGTCTGATGGAAGTGCTGTATCTGTATTAAACAACTTGATGAATACTTACAGAATACTGTAGTGCTGTCTCAAAGTCTATCCCCAACAGCTTTCCTTAAGCAACAACTTCTTTGTATTGCAACAGGGACAGAATGTGGAAAAGAATATAGAAAGGTTATTTGACTCCCTTTATTTGTATAAAATATTTTTCCTTTTATATATCATTTTACTAGCAGCTATTCCACATTGGCATAAACAGAATAATCTTTTCTACCAATAACCTTACAAATTGCTTTAGAATGCCACACTTCACTGTGTAGTGACACTTGCACTCTGAGCTGCTGCAAAACCTCATTTTGTGAAACAAAACCCATGTCACTTTACATGGCAAGGGAGTGAATGCTGCATTCATAGCTCGTATAGAATCTGACAGTTCTAAACTAAAACAAATTATTTGGAAGGTCAACTCTCTTCTTCATTGACCTTGATATTAATAATGTTTGTGCCCTGGAATGTAAATGAAACACGTTACCAAGGTCCTTCTCCATCAAAATAAATTAACAGCTTTTTAATTTACCTATCTATGAACTCTGGTTATTTTCAAACATGTAATTTCAATCTACCTAAATCAATTTAACCAGGGACAAGGCTAGGATGTGACTCATTTGCTTCATGCCAGTGGGTAGCATTATGCTGCTAAAGGAAGAAATTCTGACAGATTTGTGTGCCCGAGAACCTTCTTGGCTATTTCCAGTTGACAAAATTTCCACAGCAGCTAATGTCCAAGTGTGGGATCCATGTGTGAAAAAGATCTCATCTGAGGAATATGTACTCATTATTCATGCTCAAAGCTATTAGGACAATTCCTTTCAATAGTTCTTCCTTTAACCTCAAGAGATTCTTTATTTCTGATGTAGCTCTACTATGTAACAACAAGAGGAACCAAATTATGAAATGTAGATAACTGTAGAAATAAAAGATGGCAATATAAAGAACTGTTCCTCACTTGCCAACAGATTAAGAAATGCAATTACATGAAGTCAGTACAGAGTCAGACTGTGATACCTGTTCTCACTGCTTGGCTCTGCAGAGAGCAAGTTGAAAGGGATTCAGTAATTCTGAGGTGGAAGGCAGTCAGCACTTCTTGTAAAGAGCTTTCAGGCTTTCAATTAGGAAATTTATTCTTGTCGTTACCTTGTTCTGTCCCTTCTTTCACGGCAGTAAGCTGGAATCCTGGCCTGAAAAAAACATTACAGTTTCTGTATTTGGCGTTATAAGTCAAGCTTTCCTTATGTACACTAGAGTATATAGATAACAGTAAAATATAAGCTAAGGCTGGAATATAGCTATGCTATATGGTGCAAAAATGCCTAGCAAAAAATTGCTTTTATTTTTTTATAATCCAGCGTTGCCAAAATCAGAGGTCATGTATTGCTAGATCTGCGTTCTTAACTGTATACTGAAACGAACAGTTTCTTCTTGTGTGTACTAGTTATTCAATAAAACTTGCATCACTTTTATAAGTTTGGAAATAGAAATCAGGATGGTCATATCTGAAAGGATAGGCTAGTATGTAAGAAAAAGCTGTTTTATTTATGTGTATTGATTCATATCCTTTATAGGGAAAAAGTATTTTATTTACATGTTTTGATTCATGTCCTTTTATTAAGCAAATTCTTGAGAATGAAGACTCCTAGATGGGAAGGAAGAAAAAAGCATAAATTCAAGTGCTCTTGACACAAGCAAGGAAAATTGAGTGATTCTTTGGGGTGGCTTGAGACTATGAATATGAACTGCACTTGATTTTAAGACATGTGATATTATGATCCCACCATGTCCCTCAATGAAATACTGGTTAATGTGCAGCCTGGGTTGTGTTGTTCACTTTTCATTTTGAAGATCCAGAGTCAAAAAATAGTTACATATCTTGGTGGGTTGGATTCTGTTCCCTACCACATACTACATGTCACAAAAAAAGAGAGAAATGTTTGTATTGTCACTGTTATACAGATTCAATTTAATGCGAACATGACCTCTAACTAGAGAATCATGTTGGCAGACTCAAAATGCTCCACATTGTTAGTTTTGCCTCCCCCAACCCCTTTTAGTGTACCTGTACAGCCTGTTGGCCTCTCTGGTCACTCAAAATTGCAGGTTGATGATAGTCTTTACTTCCAAGGTAGATAGTAGTTGCATGGAGCTAACAACATCAGTCTTGAAGTGCCATGTCTGCTGAAGAAATTTCATGCTTTGAGATGTGCTATCAGGGTGATAAATGCTTGTTACCCGTACTATTGCTTGGTTAAAAAAAGTAATCCATATATTAATATATACCCGCTGTGATTTTCAAAAGGTCTAGTGGTTCAGGATGATGTTCTTTTTCATGTCCAAAAATAAACCAGCTTTTCTGCTGAGAAAGTTTGGTTAATATTCTGAAGTCAGGCATTTCTAAATAATTTCAGAACATAAAACCAAACTGCAAGAAATAAAAAATCATTTGTCATCAGTTGTGGTTACTGTATGAAGAACTGAACCACTTCCATGGATAACAGTATGACCTACAAACATTTCTGGTTTTGTAGATTAACATCACTGAGCAGAAGCCTCTCAAGTATGAACCATGCTATTGAAGCATCCACACTTTCACATTGCAGTAGCTGAGACATAATCATTGGGAAAAAGTACTGAAAATAGAAATTGCCTGATTCTTGCCTATTATTTGAAAACAATGAGTTGGAAAACCGGAAGATATCAGGACGTCAGAGAACAGGGGGAAAAATAACAGGAGAATTAAGCTGAAGGAAATAATTGGAAGAGGGGTTGGAAGCTGGACAGAAGAGTCAAAAAGGACAACTGTATTTGCAGCATTGTCAGGGGATAGAAATTATAGACAAAGTGATATGAAATAGATTAAGAATTAAGAGTTTAAGAAGGATTTGACTTGGAAGCAGGAAGACAAAGGGAAGAAGAAAAGTGAAGAGAAGGTCGTATGGAGACAGAAAGACCCAAAGGGAAGGACGACTCCTGTTGACCTGATGGAATAAGTCAATATACCACATGATAGTAGAAGAGGCAGAGGTGAAGTGAAAACTATACATAAAGTAGAAAGTGTGATAGTCATTAGGCCCAGCAAATAATTGTTTCTTGGCCAGGACAGGAACTTCGCTGAAAGAGGACAGAACAGTTTTGTGGTGAAATTGATTTGGTCCCACCTTTTCACCCAAGGGCATTCAGACTGAACAGAAATAGGAAATGGAATTTGGAGATTATAGGTCAGAAGAAGAATGGAGGAGGAGGAGGGATGGCAAAATATATGTTCATTGAGCTGAAAATAGTTCTATATTGTTTTAAAAGGTATCTCATATTTCTTGAAATCCATCAGCTTTGTCCTGACCTCGAAACATAAATCTCTTGTAAAAGCTGACCTAGCAGAGAACTAACGGACGATTTACTTTTTGCAGCATACAAGATGTCCTTTCAGACCCTGACCAGTGTTGTCAGTGCTATTAATACATTTATCTAAAAGCATTTATTTTCAACAAAATCAAAATAGAAATTACTTTCCAAACTTCCTTTAAAAAAAATCAGCCAAATCAGCTTAGTAAAAAGAAAACTATTTTTTCTATCACAATGCATGCAAACTTCTGTTTGTTAAAAATCAAGAAAATTAATGGCTAAAGAGCATAACTCTTTCATTTTTCTGTCGAAACTGTATAATGTGCAAGGCTAAGTATCCGAAAAAAGTGGAATGTCTTTGGGCAATGGATCTCAATGAGAAGGATGATTATTGTCTTGCAAAATGTATTCCTGCTATGGCCGTGACTAAGACTCTGCATTATGAACCAACCTGGTTTGTACAAGGGGAACGTAGAAACTCAGGCCAAAAAGATAATCCTCACTTCCAACAACTTTTCAGTTAGTAAGTTAAATGTGAAGCATTCCTCAGGCTTTAAGATTTATGGTACTACTTATACAGTGGGTAACTAGAGAATGAAAGCATACAAGATTGTTAAAAGCCATGTCTGCTTTCAAATAACAATAAATTTTACAAACTTTCCATTTAAAAAAATTCTCATGGTATCAATGTCAGCATTAGAAATTCCTTTCATGGTATAGGAAAAGGCACACTGGAAGAACTGATAAAGGAGCCATTTTATATTAAATAGTTCTTTTTTTCTTAAACTGTATTGTTCTAGTCATCAATGCAGTAATTTTTCAGTCATTAAAGATTACTTTTTTCAGTATCAGTTTGCACAGCTCACCAAAAGACCCCTTTGGATATCAAAATTACTTATTTGAAATACTTTTCATGTATTTGAATATTTACAGTTTTCATTAGAGAATGTCCTTTTTTACTTAGAAAGGAATGAGAAATGACCTGATAGCAAAACCAGCCTAACTTTTTTTCCTAAAAGAACTGATTTGCCAAATCTGATCCTGCTATGTTTGAAATGAGTTTTAATGAATTTTCCTATTCTCATTGGCTTCCTTGGTATAGGGTGAGTTTCTTTCATGTTTGGAATCTCTGCTTCCTTCTTTAATTCTAAAATAGAGGAAGCATTTTAACTTCTTTTCATCTCTTCCCCAAATCAAGACAAATGTGAAGCAGCAGGATTTGGGAGATAAAAGATACTTAATAGCAATGCTGTTTTATAGGGTTTCTTTAAATTTAGTTACTAGTATAGAGTTCATCTGTAGATGAAGAAAGGATTGACTCAAATTTAATTGTAAGAAGATCTAAGATATATTTTGTATAAGAAGATGTAAGTTAGATAAGAAGATTCAAATATAAGTGTATAAATCTGTACTATTTATTTTTATTTTATATCTCCAGTACTTTCCTATTAACACATCAGGTACTTTTCTTTTGCTGATGTTAATTTCAGTGACAAAGAACTATGGATAATTCTCAAATAAAGTAATATATCATTACCGAAATAGATGAGTGGGGGTAATTTAGCGATGCAGGACCACACAAAGCAATTGAGGGTACTGGAATCTGCTCCGTAATATTTACTTTCTTTTTTAAAATATACCCAAATTTAATTAAAATTGGCTTAAGAAAGGGGAAGACAAAGATTTTTAAGAAAAGCTCAGTTAAGTTTTTTACTTTCAAAAGATACTATTTTTTCTTTGCAATAGTAAGTTAATTGTTCCAGAACGTTTTAAATTTTAACTTTTGACAACATGAAATCATTTCTAGTTTTGGAGTCAGATGCTAGTCAAGACAACTGCTTGTTGTTTAACAACATTAATGTTAAATGTTTAAATGTTTAACAACATTTTGAAGAGAGAAAAAGCAAACCTCTAAAGTAATCTAAACCCACGTTTTTTCACATATATAATTATTAGAGACCAAGGGTAAGATATTCTGTTCAACCTCAGATATCAAGGAGCGAAGCCAAAAGTTAACCATGGAACTACGTGGTGAGCCTAAGAGGTACATAACCAGTACTGCCAAGGGGAACAGTAGGGCATTCAGAATCTCTGTGAGGAAGATCCAGGAGATGATCCAGCCTCTGTGGCATGCTGGTATTACGGGAATGTTGTCATTTGTTTGTTTGCCTTTTACTGACATACTGGGAATGGAATTAATTTCAAGATGAGACAAAAGCATGCAGAAACTAACGTGTTCGTCTCTTGTGAAAAATGTGTCTGATAGTGCAAGATAATAATACCTGAGATAGATAACCGGTCTCAGGGCATGCTTGGTCCATGTACAGAATTAAATTAACATACAGCCATCAAAAATCAAAACTGTAAGCATCTCTCAGTAACACAACAGAGCATAATTAAAATGCTGTGATTTTATGGTTGATCTATTGTCAGGAAGCATCTGGGCCTTTTCCACCAAATTTTACCGTTATGGCTCTCTGCTAGCCTGACTGTGAGGGTTGTTCATTGATTCAGTTATACAAACATATGTTTAAGCACAGAAGTAGTCTCAGAGGTTTTCAGACCAGTAAAAGTAGTTGCCTGTGTGCTTAAGCATCTCGCTCATTGTCTTTATCTCTTCACAAGCTATAGCTATTGTTTAGGGAATTGGACATCTGACAGGAAAATGCCTTCTGATCATGTTAAACTGACTAAATATAAAGCAAATAGCTGTTTCCTGATCTGGGGGGAAGCGTGTATGTTTAGAACTGAACGGTGAAAGAAGTTAACCTGCCAAACACAAAGCCAACAAACTAAACATTTAGTTTACTTACTCCTTAAAAAAAGAGGAGGAATGTTACCGAGAGAAAAGGAACAAAGAGAGCCAGTTCGAGGCACGAAGGAGGCTTTGGGGTGCAGTGTTACGCCATATGAAAACTGCACAGGCCAGGTTTACTGACCCATGGTAGAATCTGGTGAAGCAACCCAGGTCCTCTAATTTCCACTGAGCTGAATAAAAACTCAAAAAGCTGTATGATCACTGTAGAAGGGCAAAGCTAATACAAACAGGTTTGTTTTCTCTTCCACCCCACAAACAGTAGAAAAAGACAGTAGAAAAAGAGTCCTACCCACCCCCTGCTACCCTCTGGGTATTTTCACCTAACAAATTATTTTGTTATTGCAGAGCCTTGTGAGATTTGGATGTTCTTGAGCTCTCCTACATCCTTCCAGTGGCTTAGAGATTTATGTAGCTTTTGGCTCCTTGCATGAAAAGTGTCAAGTTGTTTCAGGGCAGTAGGGTGTGTTCTGCAAACTGTTGTCTTGGCAATGTGCAGAATATTCAAGGCCATCCTGGTCTAAGGGTTTTTCCAGGGTGCTCTGTGATTGCAGCGGACTGCAGGAGGTGACCAGGGTGATCCCTTCCATACTCTCAGGTAGTTCATTTCCATGTTCTGATACAGTTTCTTGATAAGTATTAGAAGTCCTGGGGCTTTCTCGTTTCATTCTTTGTCATTTCAAGGCAGTATCGGTATCTTAGGGTGGTTATGTAGGAAATTGTAAAGTTACACAGAATTGTCTGGCTTTGCTTTAAACAAGGTAAGCTGAACTAAGCAGGTAGATGAATGAGGCTGTCCCAGCCAGTAAATGTCAGATCCTCTACTTTTTTATAGTAATTCTGCTACTTTGATTCTCAGGGACGTTTTCTCCATGCTCTACCAAAAATTTCAGACCTGGTCAGTCTTAAGTACTAAGGACTAGCTAAGGCCAGCAGTCTGGCCAACTCTGTGCTATCCCTGGAGCCCACAGAGGTTGAAATCCTTCCTGCAAGGTTCTTGACCCAGTTGAATCTGACTCCATTTTTTCTTGCCTTTCTAATCTTAAGATGGTATGTGCCTTTGGCCACCCTCCTTCAAGGGGCAATCGCAACATCTGTGATAGGTTTGGCAGAACGGCCATCTCCACTGCAGGGCTACCTGTTACCTTCAGGCAGAAAACCATGCTGTATGCTACCCAAGTCTGAGTAGGTCTACCTCATAGGTGCTTCTCTGCCTCGTGTTGCTTCATGGATATACTCTTGGTGCACAGGAAATAACTGGCAGCTGATAATTTAATTTGTTTCTGGCTCCTTCCTTATTTGGAATGAGTTAGCCACTTAATTCTGCATACTGTAATGGAAAAGAATAGGAAGCTATTATTTGCATATATTAAGTTAAATCGCAAAATTCAGACGTGAAGTTTTATATTGATGTTTGGAAGACTGGTGTAAGTAAAGTGCTGTTTTTAATAAACAGGCTTGTGGCACAGAATATGCCAAATCAATATACTTAGCAGACTTCCAAAAGAGATGTTCCTGTGCTCCTGCAGCACAACCTTTTGCCTCCTGCCAAGGTAATTATCACTATCAATGACAATATCTCTCAACCTCTATATTAGTTACATTGCTTAAGGCTTCACAAGGCATCCAGGCGGAATAAAGACCTAGAACCCTGTTAATGAATGTCTCTCGCTGAGTTTCTATGTGCCATATCCAGACTGGAGCACACCATCTTCCTCCGTTACTCATATGCCATAAATTACACAGTGTTTGTTACGGTTGTTATTTCAGAATGGTACACTGACCTAACTCAAGATTTTCACACAGCCTCACTGGTTTTGCACAGAGTGACGTAAATCTCTTAAATTCTGCCATGGAGGCATCTAAATTGGGATCATCTCCGCTCTTCCCTTTTATAATTCTGGACTCTATAGCCCAGTATCCGAGATACGGGTGATTCTTTGACAATATGTATTTTGTGATATAATGTTGCATGGCACTGTATTCTAAAGACTATGCCTTTCTATATATGCAGAAACGACAACAATTAAATTTTTAATGCGTTGTTTATTCACACATTCAGTTTTATGCCCATACTGGTGTGACTGCAATGTGTTATCTGAAGTAAATATTTCTGCCTCAGTCTTCTAATCATATAAAGAATATAATTTATGTCTGTCATAAGCATATGTATGGACTTCATCCAGTGCTTGCTTGGTGCACTCTAGTTTGTAACCAAAAATGCAACAGGGTAGGAGCTTTGTATTCTGGGGACACTGTAAGGAAAGGGGGATGTATGTGTGAGCAGATACAGCTTGATAAAGGCATACGTGCCTGCAAATACGCCTGTACATAAGGTAGTGTGGTTTCATTTAGGGCTACTGAACATAAAAATTCCTTATCTTAGTATTTTAATTATATAACACAGTAAGTGCAAGTAGCAAAAAAATAAAAGGGGGCAAAAAAAATCCTTATGAGGGCAGAACATAGAACAGTCAACAATTTAGAATTATTACTGAATTAACTTTATTATGTTTAAACAGTCCAGCAAATATTGTCAACTGACAGAAAATACTGTTAACAGTCTTGCAGTCTTTTGGTTCTATACTACTACTTCATCTTTGTTTAAACCACACAGTTTAAGAGCACATTTACTTTTTGGTTGAATAATTCCAATGCTAGTGATGAGATACTGCTTTGGGCTTTAGGAGGATAAATGTAGTATTAACAGTGGTGGCAGGTGAATCACGTTAAATGTATTATCAGACATGTTGTTTCTTTGTAATACAGCCTTGCCCAGAGAGTCAAATGTGATGAGCCCTCTACAGATGAATAGTGAGAGGCATTTGTAGCTTCAAAGAATTTTGTAAAACAAGATGGTGCAAAGAATGAAGAGAGGGATAAAAATTTCCTGTTTATAATGCCATATAAAAGCAATCTTAAGGCGTTAGGGCTAAAGGAGAACTTAGACTGTCCTGTAATTTAGTTCTGGAAATCAGACAAAATCCCAGAGGTGCAAACATTCAGTCCCCATGGCAGACAGTACTGCAAAGGTGAAATTTTAAAACCACTTGGGGTTCCCTTGATTCTCTCCTACTGAAGTCAATATTTCTATAGACATAATTTAAGACCCAGTCCTATAGTCTGATCCTTGTAAGTACTGCAGGAAACTTAAAAGTGGCAGTGTTTATTCAAAATACTACAGACTTTAAGTAATCCTCCAAGCTCCTTCAGGAGTTTGCTATTATTGTCTTTGCATTATTAGCAGGGAAACTGAACAGTGATGTAAACATGGTATCAGAGCAAGTCAGAGACCAATCCAGGATTACAGCTTTAGAGTTCTTGACTTCTAACCCTGTACTAGCTCCGGTGATTCCACTCACCACCACAATAACAGCTTGGTATTTGCTAAGGGGAAAGGTGGAAACAATAAAATAAATATTCAGTTCAACTAGTCCTCAGTTCAACTAATGTGTGGTGATTTCAGCTACGTACTTTATCATGTTTTTCTTAGTCCAGCTTTAAGTTTCATGTATAGCTGAACTTTACTATTTCCCATAAAATATTTTAGAGCACAGGTTTTGGTATCCAGCCAATGCTTTCTTTCCCTGTTCTGTGCTGTTCTGCTTGCTTACAGTGCTGGTCCTGTGCCAAATACTGTCCAAACTTCAGTCATTCGGGTACATCCCACTCTCTTTCCAGGCTTTTATTTTGTTTTGTTTTGTTGGGTTTTTTTTTAACATAGTATCTGCCTGCCTCCCTCATTTCTTCAAAATCTACCTTTTGAGGGTCCCTTTGGCTTTTTGTAACGTTTTCAGTGATCTGTTCAAATGCTTTACTTCTTCATATTGGCAAAAAAAACCCCACCTGAAAGCTGATATGTTTTTTCAACAGGCCAAGATAACTGTATTATCTGTAATATGCATGGAAGATAGCAGTTGAAAGACCAAAAATCACATTAGTCTTTTTTTGTTATATCTCATTGCAAACTCATTTTTAGGAGAGAGCACTGGGTAAATTACAAGACAGTAGATACGGATTTTGTGTCAAGCAAGAATTGCTTTGCAGTTAGGGTAACTTAACCTCTCAACTTCTTTTTTACCTGTACTTAGGGATGTTGCAAGATTCAGTGTAAAAGTACTTTAAAGAAATTTCTTACCATAGGCTCAGAGGAACTGTCTAGGTGCAAAGAAAGGCAAGTATCGACTCTGATGCCC
Source organism: Psophia crepitans (assembly GCA_013399095.1). Taxonomy (NCBI): domain Eukaryota; kingdom Metazoa; phylum Chordata; class Aves; order Gruiformes; family Psophiidae; genus Psophia; species Psophia crepitans. The sequence goes on from VWZZ01001868.1 coordinate 23,903, forward strand.
ACTTGAGTTTATGGAGAAGGTGGGGAAGAAGGAGAGAATGGACTGAGCTTTAAGAAAATAGTTGACAAGGCCGTTTGATTTACTGATATATATCCGTGTACCTGAAGGCACCCCTAATGTTCCTGTTTTACGCTGTCAGGTTATTCTGTTCATAAAGCAACATTGCACGTTGCATCCTAAAATCTCCATGTATCACAGAGCTTTGCTGAAGATCGACACTGCTGTAGATTGTGATATTGTGTTCTGGGGGAAGTAATTTTGCCCGAAGAGCCTGCGCTTCAGTTATTCTTGAGACAGCACTGTAACCTTATAGACAAAATGCTGATTTTTGTCAAAAGGAAAAGAAAGTGACAGTCAGCTTTGCCAGAGTGTGTTGAACATGCATATTTAATGTCACTGCAAAGCATAGATTACAAAATTGTCTGCATACTTCATAAGTGATAGTAGAAATTGATTAAAGCAATTGATTGTACCCTGTGCAAGGAAGTATTTACGGTCATTACATTAATGCCAAAAAGCACCTGTCAGCTTCAGAAAGGGCATCTGCTGATTTGTTGACAGGCAATTTCAAGTTCTCTTTTTACAGAAACTCATATTAAGGGCTTCCTTGAACTAGATGATCTTTAACAGATATTTCCTTTTTGCCAGATGCTGAAATGCAATTTTAGACACATCATGTGGTGTTTTCTTGATTTGTTTAAAATCCATGCTGAGAGGTGCTGAAACAATCATTCTCCGTAACGATGTCTCTTATGCTGTCCCTTCCGAGCTGTGAATGCAGTTATGCTCTCATCTGTTTACCAAAGCTACATTCACATGCACCTTCCCACTCACAATATATTCCCCTACATCTGCTTTGTTTAAAAAACATAAATCTCAAAATCTGTTTAGTAGGACCTGCTAAATTCTGCGTTGGATCATTCAGCAGAGAACTTCAGCGTTTCAGTGGTAAGCAGCTTCTCTCTTTCGGGGTTGCTGTGAGATCTGTGGCATTGTAACAGTTTGGTATAGAAAGAAGAAAGAGAAATAAGTCCCCCTCCAAATCTAGACTGGCTACAGAATTAAGGATGGAATTGAAGGAACTGTGCAAAGGGGCTAATAGAAGCCTCATAACCTAACTGCAGTGTTGCTCCCCTGAATTAGTCTAGTGTAAGTTTGCCTTCACTAGGCCCCTCCTTAGATGTCTAACCCAGCATGTTCTAAGAATATATTCCAGTAGTGGGTGTTCAGTGGCCAGGCTTGCTTTGTCAGTTAGAAAAATAGATGAGGCGCTTTTTTGGATAATGATGTTCTGTGTTGAGGTAGAGTGTGTCCCTGCCTCAAGATGATGCAGACATTTGTTATGTTTTCTAACTTTCTGCTTCTGCCTCTTCTGGGCCATGGGTAGTACAGATTGCTTTTGTTTTATAGTCTTAGCTAATGTGTTTGCAAATTGCAATGAAAGAATCTCAGAAAATTACGCTATACATCAGCTGAGACAGAAGAAATGGTTTTTCCCTTCAAACTGCTCCAGTGTGCTATTTGAGTGCAAATCAGTTTTTATGAAGTGGCTAAAGTTTGGTGTGAATAAGCTATATTTCAGAGAATCTAATAGTCAAAAATTAAACAGGTTTCCTGAAGATGGATAGGAAGATTAAATTAAAGGGTGGTTTACGCTTAACATTTGGCTCTGCAAAGAGGGAGAAATATTGCAATGTGAAATACTTAGCTTCATTAGCAAAAGTAGCCCAATTAAAATATTCACCATATGGGTTTTTTAGGGATTTCAAATAGACCTTTCTTGAATTTTCCTTGATTCAGAGATGCTAACATTAAATGTGACACATGAGCTGGTAATTACAAGGTAATTATTTGATTTTCACTAAATAGACATTTCCATTAGGTTCCTTCTGGCAATATCTAACTGAGGAAGTGGATTTTATAGCCAAATACAATATCAAGATGTCTTTTCTTTACTCAACAATGTAAGGAACAATAACGATAACTAGCTCTTTTAATGTTCCTAGCCATCTGTACCTCGACACTCTGCAATGTCTGATGTGCTACTTTTTGATTAGGCTATCAGATTTGCTGAATGTGGACTTGATGCTTCCTTTTTTCCCTTCATGTAGACTTGCAAAACCACCACTTGCCTTTCATCCTGCTTTTTGTAATAATATCTTTGCATGTAATCTGCAAGGATTGCCTGTTAAGCTCTTCTGTCACAGCCCAGGGTGACACCTGTGATTAAAGGGTCTGCCTGAATTCCCAAGTCTCTGGGTTTTTGCTTGTAGTTTCAAGATGAAAAAAGTCATGATGCTTCAAAGTTTCATCTCTAGGACTTCAAAATCAGACGCGTTTGTCAGGCACGTGCACATACTGTGTAAAGAAATGTTTTAAAATACTGGAATGATACCTCCAGATGATGTTATACAATTATGAATTTAGACCCAAATCCCAGCAGCGACAGGCTAGTTAAAACTTTTACTCTGCTTCCATAGACGTGGAGATGGAATGTACTTTAGATGGCAGTCCTACCCCCTTCGTTGACCAGGTAAGGAAGCCAAGGTGGCCAGGGAGTATGTTACTCCGTGCCACTAGCTGTGGATGTAGCATGACTTAACCACACTACACTGAGACCTCACCTGCAGTTGGTTAAGAGCTCTAATCACTAAATTCTCTCCCTGGCACAGCCAGCCAGGCTGACGACCTTTTATCTCAGGCGTATGAGATGTTTCTGCTGAACTGTGCAGCTGCTGCCGAGCTGTCTTTGCAGCTTCTGAGAATCAAGGTAGCGTTTTTAACCATGGCCACTTACATACCCACCTAGTACTTTTCAAAGACCGTTGTCATCTGTCACTCAAGGTTCACTCTTGTCATTTAGATGCTATGTTTCTTCAGCAAGTTGCAGCCTGACTGAACTCCACTTTGCATTGCTCTTGGCATTCACGTATTTTATACCCAGACAGTGCTTCTCTCCAGTATTTTTTTGTTTGGTTTGGTTGATTTCTTGGTGTCTATGTGATTGCTCCTCTGTGTCTAAGCAAATGGAAAAACACTGAAGAACCAGAAGGATCTGCTGACTGGTCATCTCATTACTTCTATTGGAGGACGGGTGATACTGATCAGCACATCTCATTTTTACTTCTGTAATGGAGCTATATACTGCCCTTTCCAGGAGACACTGCTGTCTGCTACAATGACAGTCATTCAAAAAATAATGTTCCGGACGGTACTAAATCAGAAGGACACTTGACAGCGTTAGAAGTAGACTCTGACAAATGTGACAAATGTGGGGTTTTTTTTTTACTAACTGTAAGGAGGGCTAATATTCTAATAAGCTGAGGAAGGCAAAGAACATGGTACAAGATTAATTAATAATTTCCAACAGACGTTGTGATGTTTATACAACAGACATAATAGTAATCCATTCTTGTGACAAATGTATCAAAGACAGAAATAGCACAGTTCATTTTTTAACATAAATAATTAGAAAGCTGCAAACATTTTTTTGATTTTTAACTAATCGCTCATGATTTTGTCATCCTAATTGTCTAGCCATCAGGTTGTAAAGTATTTCCACTGATGATGATATAACTGCTTGCTGTTTTCTTATGATAAAGTTAATTCAGTGCTAAGCCATAGTAGAGTGATTATAAACACTTTTTTGGTAAATGAATTAATAAAATATTATGTGTTGTAACTGGAAAGAAATCTTTAAAATCTTCAAGTATGCTTAACTTTATTTACTGATCTTATTAATAAATTCTGGTACCTGTACAAAAGATTAATGCTTTCCAGTTTGGTTTTTAATTTTGAGTTTTTCACTTTGCTGCTGCAGACCACAGAAAGGTACAGTGTATCATCTCTTCTTGTAAAGAAAAATCTTCATTAAAGTTGATGATATTTCATTCTCTAATTAGTTTAAAATGTGGTTCATCAAAAAGGAAAAAACCACTGTGGCCCTGAGAGCAGAGAAATTTCACACGAAGGTTAAAGCAGTAGTCTTGGGACATGAAGCCCCCAGATAGTTACAGAAAGATGAAAGGAAGCAGGGAGCAGTTGGTGTAGAACAAAGGATGTTGCATGGTGGGCGCAGAGCAAGCAAAGTTAAAAAGAGTGTGAGGTATCATGGGTAGCAGCTTCGGAAATTGGTGTACCTGGGTTTGAGGATTTGTTTTGCTGCTTACTAGACATCTGAGCAGTATGTAGGCCGTTGCTTCTTGGAGTAGTAAAGGAAAGGGTAGGCAGTACCTTGGGTTTGTCTGTATTTAGACTCGGTAGACTTTCATATTTCTTGTTAATAATTTTCTTTAGGAGAATTAAAACAGCAGCACGGATGAAAGCGTGGGCTAACATTATACCAGTGGTGAATTATCATCTTTTAGCGTACATACCCAGGTGAACCTCAGTCTGTTTAGGATTTTCTCTTACTGTAAACATTTATCTTTAAAGGGATGCATTTAAGTGGCCAGCAAATACTGAAGTTGTTGCCACTGTCTCTGTAGGGTAATATAAAAAACCAACTGATCCACAGATTACATTGCTTATTCTGCTGAGGCGCTGATGCTCAGTATCAGATTTTATGGGTGAATACCTCATCTACATTAGTGCATTTTTGTAAAGTAGAATTGAGAAATAAATTTTAAAAGAAACCCTCACATCAAACTTCCAGAACAGAAAGATCAGCAGTGTTACGTAATGTATAATCACTTCCTGCAGTGGATATTGCAGCAGGTTCTTTCGTCCTGTGATAAAAGCAATTAGATTTTGAATCTCCAAGCACTGGAATGCAGCTGAGTGTGTATTGAAGTTCTTTGAAGTGTTTACAGGTAGACAGCTTGTGTTAGTTCCGTAAAATATACCAGCTTTTAATGTAAAGATCTATGTAATCTTTCTAGGAAGAATTTGGAGACTGACTAAAAACCTTCACAGTGCTTCTAAATAAATCTTGGGCTATAGCTGTAACGAGCAACCTAAATATGACTTTTGAAACCAATTTTGCTAGGAACTATTTTCTTATCAATTCATACAATCCAAGAAATCTAGTCTAAATAGTGTTATGAAGCAACTTGTGGGGAACTGGATTTCTTTTTTTCTAAAATGACTCAGAAAATTATGGTAGCTCTTTGTCTTTTTGTCTAGGAAAACCTAAAAGTATTTGGAATTAAATTTGATGATATGCCATGTCTGGAGTGCTAGTTGTTTCAGCTGAAACCTTGAAAACTTTAATTTAGGAAAATGAAGTTACCCTCTGATGTATAAAGTTTTTAGGGCTTTTTATTATTAATAAATGTTAGTAGTATTCTCATGTGTTCATACTTGCAAATGGAAAAATGTAGGCTTCATGTAAAGTCTGAGAATTCTGTTTTCTCAGAAAATGGCTTAGACATACCCAGCAATCACAAAGCAGAAATGACAAGCTATGCACTGTGAAGATTCTTCCCAGAGCAGCTCCACAGTTACTACATGGCAGATGCAGCAAAGTGGTTGACGTGTCCCTATACAGTGTGAACACATCCAGCTTGTCTACTTTAAGGGTCTGTCATATGCAAAAACTTCCTGGGAGTCTGTGCCACTTTTGGTGTACATCCACATCTCTGGCACATCTGACATCCCATTTGTACAGCAGGACTACGGTAGTTTCACTGTGAAATGGGTGTTAGTAGAGGAAGAGACATATATTGTCCTGGACAGATACTGAAGGGAATGCTAGCGCTGCCTGTAATTCTGATAATCCTTTAGCATTCCTGTGTTTGGCCAAGAATATAAGCTCATGTTGATTCACACACCGATTTGTGACTCTATTGTCACTGGCCGTATTATCACCATTAATAGCTTTTCTTTCATGAAAAGAGAATCTTTTAGTGCCCACTGATTCATATGATTGTTTATTGATCATGAAGTTATGATACTGACCTGAGTGTGGTTGATTGAAATATCAGAGTGGATGGCTCTTTTAACATCAAGCCAAGCGTGAGGATAAAGCAGAAGCTGGAAAAGGCTGTTGATGAGCAGCAGGAGATCTGCATCCACCAGGACTGAGAACCAAGGTGGACAGCAAGGCGTGTTCTGGCAGGGCTAGTAGGAGAAACAGAAGCTGAGAACGTGAGCAGCATCACACAGCTGGGAGAGAGATGCAGGGACCTTGAGGAGCAGCTAGCACTTACTGAGGGTTAGTAGCTACTCTTTAGCCTGTGTAGGAGTTGTGCGTAGCAGAAACACAGTATGTCAGATGGAGATGTGGAGTATAAGCAAGAAAAGACTAGTCAGTTTGCTATGGAAAAAAGACTACAGAGCTTCCGTGGAGTTGAAACCCATGTATCTTTAATCTGCTAAGAACTGAAATTTTGAGAAAGCCACGGGTGAGCAGCATCTTTGAACACTAGGCAGCAGGTACCTAGTGAACAGAGGCAAAAAAAACCCAACTTCATTGCCAGTATTGTAAAAAGTACTCCCAGAGACGAATTCTGCAGTCAGCAGAGTTCTTCATGAAGTAGAGAAATCGGTAGAGCTGCAAACTGTGTTTGTCTTTAACCGCACGGGAGACGGGGTAGGGGTGGCCGAGCCACAGACTGCATGGGCAGAGGAAGCAGCATCTAAATACCGTTTTTACCACTAGCAACCACAGTGACACTGCATGTGTATTCTGTTAAATTGTCGGCTGAAATATTTAAATACTGTATGTCGAGACCCAAAAAAAGCTTGCCGTCTAGTTAATATCTGTAAACTGAAATGGCTGTCCAAATGGCCGCCCCCCTGTGTAGCTACTCTTTACATACTGTGCTCATGTTTATGAATGGGATGGGAGAGTTTCTCCTGCCCCACCACGAAGTGTTGGATACAACCAGTATCTTTTCTTTTTCATTCTGTTGCTCTAAATTTCTCTCTCGTCTTTGTTTGTCTTTTCTCTTTCATTTCCTGTTTCAGTAGTTGTTTCCTTTCCTATAGGAAAACCAGCAGCATGCATCTATATTTACCCATTTCCACAAACTCACTCCCTGTACTGGATTTTCCTCCCTAGTTTGAGAGGACAGAGGATCTGGTAACAAGCTCTAACAAGGCAGAAGTTTTTGGTCTCTCTTGTCTGTGCACTGACACCTAATGGCAGGCACACATCTGAGAATTTCCTTTTTTCTTAAAGCCTTAGGTTGTTTTAAAATCTGGAGAGTTGTAATCCAAAATGTGAGGCCTGGTGGATGTATTTTTGTGTGGCACTCACTGTGTGAATTCCATCCGGTATAGGATTGACGGGGTCCATAGAAGTGTCCAGCTTTCCTACCACTATTCCCTTATCAGACTCTTCATGAAATTTGCAATAAAGATGGCAATAAGTACTTTTTTCTAGTTTTTGTTTTGCTTATTTCCTAGAGAACTTTTCATTCTAGATTTTAATTTACAGAATATCAAAGACTACTGATTCATTGTTCTGCGACTCACTTGTTTGTGCACAATCACCTCTACCATGACATATATATCTCTTTGTCAAATATGTATATTGTTGTTTACTTTTCTGTACTGTTCTCCATCATTTCCTATTGGCAAGGAGGCAGGGTGATGGGTGTGAGGGGAAGAATACTGTCATCTAATATATTGTACCTTAGAGAAGTGCTGTTTAGGGTGTTTTGGGGTTTTGTTTGTGGAGATGTGTTTAAAATTAATTTCTGTTTTGTTATATTACAGGCCTGAATTCAGTCAGTAATGACCTCAATAGTGCCTGTTTTAGTGTAATCCCTGCTTGCTGACTGCTGTTCCAAGAATAAAAATTTAAGCCAAAAGATTTAATGAAATCCTTTGGGATTAGTGCTCACTGGGCTGGGGAAATTGCATATCAACCTTTTCTCTGTACTCTAACCATACAGGCTGGTGTTTGAATAGGAGGGTGTCCAAGAAAGACAACTCTGAGTTCATCAATAATTTACATTTTTGTTAGTTACAAACCTGGTATTTGGGATTCTGTTGCCATAGCAATCCATCTGGGCCTGAACGGATACTGTTTTAAGTGGTGGTTGTATAGGGATTCACAGTGTGTGCTTTAAATCCCTTCTAAACTAATCCTCAGATCTGTTCTGTGACTTATTTGAGGTTTTGACAAAATCAATGTTACTCACAGTAAAAAATTTATGCTGAGCAAACTGAGCACCAAACTATTAGAATATGCATATTATTAGGGACTGAAAAGTTCATGATGTATGAGAATTTCTGTTTCAATATGTGAAGCAATTAATAAATGCCCACAACTCCATTTTTTTCAAAATACATTTAATTTGTTGCACATTATGCAACTAGAAATTATCCAGACTCTGTACTGGTTATTAGCTAATTTAAACTTCATAATCGAATGCTAGCCTCATTTTCCCAGATCTCAGTTCTATGTTTTACAGGATGTCAGTCTATTCATAATACTGAATAACTTCCACTTGCAATTAATCTGATTTTCTCTCTTATAAATAATTCTAAAGCAGAGAATAAAATTTGAAGTTCCCATTTTTGTTTCTAACACTACTGGAGTTGGGTTTTGAGGCTGTGCTGATAAATTCAATAGGCTAAACACCAGCTGCTTTTTGTTTGAAGTTTGGTTTATATTTTTTCATTATGCCATCTGAAGTCTCAAAATGGTTTATTCAAAACATCCCAGGTATGCCGCATAAAGGACGTCCTCAGGTTCGAAAGACGATCAATAAACTCCTCAGCAAAGCTGGGCTAAGTTTCAGCTCTGTCAAAACCAAAACCCTTTTGAAACTGATTTCCAGAGCTTTTAGTTCTTCATAACAAAAATGTTGTCCAGTTGTGCTCTCAAACTGTCACTAAACCATAATGATGATGTATTAGCAGCTCTTTATTACTCCAGAGTATGGAGATTCAGTTTGCAAAATCATTCCTCAATGTTTGAAAGGAGAGAAAAATATTCAAATAACAGCCATATGCTCTTCAAATGAGTGGTTAGCCCATAATCCTAAACAGACAAAAATTGTTTCTTCATGGAGTTTGTAAAAGATCACACGGTTCTTCCTGGTTTAAAAATAGTTACAGAATAAAGAAACTGCAGATGGGCTAAGAGATCTTGAGAAATCTTTAATTACCACGGAAACTTCCCTTTTATCTTCTGTATTACAGTTCACAATCAATAGTGAAGCATGTTATAGAAGGGCCTTATTTTTGCCATCATTCTGTGATGCTAAAAAAGTTCTTTGTCATCTGTAATAAATGTAAATCTAATCTGTTTCTGTATGAGTTAAACACGAGTTTCCTGAGAAAAACTGCAAAGAATCCCTCTCTTGCAGTGCAGTAGGGTTTAATTTCACGAGCAAAGATAAGTATGAATATTCTTAAATTCAATGTGGCTGACTAAACTTTGTTTATCTTAGAGATCTGGTTCTTCTACCCCAGGTAATGAGACTATTTCCATAATTGGTTACCACTAAAGGTAACGGGGAACAGAGAGTTTAGGATTAACTAAAAAAAGGCTTTGTTTTGATTGCTTTTGCTTATCTTTATGACTAACTAAAGTAAAAGTTGCAGATCATTTACATGATTGCTTACCCTAAAATTACATGCCCTAAAGTATCTTCTGTAGATACCATTTGTAAAATATAGATTACGCTTCAAAGGGATATTAGAAGATGTATTCAGGCATATCAAAATGTGTTTCTGTTGATATTTCCAATGGTTTCATTAGAAAAAAACTCTTCCCTTGCAAATATTATTGAAATGAAAATGGAGCCTTGGAAGATACTAGCGGTATGACAGATGCTATTTGTAGCGCTGGAAATATAGTTGTCACTGCAGGGAATCTCCTGCACTGAAGACCCACAGGAGTCCATAACCAAGGGTGAATGAATTAATCTTCCAACACATCTCATAAAAACCAGCCTGTGTTTAATAGTAAGTGATAGAAACAGAGTTGAATTTCTCTGGTAATTTTTTTGATCTTTCTCAAGAAACGCAAATCTTCCCTGTTTATTTCTCGCTATATATTTTAGCTCTGCAAATCCTTGCAAAGAGTGGTGATATTTAGTCTCCTTGCTTACTGTTGATTTTTATTGATTGGTTTTTACTTATTTATTCCACATCTGCATTATGTTTTTCCTATGTTTTGGAAACTCCGTCTGTCAACTTCAAGGCAGCAGGCGGGCTGTCTCTTGTTTGCACTTAGTGAAGCACCGCGCTTACGGTTTTGCTTAAATTTGCTTCTCTAATCTAGCACATAACCTGTATTTTTGTTCAGTTATGTCCAATTAATACTCCCGTAAACATCTATCTTTCCTTTGCATTTTCTGTCTTTGCAGCAGAAGGAAACAAGTGATCTTCTGAAAGGCTCAGTAATAACATAGCACAGCTTGACACCGACAGCTTAGAGAAACAGGGGGAGATTGAGACGGCGTACCGCAGAGCAGGTGGGACTCTGTGTGTTAATTTCTCTGAGGCACTTGCAGCTACCTCAGCTCACGTGCAAGATGTACGCAGAGACCTGAACCAAAACCCTGGCTCTGAATCCCAGGAGAAGGTTGGGATTAGAGTTTTTAATTGAAACCTGTCTCTGAGTGTGCCTGAACAGCAAATCTCTCAGTTTGGGAGGGTTTGAGTGACAGGGAGAGGCAAAGTTTTGGTTGACTCCGTTCAAGGAGTGTTTGACCACAATAGTTTAGATTCGGTCTGTCATGGCCTGTACCAGGACAATTTATACAGCTGATAAGGAGCACCAAGCCGTGTAAGGCTGCTAGGACTGTTGTCGGATGCATTACAAACTCTGGGAAAGAAGCGAGTTGATCCCACAGCTGTGTTTTACACCAGCATCTGAATTATTCTAAACTCTTTTGATTATAAGGGTTTCATACAGGTCCAGCTAACTTTGTATTGTTGGAGTGCTCCACAACTCTTCACTGATGTCTAGGACATAATGAAATAGACCGTTGGATAGAAGAGCTAATCTATACGGTTCGAAAAAAGTTGAAGATTTAATAACAATGTAATATTGTATGCTTCAGACTCATGGACTATATAGCCCTCAGCTCAAAGAGCTGTTATTTGTTGCCTAACACGTTTCTTCAGTAGACTGACGTGTGAGTGAGTGATTTCTGATGTATCATAGGTATTGAAAGCAATAATAACTTTTTAATAAAAAGAAGGGAAAATTAGATTTTTTAACCAGTTGTGTTCTGAATCCTTTATTATTTGGGTCATGAAAAATGGTAGCCTGGTTAATTCAGAGTGAGATACTGGATGGAATCATGATTTACCGTCTTGTAAAGACGTGTAAGGGTTGATGTGATAGAGTCTGACAATTTTAGGTAACGGCAGTTTCATTTTCCTCTGACAAAGTGATGGAAAATTAAAAATACATTTACCTATGTTGGTAACGGTGCGTTTGGCTCCCTTTTTTTAACTGCAACAAAACCGGTCATCTTTGCATTTTAAGTGCCTTCACAGCTTGATCCTGCCTGCTCTTTCACGTCAACGTTGCCCTTCTTGCCCATCAGTCCCAATTTCCTACCTTCTCTCATGCAACCTTTATTCATGAAAACTGTTAATAGTAAAAATTTGCAAAACCAGTATGCTGTATTCCTTCAAAACCTGCCTTAAAACTCACCTCTGTTGTGATGCCTGTAAACTGCCCAAGAAAGGCTAAGCAGCTGGTGTGCTGTGATCAGTGCTTATTATGCTAATTGTCTGCATGGAACAGTGAGGCATCAAACACCCTTCTGTAGCATGTCCCACTCTCCTCCAGAAGTGGTGGGGGAGGTTGTGGAGGTACATGTTGTTTCTTCCTTAACTCCTCAATCTAATGAGGTCATCTAGCCAAGATCTAATACAGCATGAGAATTTAATTTTGAGCAGAGATTTGCCAGCCTCACAGGTGTGAAAGCCTGTCACCTTCCCTGAACTGGGGAGAGCGGCAGATGCCCAGATGCTATTCGGATGCTCAGAATTTGGTATGAGGTTTCAGAAGAGATTTGTCCCCTGAGCGTGTGGTTTTCCCATCTTTGCTGCTATAGTAGTACCTAACACTGAAAACTGCCTCTTAAGGAAGAGAACCAATGTGAATTTTCTCTTCTGTATGTTCACAAAAATCTGAGGCTTTAAATCTCAGAGTAAACCAAACTTAGATGTGAAAATGGTAAACTTCTAGGGCAGAAATGAGTCTAGGTAATTTATTTTCTGTAGATGATAAATGCATATATTTTTTCTCTTACAGAAACGTGGAGTCCTGAATAAACAAAGAGAAGAGAGTTAAGCACGCCATCTGTATTGTGAATAGTAAGTGACCAGATTATGTACTGTGAAGCTGAACACTCTTTGTACTTCCATTTTTGTATTTTTTCCTATTCACAGTTCTTTTAACAAGTGTAAGAAATTAGTGCAGTGAGCATTTCTGCCTTTTATCCAACACAGTTTCGTTTCACAGGGGTAGACTTCTATTAATCCTATAATCACCTTAGGTAAGAGGCCCAGATAATCCACACAATGTGTCTTCATCGCTGCCCATACTGAACATATTGCCTTTCTTAGTAAAAGTGAATTGTAATACTAGAAGATACCAAGCTAAGAATAGTATTAACACTAACATATGCTCACACCTGACATCTTGCAGAAAAACACATAGGTTTTGGATCAGTGTAGTCAGATCCTGTTGGGTCAGGGCATGAGTAAGAGAGTTTTAAGGTTTTGTGTTAACCACGTAATCACTGATTTATTGTTCTGAACTGCCCTGGTCAGAGCTGTGCTGTTCGCTGTACCGTATGACCAGTCATGATGTATGGCTGCACTGGCTTGTAATAACTACAGCTTTATAAAACATCAAGAAATTAAGACTGCTTGCTGAGACAAGAAAATGAGCCATGGTTGTGTTGTGGATGATATTATTGATGCTGTCCTTTGAAAACAAAAATATCAGGCTGCTGGTAAAATACCAGGCGTGATACGATAGAGAACAGACACTGCTTTTATGCCAATCCTAAGTAATATGCCCTGGGAAACATAGCGGGGGGTGTGGATGTACTGCATTACTGGGTATTAAAGGGTGGCAAAATCCTCTGAGAACCAGAGTGGGTGAATGTGTGTTAAGGCATTTCTGTTAACAGTCCAACAAAACAGTTCCTCTGTGCTAGGTGCTAATAGAGCTTGCTTCTTTATGGCAGAAGATTATGGACAGTAAGTAGTGTACAGAGAATATGTGCTCTTCAGTACTGTTCTGCGTATAGCATATACATTTGGCACTATGTCGTGCAGTAGAATTGAAGGAATTTTATTGTCATATAAAAAATCTCTATTCATTTAGCCAAACTGGTGTACGAAGCAGGTTAGTTTTGGATAGATATAAATGGCAGGCAATAAAAATAAAATTCTTTAGTTGAAAAGACTATGTGTAAATCTCAAAAGCCAAAAAATGCTGAGTATCTCTCTGGGCAACCAAGTTCAATGATGGATTTTAACATTACGTTTAATCAGACAACATGAAAGGAAACGTGTGACATTTCACTGAAGCTGTGGGCAATATAAAGCTTGTTTGAAAATCTGTGTGGTTATTTATATAGTATACTAAACTGTGCTACCAGTAGGCATTTTTTAGACATATAACAAATCATACATAGGTTCCAGAAGATCACTAGAAAAAAAAAATCACTTTGAACAAAACTTCTCAAAACTCTTCTTTATCTATGCCTCTTAGCTTTCCATTGCTGCTTCTGTCAATCCTACTTTCCTTCCATTTTCTCTTCTTTTCCTCCGTGACTCTTGTGGTTTATATTCCCTGCATGCTGTCACACCTCTCTTCACCCTTTGTCTTTCCAGTCTTTTACCTACACAGCTGATCTGCTCCAACTTCATAGTTTCTGCTCACATCTCCCACATAGGACCATCTTCCTCTTGGCAGAGCTGCATCACAGAATGTTCCTGGTCTTTGGCAAATTTTGAGCTTGCTATTTCTAGTATCACATAGATACTCTGCAGACCAGGGGCATTATTGGTATTGTTGGGCAATAACATGCAGAATAATGCCATATACCTGTATCTAAGGAATTTACAAAGAATTCAACATTCTATAATATGGGTCAGCTGTTGCAAATTTTATTTAATATGTGGAAAGATATGGTGGAACTTTGGGGAGTTGGTATTTAACGTGTGGGAAACCTTCAACCAAATCAATTATGCTTTTCCCCAGATCTTAAGTTCTGGCAGCAGATGACTGATAGTTACAAGCATAAATATTAGCAATTCCAAGCAATTTCTATAATTCAACTGATGTATGTATACAAAAAATCCAGGAGTTTTATAGACCTATTTGTAGAAAGTAAATTTCACTATTGCAGACACTGAAAAGATTTTCTCCTCACTTGTATTCCTGTGTCATGTGGCCAGAGCTCAGAGGCAGCTGTTTCAAAATAGTGTGGATTTATTTGTGTGTAGTGAGAAAAAACTGATCAACTATTATTGGTACTCCATCATATATGAATTCTGTCTCTCCTGCTGTCAGCATAGGTTGTCAGAACCTTTTCATAGTATCCATCAGTTAATTTTATCAGTCATGGTATTATGATTATAAACTACAAATGATCTAACAATGAATACATAATTACTGAAATGAAACTGTACGGTAGTTGTTTAACATTTGTAATGTGTAATTTATTTAGAAAAATAAACCAGAAATAAAATTACGTTTATCTGCCATCCATCATCAGTGAGGAGCAATGTTACCAACTTGATCATGCTGTATATTCAGCCATATAGGCAATTCATACATGCTACCTTTGGGACTGCTTAAAACACCCTTGTGAACTGTATGTAATTCACACACTAAGCAACGCGTCAGTCTTCTGGCATTGGGACTGATAAATTTTGAATCTTTGGTTTAAAACATTCCTTTTCTCAACCTGAATTAAGAAATAAAATTTAAAATATCCAGTGCTGAGAGCCAAAAATATTGTATTCCAGATATAGGAAGAACATAATATTGTACTTACTAAGAAAAAGATTAAATAAAAGTGATAATATATGCTACATTTCATGGGTTGTAATTGTTCTTGTCTTTGTTTTAAATGCAAAAGCCTGTGTCCTTTGGCTTTGATATTGCAAAAGATCACAGTCATCCTTTGTGGAGGAGGGAAAAAGTCTTGCAATACGTGTTCCAAAAAAGGTGTCCGGTGTGCTCCCACAGTCAGCAGCAATCAAATTGCATCTGCCATATACTTTGGTTTATCAAATAATTGACATCTTCGGTGTCTGCTGGTTAATAACAGCTTTTTCATTGTCCTTGTTCACTAAAAACAAGTTCAGGTAATGTGACATAAATTAGGGGACTGCACAAATGAAGAGCTAATACAGGAGAAGAATGGCCAAACCACACTCTGCTGTGAGCAGATGAGAGGAGACTTGGCCTGCTGAAAACGGTTGTACAGGCAGTTTGACTCCACTACATACAGAGGAGCTAAATTCATGTTAGACTTACCATTAGCTCATGAGCACACCATATGACTGTTGTTTACCCTAACATCGATTTCAAAAGCTACCGTGTTTTCTGTTTCATCATTTCCATACTACATCTGGAGGTATGCAACATATGAGAGATGAAGTACCTAAATGAAGGGTTCCTTGCTTTTGGGAGGGTCAGTTTTGTGAAAGTTGAATTTATGAGCCTTCAAAAAGAAATGAGCCTGTGGTTTCTGAATGTTCTCTACTAATCACAATAATCGTCCCTTACATTACGATTTCAATCTTTCATTGCAATATAGTAATCTAGAAACAGCATGGATGTGCCCTCATTCCCTGAGCTCCCAGGTTTTTTCATTGCCCATTAAAATTCATGTGCATATACTGTAAGCTTGGATAAAATTCATTTGAGTTCATTTGAGTGTTCACACTACCTGAATTCTTTAATGAAGTCTTCCTCTAAATTGGTTTCACTTTTTTATTTTTTTTTACCCCTTCCGCAGCAGAGGTATGAACCTCTGGTAAATTATATAGTAACATTTACATCGTGTAAAGGTTTTTTATTTTGTCTCTATTTTGTTTATCATGTTAAGACTATTCAGAGCAGTATATTCTCTGCGACTCCTATGCTTACAAAATTCTGTGCCTCAAAACCTCTTTTTTAATTTTACCGATCTTGTATCACAAGACACAGCTTTGCATTTTTTAATGTGAGATCTCTGACACGGATTTAGATTCTGTGCTGCTTTGAGGTATGCTAGTTATGCAACCTAATTTTGCAAAATGGCTCTGTATTTGTACTTCCCTGGGGCTTCAGTTTAGTTGTCATCTATCATTTTAGTACCGTGATTGATTACTCTCCACTATTTAATTTATCTGCTGCAGCTTCTCAGTTTTTTCTTCAGTTGGTAAACACGTACTTTTCTAGACACGTTTTCAAATGATGTGTTTTCCAAGTGCCCCAGAAGTCATGTAATCATATTTTTCTCAGCTAGGAATTTAACTGTTTAACGGTTTCAATAAATTATTGGCTGATGTGTTGTCTATTACTTGGAAGATTTGCACTGGAAATCTGTGTTGTATTTGCCATTTTTCAATGTTATGTATATATTTATTCTGAAATACAAATGTATTTACCAAGATCTTTGTCCCCCAAAAAACAGCAGAAGAAATGAGGACCTTTTCTAAGTGTAGGAGCCAAATGCATGGGCTGATGGCAGCTGCAGTAGACTTTAACCACTTTGCATATTAGCTTTCAAAAGCAAAATATTTATTAGCTTAATTTGCTTGTTCGAATTTCATAAACCAGCTTCAGACAGTAGGGTTAACATGTGCTTGTTTTCCTGTCTTGTATTCTGTGTTCCTGTACTGTAATTTGCTATTTTTAAACCTAACATTGAATATAAACTTGGCTATGATTTTAAATCAGGCTCTTTCAGACTAACATCAAGTTTCCATTTAAAAAAGGTGGTTTTTTGCATTAAGTCATACTGTGTATACACATGGCAGCAGTTTTACACAATTACTGAGGCAGCTTCCAAGAAGCTACTGTAATGAACTGCTTCTGTGATCCACATGTCAAAGAAGTTTTAATGTCAAATTTCCTTTTCTTCTGCAGTTTTTATTATGGCTCTATGTTATCTGTGTTTTTGAATGGGGAGGTTGATAATCTGTTTTGATTTTTTTTTTTACCTTTTAGTTACTGACTGTGTTTAATATTTGTGATTAAAATCTCTCAATAAGAATTACACCGTGTCATCATAACGCAGCTTTGCTGACGTTGGTAACTGCTATTGTAGTCCTGTCTCTAAATACAATCAAACAAAATGAATAGGCATCTGCAGTGTGGCATGCTTTTTAGGGGCAGTTTGGTGTTCTTTTTTTGTGAGAGTGAGCTTTAATCAGTACTTACCTTTTGTTAGTAATTCTTAATCTCTTTGCACAATCCTCTTTTAAAGACTAGCGGGTTAGCTTCGGATATGTATCTTAGTAATTCCCGGTAGGTGACTTCCAGCCCACATTGCATTAGGGAACTGGACACAGCCAGTTCTGTCCCTGTGCTGTCACTGTTCTTGTAGTGACTTACGCTTTGATTAGGACCTAACGTGATACAGGTGATTACATACGTAGAGGTTAAGGTGGCTCCCCAGCATGGAGCTGGTGATAGCTAAGGAACATTACATGGCAGGTTTGGATCCTCTCCAACTATTAATTTGTTCTTCAGTGATGATTTTGTTTCCTTCTTTCAAAGTTTCACACTGTAAATCTTATTATGAAGACATATACCTGTCATAAACATCTGATTTTGACAGTTTTTCTTATGTGAATGAAACTCATATAAATAAGTTTATTCAGAAAGGAGAAAGATGCATCTTAGACCTGTTTGCAATCATATCTTTAAGTTGCTAGTATATTGACAACATTTATCTCTGAAAACGCAGAGAATGGGGAATTCAGTTACTCACTTTCCCATGTAAATAAAAATGTTTTGTGAAGCCAGTTACCAAACATAGCACATAAAAATATATTTTATGATGTTAATCCGTTGTGTTTATGTTGATATCTGAAGTGCCTGAAAATAAGCACTTCAGAATTTTTCTTGCAATAAATAATTTTGAAAATACAAAATTCAAAAGTAAGTATATTTGGGAAAACATGATTCCTTGGATTAGGTTTTTTGGGCAGGGGGGGATATACTTTACAACAGCTAGAAATTAGGAGTGATTAGGAGTGCAGTGGAATATATTAAATATATTAGCAGTGTGTCTGCAGTGTGCTTCTGCTGCTATACCTTCAGCTTTGTATGGCTAGCTAAAGAGGCAAAGACATGGGTTTGTTGTGAGAAGAACTTCTGCGTGAGGGCTCTTACAGCAGTGTTTATTGATGTATTTCATACTCGTGACTCTTGTAGCCATGCTAATAAATGGAATAGCAGTGATTTGAGCTGAAGGCACAAGTTTTTGAACATAACATAGTTCACTCATAGCTCACCAATTAAAAAGCTTTAGTTGAGCCATTAAAGATACTAAGGTTGTGGTGTTTTCATGAGCTGTGTATTTGGGAGTTTTTCTCATTACTGCTCGATTTCCGTGACTGTTTCAGTCCCTTCCAAGACCTCAAGGTTTAGAAGTGTATTTTTTATTGAAAGGTGAGATTTTCACACAGTCACATGGATCCCGGAGGTGGAGCTTCCAAGGATAACACCCAAACATTTATTGCAAAGTCTGGCAATACTGTATAAAATGCATGATAGCCTGGAGGTCTCTGCTAGTACTGTACAGCGCTACACTTTGATCTTTCACATAATAGGTCTCCCAATACCTTTTCATTTCTAACAGAAATAGTGCCCAGGCTGCTTTTATACCATGTCTGCTTCACTCATCCTTATAAGTTGTGATGCCAAGTGAGAATGTTTGTTTTAGGAAGAAGGATGAGAAAAAAAGAATAAGGTGTCATTTAGACTGTGCAACCTTAACCATTTTTGGTGGGATTTTGCTCTTAGAAACGTGTCTCAGTGTTTGAATCTTTAGTTTAAATGAAATACCACCAACAGAATTTATTTAAAGATCT
Organism: Psophia crepitans; assembly: GCA_013399095.1. NCBI lineage: Eukaryota > Metazoa > Chordata > Aves > Gruiformes > Psophiidae > Psophia > Psophia crepitans. The sequence goes on from VWZZ01001868.1 coordinate 42,878, forward strand.
GATTTTACTTCAGGGATAATAATTTTAAGAACTTTAAACTTCATTAAAGAGTTAGTTAATAAACCACTAGCTATTAAACTGGTAATAGTTTATCCTGCAGATAACAATGATTCCTTTTGGAGAGTTATGGTCTACTCAGCAAATATGCATTTAGGAAGGTTTTAAAATAGGAATTACATCTAAACTTTATAATTATGTACTTACACATCTCTTAAGGAGAACAGAATCAGTAGCTTTTTATATATGAAGTCATATGCTCCTCAGAAAGATGTAAATGCAGCACACAGTTATGCTTATAATAAGAAATTCTTACATAGCAGTTGCTGTATGTTGTCAAAATTTATGTATTTTCTCTGAAATTTGGCTGCTTGCAGCCTCAGTGCCTGGAGGAATGGTGTTTCAATGTAGGCATTCCAGTTGCACTCTGGAAAACCAGTCCACATCCCAATCCTTATGGACTAGTTCCATATCCATTTAAAAAGAACGAAAAAAATTGAAACCTGACTTCCTTTAAAAAACAGTCGTTCAAAAAAAGATGGATTATATGTAACTTACATGAAGCCATTGTTAATGCACAAGAGTTTTGCAAGCCCTCTCTCTGTTCTATTTTAAAGACACATCTATTTTAAAGACTGTTTCTTCCAGAAGTCGTAATTGTAATTGTAATTTATATTAATAATCTGCTGAGTAGGCTCATTACATTAAATCACAACTAGAATTGTACTTACACTAATTGCCTCTGAAGCGGAACCAGTGATTTTAAGCATGTGGAAAATGGTGTGATGCTATCCAGCCCCATCATGGATCATATACAATGGCTTTCACAGCTTTCTGGCATTCACAAGAGCGTGACAGCTGTACTTTCCCATTCATATGTGGGCTGTCCTTCGTGACTGATCAACAGCGAGACTTCATTTCCTCCAGTCCCTTTGTGGCAGTACTAGTAGCGATCACGCTGTTAAGTTCTGTTCTGTATTAGAGGGAAGCATTTCTAGTACTTGTCAAGCCTTTTTGGTGCAATTGTTGGAAGTTCTTTTTTCATTAATGTCTATTTCTTGTGTAGCATTTTCACTGTGCTATTCCAAAAAAGAACTTAACTAACTTTAGTAACTAAACAAGATCCTTTTTCCTGTTAAATTTCGCTTCACAGCTTGAGGAGTGCTTATGTAGACCCAAAAAAAAAAAAAGAAAAAAAAAGAAGTTAAAAGAAAAAGTTAAAAAAAAAAAAAAAGAAAAGACATGGAAGTAATCCAGATGTCTGATACTGAAGGATCAAGAATGTTTTCCAAGGATGTGCTAGTGGGCATGAGCAACTTGCTTAAAGCCTCTTGAGTATCTTTCCTTTTAAAAATGGGTATGGTGGCACGTAACAGCTTTCCAGGAGGGTTGGAATTCACTCCTGTGATGAAATTGATAGTATTGTTACTGATATGAAAGGAACGAGCTGATACCATCCCAGTATTGCAAAGACCTTGAAGAATGACAGAACTATGTACTGCTGTTATTTATCATTATTCTTTCAGACTCTGAGACTGTTCCGAGTATTGATTTATCCAGCAGCACATACTTCTTAGAAGGTGCCAATATGTTGATCTGTCTGATAAAGGTGTTCATCAGTGCCTAATTATTTTTGGTGTATGTTAAAGGAAACTGAGATTATATCTGTTGTGAAGTAACTATGGCTTTTAAAAAAAATTGGCTTGCTTGGTGTTTTCTAATCATGAAAATACCTGTATAAGACTGTGAACAGATCCTACAAACATCAGAGTATTGCACTGCATTTTTTACCAATATAAACTTTCCCTGCCTCCCCTCTTCATTCTCCTGGGAAAACACAGCAGGCTTTACAAACCTGAATAATGAGATGGGGCTAGGGAAGAGGGAAGTTCTGGTATAATTATGCTAATCTGCTACATACTGCTATGACATCTAGCCGCATATTGTATCTCGTTCTCCTTTGATTTTTTGTTTCTATTCTCATATTTCTCCCTTTACTACTGTCTTATTGGTAGCTCTACCTAAATCTTAGTTTCCCTTCTAGAGGTACCTCTTCTGGAAAAGATCCCTCATTCCCCAGTGTGACCTAATTTGTTGTCTTGTAGTTTCCATAGCCACTGATCTTCATAACAGTGCTTTCCAAAGGGTAAATATAGAGATAAAATACGGCTTTTTTCACTTACATGTCCTGGAGTGCTGTAACTAGGTTGTGACTGACCTTGCAGAGAGGTACTCAAGCTGGGATGGTACCCGTTTGTGTGATCAGGAATGTATCTAGACACAGAGAAAGTCCTTGTTTTTATGTGTATGTTCCTTCCTCCCCATGCCCAGATATCTTGCTGTCATATTATAGAACACTGAGGGAACTTGGGGAGCAAATCTTTGCGTTTGTTGCCTTGACATAAGCTCAGAGCTCTTTGGACGTCTCTTTATCCCAGTCGGCCAACAGCCTTTGTACCTTTGCTGCGACTTCTTCCCTGTGTACGTACTGCAGGCACAGGGCTATAAGGTTGCGTTGCATCAGACAGAACACACAAAATTTGCTTACAGATGGTACACGAACAGGTTCTCTCTGCCTGTTTGTTGCTTGTTAAACCCTTAGCTTTAGCACAGAGTACTTTCTCCAAATTATCTGTCTGTAGCATGCTATGTCTGATCTGTTTGAAGAGCTTCTGTTTTCTGCTGATTAGATATTTTACTAAGAGCTCCAAAAAAAAAACAACCCATGTTTGTGTTTCTTCCTTTTCTTCTTGCACGCGTGTGTGCGTGCTCTCTCGCTGGTGCTCTCTGTCTCTCTTGCTTTGTTTCTCTGTTTTGCTGGAACAGTATGTCCTCAGTTGTCAGATAGCTTTCTCTCAGCTGAAGTTCCGATGCTGAATTGAAAGAAATCAACCAGAAGCTCTGTAAAATTATTCATTTTACAGTGAAACTGAATTTTATACATCTTACATGAAGAGTATTATTAAAAAATACAGTATTAGGCTTGTGAAAAGGAATCTCTAAGATTTAGCATATAAAACCAGAAATGTTATGAAAAGATTATGAAACCTGGAGGGGTTGTTTGAATGATCTGCTTGTTTGTACAGACTAAATAAAGCTCTGGTTTATTAATCCTAAGTGTCCTTTTATTTGTTACAATATATTAAATCAGGTTTAGAGCATCTCTTCAACATTAGCTTCCCACAAACAACGCCACCAAAGCACAACTATCAGTCAGCTGAGTGATACAGCTACAACGCTGAAAATAAATATGGGCGATTAAGTGAGTTGTTGTTTTTCAGAAACAGCGCATCCCTTTCTGTGCACTGTCAGTAGGAGATTTTAAAAAATGTATACAGGGCTCAATAAACTGTTGAACAATCTGTGGTTACTGACTAATAAACGGGTTTTGTGAGTTAAGCTATTGTTCAGTAAAGGAGAAGGAGACAGGTTATGAGTTACAGGGTGTCATGAACTGCATGGTACGAGGAAAGCAGTTAACAGTAGAACTGTATGACAGTTGTGAATCATTGCTGCTTAAAACCATCACGGCTATGAGGACGCGTTAAAGCCTTCTCTAAGGATTCTCTATAAAGTTGATGACTGAGATACGAATAAAGGCATTTCTATAGCACTCCGCAGCGCTGTATTGCCAATGTATGGCTTTCAGTGAGTCAGCGTCCAGCATACCTATCCCTCTTCAGCCTTGCTTATTCCTACACATAAGTTCTGGTTGCCAAAATGTTGCTTGGTCAGTTTTTTTTAGCTTGGGAGTACAATATAAGTGCTGTCACGACTTCTTTGGCAGAAAGTTATGACAGGGTATTTGGACAATTCATTTAACAGCTTGAAACTCACAGATGTAGAATGACCAGAGCTGTGTCAGTTATTTTGTACTACGGTGCAACCTGCCTTATGGAAGTTATCTCAAACCGGGAATTTAGAAGTACTTTTCAGGAAATTTAGATAAGGTTTATATGTAAGCTTTTTAAAAGTTTATTGAAGTATAGTTACTACTTCTCAGGGGAATAAGCCGGAGGAACAGATGAAACCTGGGTTCCAGTCACAATTTTAGACATCACTAAACAGCCAGCTGACCCATACCAAAAAAACCCCCACCAAAATTGAAGAGCAAATAATCTTAGGATGTTTCTAAATAGAAGCATTCATCAGCTGTCACATTGCTGATTTCTTAAATTCAGTTATCGTGTTTGGACTTCGTGTTGTACCAGGATAAAGAAGGATTTGCTAATTTATTTTTCAAGGCCCAGAATTTTTTTTAGGCCACAAATAGAAATAGTTATACTCAGAAAAAATAGTATGCTGTACTGGATAGAAAGAAAGAATTAGGGACTTGCAGTGATAATAGTGAAGAGGAAGGACAAAAGATCATAGTTATTTAGATTTAAAAGGGATCTCCATAGTAACTGCATTCATTTAAGATACTTAATGCATGTGTTGTTACCTCTTACTTCTCTCATTGGGTGAAATTTATTTGGTCACCTAGAGTTTGATGTAACTTGAAAGGGGAAGAGATTGAAATTAAAGAAATAAGGGTGAGCACGGTGAAATATGGGTGATGTTCTTTGGTAAGTTAAGAGCTAATAGCAGTATATGTAAGAAAAGAAGAGGCACAAGAATTACATTCTGAAGGCAGAATATGTATTTGTTTAAGGCTAAATATTTATTCATTTACATCTGAAAGATGTAAAAAAGGTGTAATGGAAAGGATATTTGTTCCAAGTATGTTAGCTATTTTGATAAATGAGCAATAGCAACTTAGAGCTAGAAAAATGAAGGTACAGATTATCTCAAAATACTAGTAAGCTCCGTTAGATACCCTGATGAATAATTGCTGCTAGATGTTTTTCTCTTGTGGTTCCTTGACCTCTAGTATATTTTCTGTAGAACTTCTGTCATTTTCACCCAAAATATGAGTAGCCATTTAGAAAGCTTTACATTTTTCTTCTAGATTGTGCCTGGTTAAAAAAAAAATAGAAATACTTGTCAGTGACAAATGGTATGTGATCTGTAGGCAACATTTGTACTCTGAAATGATGTAGAATGCTTTCTCAGATGTTTTCACATTTAGGTGTCTGTGGTTTACATTAATGCTTGTTCACAGATTAAATGGTTTCAAGTGTGTTTTGGATGTGTAGTTTTCATGCACCATTAATGAACAATTATAATTCAATTGGGGTTTTTTTGGAAACTGATGACAGTACATGCCTATCACTCAATTTCAGTACATTTATGGAGAGCGTGCTGAAGCAGCTTGACTACATAAAAGAATGTATGTATTTCTGTGTGTTAAGACTTGACTGTCTATTTTACACAAATATCTTTTCCTTGATAAGCAAAATCTTCTATCACTTTTAAGATTTTTTGACAGGAGTATATCCACAGTTTGGCTGCCTTGTCATTTTCTGATGCTGTAGAGGCAACGATGCTTCTCTGATGCTGTAGGGGCAACAATGCTTCTCTGCTGGGGGAAATTTCCTGGCACATCACTTTTTCCCCCCTGGAACAATAAGTTCCAATACAGGATTTTCCTCAGAAGAAACCTGAAGTGAATTTTGTTGCTTTGCTTTTGAGTGGGGTTTCATATATCAATATTGCTAATTACCTCACCATCTGCTGATAGTATCACCGGTAAAATACAGTACAGTCCACAGAAAGTTCAAAAGAATTTACGTAGTTACTCTAAACCTAACATGCACTCTGATTCTCTCACCTTCCTTGGCCGTGTATACCCAGTGCCTTATCAACTCATAAGAACGAGGTAGTCTCCACATTGGCAGTTCTAAAAAATTATCTATTAAATCAATTACAGTCTTGAACTGAAAAGGCAAATGCTTTGAGTGGTGCTCAGCTATGCTTCTCGTGTATGGATGAGAGTCTTGACAGATACCTCACCATAAACCAGTCTGATCTGTGGCAAGGGGTGATCCTACACAGGACATGATCTGCTGGCACAGCTCATGGTCTACAGAAATGGCCACTGGAAAAATGCTGGCTGGTATGGGGAGGTTTTGTCAATAAAGGTTCCAATTCTATTCACTTTTGGCTTTTTCATGAAACTCTGCTTCTCTTTTTCTCATTCAGTGGAGAATAAAACACATTTCTACTGTAGTTAATCATTGTTGCTAGGTAGGATGTGACTTCTAGCTAGGTAAACCTTGCTAATAAAGAAGATGATGAGTCACTCCTAGATGATCTTATTCTCTCTGTTATGATATGTGGGGTTTTTCCTCCTTGGTTGTTGTGGCATTTTTCTGTTTTTCTTCTTATTTATGCTTGCTATTAATTTTTCTTTGTGTTGTGCATCTTAGTACATATATTCTTTACATTTAGTGTTTTATTCTGTGTTTATTGATTGTATTTGGATGTGCAGGTGTCTAGTAAATATCTGTTAGTGTCTATATTGTCTAACCTTATGAGCCTTGAAATTTCAGACCTTGAAAACAGCTTCAAGAATTTTTCATGATCATCGTGTGTGCCAGGAGACCCTGTAGTTAAAGAAAATTGGCTTTCCATTTCTCAGTCACCTCTGTAAGATGGGCAGTTGCCAAACTTGTCATATCCAGAGCAGGAAGTCAGATAATTCATAGAATCGTAGAATCATTAAGGTTGGAAGAGACCTCAAGGATCATCCCGTCCAACTGTCCCCCTACCACCTGTTACCCACTAAACCATGTCCCTAAGTACCACATCCAACCTTTCCTTAAACACACCCAAGGATGGTGACTCCACCACTTCCCTGGGCAACCCGTTCCAATGCCCGACCACTCTTTCCGAGAAGAAATTTCTCCTCATCTCCAACCTGAACCTCCCCTGGCGCAACTTGCAGCCGTTCCCCCTTGTCCTGTCACTAGTTATCTGCGAGAAGAGGCCGACCCCCAGCTCACCACAACTTCCTTTCAGGTAGTTGTAGAGGGCAATAAGGTCTGCCCTGAGCCTCCTCTTCTCCAGACTAGACAAGCCCAGTTCCTTCAGCTGCTCCGCATCAGACCTGTGCTCCAGCCCCTTCACCAGTTTCGTTGCCCTTCTCTGGACACGCTCCAGGGCTTCGATGTCTTTCTTGTGGTGAGGGGCCCAAACCTGGGCACAGCACTCGAGGTGCGGCCTCACCAGGGCTGAGTACAGGGGGACGATCACCTAAATGTGTTTACTCCTGCACTCTTCTACCACTTACACGATTTGTCTTTACACCTGCTTGTGGAAACTCAGCGTTTTCTGTAGTGATTACAGTGAATAACAGTTGTTATCAGGACAAGCAATCAATTCACCCCCAGGTTACAGTAATGCTACTTTTTAAACTAGCAGCCAAGTGTTGCTTCAGGAGAGCCCATCAGATGGCCCTTCCCCAGAGACTGAGCCTATGTGATTCAAAGTGCTGTGCGATGCCTTTGAAATGTCATTACTAAAATGCCACCCATTTGTTCCAGCAGAGTTGTCAAGATACACAGGTAAATTTTTTAGTTTTTTAATTAAAGATGTATATCTGAGGTAACCTAGCAAAAAGAGTTTGCATAATTAACTCCCTTTAGTTCACCATTCTGTCAGTTCCTGGTGATGAATAAATATTTGGTTTCCTTAAGCCTGATTTCTGTAGATGATTTAGATATCTAGAATTACAGAAGAAGAGCTCTTCTTAGGAAGAGATTAATTTTCATGTCTTTTACGATGACACCTACCTGGACTTTCCAGGTCACAGTGCAGCTTAAGCAAAAATATTGAAGGAAGACAGAGTAGTTCGCACATGGATATGTGAAACTTTGAATTTCGTCCCAAGGTGGTGCTTTAGCTACTGACTATGAGAATCAAAAAATTACCTTTTCATATAAAAAGGTTAAATTCTTTAATGCTGTAGTTGTCTGCAAGTGACACTTGAAAAGGTGTGGGCTTATTTTTTAAATTTATGACTATATTTTTAAAAGTCTATTTACTGTAGGGCATGTTCATGGTCTCATGAAAATTCAGTACATGAAAAGGAGTGAATAATGGTCTTTAATAGAATTAGGAATAATATGTAATAGCCCTATATCAAAAGTCACTATATAGTGCAGTTGTTTTCTGGACTGTGTATAATTATCCCAGTTTCAGTGGGGGTAGCAGGCAGCTGTGAAAATGATCAATTCTTATTGCCTACACTGTTATTTTCTGTTCCACAGTAAAAAATAAATTCATTCTTTATACTTAAATTAATATTTTGTGCCAAAGCTTGAGGAACAAAGAAAGGGCTTTGGGGGGGAAGAGATGAAGTTTATCTGTACAATTGAAAGCTGCACTGGAAAGGACATTTTGGTTAATGCCGGTTCCCATGGTTACTTGCAAATAATTATGCAGTTCTAAAAACACAAAACTTTTTTTGCAGTCTTACCTCCAGGCAGATAAGTGTCCAGCAGTTAGTTATAATTAGCTATGTAGGAAGTAAATTATCAGCCTTGATCTTCAAAATTCATCTTAGCCTACATATTTTACACCTGTGCGCAGTGCATTTTTATTGACTTCACTAAGATTAGATTTCCAGGTTAGGCAATTCTGTCTGGCTTGAATAATCTCATCAGGTCACTATCATAGTTTATTCTTACCTCCACAAGTTTTATGGTAGGCTATGAAAGCCTTTAGAGAAACAGTTATTGTTTTCTAAAACAGCTTCTATTTTACATTCAGGAGTTTTGCTCTTTTCTCTTAGGGCTTTTTTTTATTGTGTACCTAATTTTATTAAAACTATTCATGATGATGAAAATACAGCCTGCCAGGAAGGTTGATCGTAGGAGATCACTGTTCTTCCGTGCTTCATTAATAACAAAAGTAAGTTTATCTTATTAATAACAGTAGTAATATGATTATTATATTTGTAATACCATATTAGCGTGATGTGAAAAATAAACAGATTAGATTCAACTGGCCCAGGTTTTTCTAAATTAAACAAAACTGCCACTGTTTTGTTTGCATAGCTGCCCTACATTGCCTGCCTTGGAACTGCACAGGACATGTGATTGCAGAATTAGGGAAGCAAAACAGATAGCTTAAAACTTACGTTGATCACAATTCTAAACTTCCATTCTGAAAAGACTTTGACACTTGTATATGAAGCATTTTCAGATAATTCTTTGTGTTTAGATGTGTGTGGGGTTTTTTATGTTTGCAGCATTATTTTTCTGATTTGTCAGAAATAGGTGTAACAAGATAGGTCATTTCATATCAGCCCTACTGGTTTCCTGTTTTTCTGTTATTTTTGTAACCTCTGATAAAATGTTCTATTTAACCATTTTATATAATTTAGATTTTAAAGTACAATTAGCACTCAGTCTGTAATTAGATCAACTGCTCTTTTCTCTTGCAGCATAACACAGAGGTCTAGAATAAAGTAATAATTCACATAGCGCTTTGATTATTTTATTTTCTGATTCAAAACCTTAGTATCAAACTTTCCCATTACTGTGAGTCATAATGATGAAGCTGAACCATAAAACAATGAGGGTGAGGAAGTACTACGTGGTCACAATACTTGTTCCTCATTTTGCACACTGAGAGGGGAGCTAGTATTGGCAGGTATCTCTGGCAAAGGAAGCAAGAGAAACAGATTGATTCTGAAGCTGTGGAATCACATAATCGTTCAGATGGGAAGGGACCTTGAGAGGTCTCCCAGCCTGGTGTCCTGCCGGGTCAACACTTGAGTTTAGACTGGGTTGCTCAGCACTTTCTCCAGGCAAGTTTTGAAAACCCCCAAGGGTGGAGTTTCTGCAATCTTTCTGGGCAACCTGGACCAATGCTTAATTATCCTTTTGTGGAAATATTTTTCCCTCACATTCAGTTAGAACTCCCAAGTTTTGATTTGTGATCATTGCCTCTTATTCTATCACAGAGCGCTTCATATACAAATAAAAATCATTGTGATCCATAAATACAACTGACTTAAATTAGTCTTTCATGTTATGTTATGACTTAAAATCATATACAAAATGTATGAATTGAAATGTATAATGTATAAAATTAAAAACAGCTTTTAAGAGAAAATACAGCAATTTTCTCAATATAAAAATTTAAGAATGATACTTTAATTTTAAATTTTCCTCATTTAATTTTCAAATCTATTTTAGGGCAACTTGATCAAGGTCAATATAATTTCACAAACATTTGCTTTTTCCTCTCCAGTGGAAGAGTTCCCTGTCTAAAATGTGCCTGAACAGATTCTCAGAAAGACATTCCTCTTACAGGTTTTCAGAGCTGCTGCTTTATGAGAGCACAGCACCTGGGCTGTATTATGAAAAATATATTTGGAATTGCCATTCAAGCAAAATGAAAGTTCTTTATCACCGATACATCCTTTACCAATCTGGAAAGCTTCCATTCTGAAACACTGGAAAAACAGATGTAAAGCATGTTTGGATTTTAGTGATATTAATGAACTTAAAAGGAGATTATAAGCTTTTCTGTCCTGTCAGTTCTTCAAGGAGGAGATATTAAGAGTGACCACACAGCTATGCAGAGTCAGTTCCACGGGAACATGTGTCCTTTGTCTGTCAAAAGTCATCATTCTTCCTATGGCTTTGTTTATAGAAGTAGACAGATTCATGAGAAGTCTTAAAGGCAACTTCCTCTAAAAAAAAAACCACAAACAACAAACCACTTTCCCTATTCTGCCTTTGTTTTTCTAGATCATTCTGCCCCTCTTCACACCAAACTTCCACTGGGGAATCTTCTTCTCCCCTTTTCAGTATTCACTTAATGGTCTCCCATTCTTCCTTTTTCTTACTTCTATGCTCAGTATTTTCTCCTTCCATCCTATTTTGGTTCCAGTTTCCTACAGCCACTTCCCCTTCTCCAGTCACATTTCAGCTAAAACATGAGCATAGGGGCTTACACATTTTGCCCCTAAAGCTGTTGCAAGCGTGAATTTTCCTGAGCATAGGAATTAGCTTGCAGACTTCCACAGAGCTGACTCAGAAAAATCTTGTCTGGAAGGCTGGAACAACCAAACCTAGTCTGGGTATGTGAAATTACATGATACACTATGTTGGGCAACAGAAACGTACTCCAGAATCCTCCATGCAGTGATCGACATCTACTTGCAAACCTAAGGCTAACATGAAAACGAGCTTACCACCTCCGTTCCCTTGTGAATGCTCCTGCATGTTTAAAGCACTGGCTTTGTTCAGCTGACCCACCTGCTCTACTGTAAATGCTTATTGTCCCTTCTGTCCATTCTCCATTCTGTCCAGTCTATTCCTGTTTTTACCATGGAAATAAGAGTGTGGTTGGTTTCCCCTTGGTTTTTCAATGGACCGTAACTCTTGCTTCTTTGCATGTATCAGGAAAGCCCAAGCAAGGTGGGAACCTTCTTTTTCAACTACCGCTTCAACACAACTAAAGACATTCAAACTTTGCAGATTAAGGCCAGTTCAGTTTCAAAAGGCTCATGAAGAAATGCAATATTCTTTGATTAAGTGTCTTTAATTCGATTTGGATCTGTTTGGATTGAAATTATACTTGGACAAATTAAATATTTAAAATGAGCTAGCAGGTTACAAATCAATACGTTTTTAATAGCTCGAGAAACCTAGCCTTCAGCTTATTATTCATGTGTCTGAATAAATGGAATAATAATCTGATGCAATGACTGCTACAGGTGAAAAAACATATGGAGCAGTCTCAAAAAAAATCTGAATATGTGAGTTCAGTACTGTCTAAAAATAATGCAAGTGAATTCTGTGCTGTCATAACTTATTTCATCGTGAATTGGTGTTATTCTTCATATATGAAGAAGCAACAAAGCAAAAAAGTAGAATGGAAGGTTAACAAATATATAATAAGTATGAAAAGGCCACCAGTACAGATAAGAAACTAGTTTTTTGCAAAATATTCTTTGTGTTGCTGGATTTTAAAATATCCATTCTGAATTCTGCAATGATATTAGAAACAGGAGACCCTGGGCCTGGGTCTAACAGATCATAACAGACTACATTACCAAGTAATGTTCTTTAGATGATTCAGTGTTATCAAGATAAATACTGCTTTCATCGTATTATAATATTTCATTATTCATTATGTATCCAAGAACTATTCTCTATGGAAAGGACAATGGTGTTTTTAACAAAACACATTTTCAGTCCTGTCTAAAAAAATTCAGCGTTCAGATACTTATATTTGTCCTTGGAAAAAGATTAAATTTGGGTTGTTGTGGTGTTTGTGAACCAAATGTGCTCTTTTTCCCATTGTTCATATAAAATTGTGGCTGAAGTGTATGTGTGTGTGCGTGGGGAGGCGGGGGGGAGAGAGAGAGAGAGAAGTTATAGCACATACTAAATTATGCATATGTCTCTCTACTTTTGCATATATCAGGATATGTAGGTCCATGTCCATAAGAATGAACGCTTTCTCCCATTTTGACATTAAAACTCCAAAATAATAAGCTATAGCTGTGCAGTGGTGACAATACTAAAAGAAGAAGCAGTTCTTAATATTTACTGGCCACAAGCCAAAGTCTGAAATGGAAATAATTTATCATGAAAAAGCCCTCAACAGATTTTTCATACAATTAATTCAATCTCATCATAATGTTGTATAATTGTACATGCATTGTAGATGCCCACACACGGGTAGACTCAAAATTCCAGTTTTCAAATCAAATATTGGAAAATAGGAATTGCTGGCAATAAACACACCTTTCCATTGACTTCAGGGTATGCATTTTAGTTGCGTGACCATAACCTAAAGTAACTGAAGCAGAGGATTCCAGAATATCAGTAAAATGCAGAATGCTCAGGAAAACAGCGGATACTCAGACTTTTGTTTTATCCTCATTGTTCGGTGGGATATTTACATGTGCTATCCGAATCCTTCTCTGAAGAAGGGATTATTATTTTTTTCTGTGGACTTTTCTGTGATACTTAACATTATTCTCTAGTAAGGATAATGGTATGGTAGTTGGATAATAAGAAACTTGTAGAACTCACGTGAAAAGAGAAATAGGTTTTAGTTCCATTTTACAAATGGGTCAGTAAGGCACATAATGCACAGGAGCGTCCATTCATTTTGTGTGTCCAGTGCGCACAAGACCTGTAACATCTTGTTTCTTTCAGAATGCTACATTTTTTGTAGCATATAATGCATTAAAAGCCTCCCTTGGAGGGACTTAGAACTGGAAGGAGGCAAGACACGCTGTTAGCAGATTGCACAGTTATTTGTGGAGAGCAGAAAAGTACTCAGAAATTGAGTTCAAAGCCAGATACTGGTGGGGGAGCACTTCTATATGGCATTGCTCTCTGCTTCTATTTCCGCAACTGCTGATGCTTTTCTCTGGATTTCTTTCACCTATAATAGTTCTTGTCTTCTCCACATGCACAGTCTTCCCCGAGCTTTTCATTCTAGTGTGCAACATCCATGTGTGATCTTTTCTAGTCTCTATCTAGCATCTATTACGGTTGCACTTGATGATCCTAAAGGTCTTTTCCAACCTAAATGATTCTATGATTCTATCCACCTGTCTGCTACTGCATGCTTCTGCCCCAGTTCCTTCTTGCCTTCTGTCTCTTCTCTTGACTTCCTACCTGGGCTGTGGGGCTGGCCATGCCCATTACCTTAATGATTCTATTCTATTCTATTCTATTCTATTCTATTCTATTCTATTCTATTCTATTCACACTGCCTCCAGTTTCTATCCCTTCTCCCTGTCCAGTGTCCTTGCCCAGTGTTGGTCGCATATACACTCTGACCAGCCATCCCCTTGGAAGATGATTCTTACCCTCATCTATTCCTTTCTTTCTGACTGAAAGCCAGTCAAGTCTTTCATGCTTTTTCATACTGTCTGGTTGCCTGTAAGGCTTCATACACAAAAGATAGTCCTTTTATTCCGAGTTCCTGTATGTAGCACTGTGACAATATTCCTAAAATTTTCTCCTGCTCTACAGTAGAAATCCTTGGCCCTTTCAGTTCTCAGCTGCAACAAGTTGATTGCAAATGGAAATGTAGTGATAGGCAAGTAGCTGGTGATCTTTAGTCTCTACTGCAAATAGTAGGATTTAAATCCGGCAACTAAGGATTTATTTTTTTCTGAAGACTCATTGATTAGATGGATTTAGACACTTCACAGAAATCAACACATTTCTGGTGCCAGGGTGAACCTTCTGCCAGACTGGAAACAGGTGGAGAAGTAAAACTTCTTGAAAGATTTGTGAGAAATTTTTCTTCCAAAAATGGTTGGGTTTTTTCCCTAGTATTATATTTTTAATCAATTTGAAGAAGATATGCAGTGTGAAAATTGCAATGGCAAACAGATTTGGCACAGTAAACAGACTCACACCATCAGAAGTACTGACAGCTCTTAAGAATAGGCCTGAAGTTGTTGCCTATCACATAGTGTTTAAAATAGTTTCTTCTAGATTTCTTCATATGACAAAATTCAAAAGCTGTGGATTGAAGATAGACATCTTTTACAGTAAACTGCTGCATTTTCTTCTTTATTAAAATCAGTATATAAATCATACTCATTAAGCTGGAGGACAAAACAAGAAAAAAATCAATTTTAGGATCTAATAGAGCATTCTGTTGAGATTTAAATGATGGCCACGAAAGGATAGATGAAGTATTTAGACTTCCAACAAGTGACAGTTTACTTTTATTGAAGACCTTAAGCTTATTTTCATAGACTCAACTAATATTGTTCCATCTTCCTTTCTCAAGAAATCTGGTTAGTGTGTGTTTACAGCAAGCTGTTTTGCCATTTTGATTGTCAGAACCTTGGAAAATATCAGGGTCAAATATAGAATTGCAAATGAATGCGAAAATGCATTTAGTATACCAATAGCTGATCTACTCAAATGTTCCTATTTTTACACTTATAATTTTTTAATTGTAAAAGAGAGGAGTGAATTTAATGAGCTGAGAATGATGGCTTAGCGTTACTAGTTGGAGTTGGAACACTTTACTTGGGTGATATGTAGGTTTCTCACAGAACTCTGCCAATATAATTCAGTTGAGAACTGGAAAAAAAATTACCATCCAAACTAATATTTCACACTCCTAGTCCAGTATTGGCTCAACAGACAATACCATTCACTGAACATCGTAAGAGTGTTGTCGGAAATGAAGAGAACAAGTGAGTAGGAAGTTAATATAGGTCATAATACTGACAACTGGGTATTTTGATAAGGCTGAAGTTAGAAGATTTTTTTTTAATGATAGATACTAAGTCTAACAACTTTCTCTGTCCTAAGAAAAAACTTTTTTGTTTTTATTTTCCAAATCTCCTCTTGAAAGTTCAACATTATGTAGAAGTATATTGTAGAAGATGCTGTGCTGGCTTCTTACACAGAAACCTGCACACACGCTCAGTGTATTTTAAGGTATGTTTCAGTTAAGAATGTCTTTTCTGTTGAGGTAAAAGTGTTTGACTCCCTGTCTCTGAGTTTTTCTCCTTTTCATATTTGAAGATACAAGTTAAATAAATGTGTGGTTAATTATTTGGTGCCTCAAGGAGATCTTGTTATAGTACCTTTCTATATAAAAATTGTAGATTATGAATCTGTGGTAGTACCAAGCGATTTTTCTTTGTTAATTTTTAAATATAAAGCCACAATATTAATTAGAAAGTAACTTGAAATATGTTATCCTACAGTGGCAATTGTGTTTAAGGCCTGAACAGCATAATGTCAAAGGACATGTGTAAGTAAATGTAAACAGGCATCAGCTTGGGATTGATTTAGCAAAAATTATTTTTGGAACGTACTGACTTAAATCCTCCCAGCAGTACAAAGGCTGCAGGTAGGACAGTAGGAAGTCACAAAACTGGTGATCCATGTATTGTAGAACAGTGGGAAGTTAGAAGTCAAGAGACTCAATATCAGACTTTGAACAAAGCTGGCAACATTTTCCTCCTTGTATTAGCCCCTCCTTCTCTCTTTTGTACTCTAACTCCTGGAGAAGAGGAAAAAAAAAAAAAAAGAGCTGTTTCACTTGCCGAAAGAATTGTCATAAACCTGCAGCTCTGTTTTAGCAATTTGCTGTGGTGATCTTAGGATATCTCTGATTGTGGGCTCTGTAACTAAGGAAGATGAACAGCTCCACAAAAATCCAAACAGTTAATCAGCACAGCACTTTCATTTCACCTCATCTTTTAATTTAAACCCTACATCCTGTTTGCCATATGTGACAGTGAAGCTGGGAGAGAGAACTGTGGGAGAGCGTCCTCGTAATGACTGTCTGAAAGTACGGACTGTCCTCAGCCAGCAGACAGAATGAGGCTGGGCTGTCAGTCAGGGTACAATTTTAAGTTAGAGACAGGATAATTTCAGACAAAATGGAGAACAAAATCACTTGGGCACAGGTCAGATGTCTTTTCCTGCTTCCCCCACAAATAATGCATGATTTCAGTTTCCACGTACACCTTATGGTCTCATCCCTCTCCTTCCTGCTGCTCCCTTCTCCCATAGAGCCTTTCATGCCGTTTCAACGGGGGAAGCTGCACGACAGAAATAATCTTATCCTGCCATGAACATAAACAGTTGTGGAGGAAATACGAAACACCTAGTTAGTCTGTGCTTCACTGTAGCTGGATGAATTTTACAAAAAAACCTGTCTCCAGAAACACTGTGAGCCACTGGTCTCTGTCATCAACCAACATAGTCACCAAAAACCCAAAGGTAATTCTTTTGGGCTGTTTCTGATCATGGTGAAGCTGGTGAGATCTCAGGGGAAGAAGTTAGGCCCACTTCTTATGCAGGGTTCAGCCTTCCAGGAATGAGAGCTCCACTTGCATGAAAATGATGTAATCTAAGTTACTGTTAATTTTTTTGTGATTTTGTAACAGTATTAACTACCCAATGTCATTTTGATAATAAATAAATATAATTAAGTTCCCAGGGGTGATTTAAAAGAATATAGCGTGGTAGCTTAATGATGATTATTAGTTGTTAGAACACGGGTTTGCAGGGGCTGCATGGAATAGAATGCTTTTTTGTGTCTATGCATGAAGGAGTGGAGATGAGTAGGAAGGAAGAGGGGGATCAAATCTGAATTTGACATACCCCATGCAATATAGCTGCACCCTCTTCGGTTCCACATGTATGAACCAGATGTAGCACAAGAGAAGAGGTTTCCTTCAGCCTGGTTGCATTTGGGAGCCACCTTTCCTCTCTGGAGTTGCGTGGTGGGGGCAGCAGAATAGGATTCCCAGGGGGGTGGAGCAGAAGAGTTGGGAAGAAGCTGTACTGGGATGTCACTACATCGATAAAAAAGGTTGGGTCTTTTCTCTCTCTCCCCTCACCTTTCAGGAGAACACTAGTTATTGCTAAGGGAGGAAGGGGCAACAGAGAACAGAGATGAGAAAGGATTGAGAGTGAGAGCTGCAAGCACTGCATGAACATGTTGGGTGATGGTGGGTTGCATGGTGGAACAGTTTACACCAGATACAGGCTTTTGAATCCTCTGCTTCTCCATCTGAATGGTTAGTCACATAAGCATTGCCACTGGTTTTGGTTGTCAGGGTCATGAAAAGCCACACGTGAGTTTTATTTGAATTCTTGGAGCTTGGCTACTGTTTAAGTCTGGGCTATCTCAAGCTAAAGCTCAAGTCAGAGGGCTCCCATGTCATGCCTGGAGCTGTGTGGCACTGCTGCTGTGCAAGTGAAGAAAGGCTGGTGGGTGTGGAAGGCTTTCCTAAGCTATAATTGTGGAGGTGAGACTGAAGAGGGAATGAAATCATCTGTACAGAGAACAGTTTAAGCCTCTCTCTCTTTGATTTGCTCTGAAGTAGTTTAGGAGAGCTTACACATCATTGCTATCCCCACACAATAACAGGGGTGTGGTAACTTTTTAAAGTTCAACCATTATTTCTCAAAGGACCGCAGAAGCTCCTGCAGCTCTTTGTTGGTGTGCTGGTTCAGGAGCTCAGTCTCCGCCCAGAGCAGCAGAGCTGTGGTCTGCTGCTGATTTGCCCTTCCTGGCTGGGCTGAATGATGTTTAATGGCTCAGGCCGAGATGTTTGGCATGGGGAGGGAAAGTGCCCCTGGACTGAAGCCCTGGTCAAACATCCAGCACCTCCATACTCCTCTACTGACTCAAGAAGAAAGAAAATGTGAAACAAGATAGGGAAAACAAACTGTACTGTGCTGTAGCCCAAGAAGAGAAGTACTTTTGTGGAAAAGAAACCAAAGTGATTTTTTGTTGTGCCTGTGGAAGTTGTGGAAGGAGCCTGGCCCTTCTTGACTTCCGCATACATAATTCTCATAATGCATATTCATTCCTATCAACAGTTAGGAAAATGTAGCTACCAAACCCAGTACTTTGAGATGTATCTACGTTTGATTGTCCAGTGCAAGACATTTTTATTCAGAACTCTGTCCAGATGCAGGAATTGTGCTCAGTAGTTGCTAGGGAGCCGGGGGGGAGGGGGGAATTGCATTGAAAGCACTGTTGAAAAATAAGTGCTTACTGGACATTAGAGTTGAATGTCAAGCTAACTGCTGGTAATTTTGTTGTCAAATTATGTCTTTTTGATGACCTGAGGCTAGTAGATTCCTCTTTTTCCCCTTCTTGTTGCTTCATCAGTCCAGACCTGAAATGTGAAGTATGTTTATTAGGAGACCAATGTGGTCACTGCTTTCAAAAGATGATGCTGACAGTGTAGCTCTTATAAACTATTTGTGTGTTGCTTTGCCTGGAATTTGGACAAGCTAGCCACTGAAGCAGAAAAAGCACAGCCAGTGTTGTCGAATATTATTGGTGCAATGTGCCTTTATATGTGCCTGGCTGAGCAGCATCAAACGGCATTTGACATGGTTCTTTCCCAAGGCCATAGCTTGCTGCATACAGCAGACTCTCAGTTAAATCATTTTTATATTTTATATTTATACACACACATACGTGCATTGCGTTTATAATCCATCAGGGTGATTTGCATGAATTTGTAAAAGATTCCTCCACCTACCCTACTTAATTTTTTTCATTTCATATTAATAAGCCACTTTGAAAAAATCATGGCATCTTTCCTAAAATAGTATCCTGGAGTTAAATAAGCCTCAGTGCATCTATGATATACAGCAGTCACAAATGTTTTCTGAAGTAGTAAAAAGCCTAAAATTAGTTATTTATCAGCTGTTGAATTATACAAATTTGGGGGTTTTTTTCTCAATTATTTCTTGAAGACTTTCAGACCTATAAGTTGATTTTTTTATGAAGCACTGAACTCTTTCTGTTAGCAATACTTCTGAGGAAATATAAAGCAGCATTTGTTGTCTCTGGCCTCAATGCAAATAGAAATCCAGCTGCATTATGTAACCTGTTGTACGCAGAAATCATGGGGAAAAGCCACAGTGTACTTAAGTAGCGTTATTTTTGAACAAGTTGATGCTTTAACAGCATTTTTTTAAAAATGCCACTTTCCTTTCTTATTGGGATCCTTCTGTTGAATATTCGCTTTGCAATTCATAAAAACAGTGTTTCAGAGGCGTAATAACTTTGATGCCCTAGACGTGCAAATTTAAAATTAAATACATGTTTGCTTCTCATAATTTACTTCTTGTCCTGGTCTCCTTCTATCTCAGTAAATAATGCAAAGAATAGATGTCGGCAATGAGCACAGACAGCTGATATAGGTGTGAAGAATTCGCTATGTATTTCTGTTGTAGCTGAATTTTGACTAATCCAGACCAAATCATAGTGGCATCTTTTCTGCATGCTGTTTTTATTTTTCTGTTCACCTTTAGTCTGAGATGAAAAACACCTGACAGTCCATATCGAAACGTTTGTGTTTCATTGATTGCTACCTGCAGGGACTATCCCAGTAATGACTGTGTAACAACTTGGGGGTGAAAATGATCTCTCTGTCTAGTCTTGTGTGGGATAACTCCCTACGGAGAAGAACAAAATGGCCAAAGCCTCACTTCTACTTTGCCCTAGACTTGTCTTTTCAGTAAGATTTTGTTCACCATACCTCCTGCTTGCTGCTGGCAGCAAACATGGTTTTTTTAGCCCTGGCTTATGAAATTACGGTTTTATTAAAGCCTTTGCAGTATGTTGTTAACTTGGTAAGAAAAATCTCTGCATTAACTTTTAACTCAGATAATAGCCTAGCCTGTTTTGTTTTAATTCTTCCAAAATCAAATTCCAAGCAAACAAATATGTAATGGTGGTTTTTTTACAAGCAAGAAATTAAGTTTAGTGGGGACATATTGTCAGGCTATTTAGGATTTATCATCTTGTCACCTGTTAGCTCAACGGAATTGGTTGGTAATCATAAGTGCACTATTAGTATATAATATGTTGCCAATGTAATGATTTGTATTTTAAAGTCATTTCAAGAACACCGCTGCTGCCTGAGTCTCCCTCCTAATTTAGGCAAAATAATTCATTGTTTCAGCGTTCCTTTCCTTCCCTTGAAAAGTGAAAGAGGTAAAGGAAAGGGAGAGGAGGGAAGGAGGAGGAAAGGAGAACGAGTATATGACAGAGAAACTATTCATCAGCGGTTGTCAAGCGCACAGAATAAGCCAGCTGGATCAGAAGGAAGAGAAGAAACCTATAATCTTTTCCAGTTATAGAAATATTGGAACATTAGTTCTAGAGTTAGTTAAAAATATTTCAGACACGAACTTAGTGTTCTCTTGAAACATTGTATATCCTGATAAGTTTTGAAATAGAAATAAGTATTCTGTACTTTGAACTTACTGTCATTCAATATTGTTCAAAGGGGGCACATACAAACTGTGCCACTGCTGAAGATTTATATACAGTGCTTAACGAAGAGGTAGTGGGTTATCCCTTCCAGAAAATCTCAGAATTTCCAGACAATCTTTATTCTAAGAGTGATAGCTGTTTTCAACTTCTATTTTAACAGAAAATCATGCTTTCTAAATGCATCCTCTTAATGGACGTTGCTTTTTCTTTTCTAGGTGAGACATGGGTTTTGTTCACAATTTAGTCTTTCTGACTTCTAAAATTGACTGATTTACTTTGAATTCAAGCTTCACAGTTCTTTCTTTGGGCTTCCAAAATAGCAAACGTGTTTCCAATGGACATACTCTGTTACTGTTTTTGTAAGTGGCCACTTGTGCATGAGAATTGTCATAATAGTTTATGAACTGCCTCCCTTATTCCTATGAAACTGTATTTTTTTTAAAAAAAAGACATTATTTTCTTTTCAATTTCTCTCCCTACTCCATTCTTCGCTTCATCTGCCTGTCCTCAGACCATTATGGCTGGGTCTCTACCAAGAGATGATTTCATTTTCTTTGTTTTCTAATCACTTAAGGGTTAGGCATGCTTGCCAAGATGTTCAGAAAATGTAGTGATTTGTGACTATCCTACTTCTGAGGGTTTAAAGGAGCATGATTGTCAGCGCACACTGAACATTAGTTCTATGAAAAATAACAGCTCTTTAACAGGAGCGAAATGATGCCAACAATCATCAGTTCAGAAAGCCGTGGATCTAACACATTTATTATCATCCAGGTGGAGAACTGTGTTTTGTCAGTGGTGGCTTCTTAATGGTTTTGCAATTCTGTTGAGTTCTTCTGTTCTTTTCTGAGCTAATATGCATTTTCCTAAGATGGATCTGGTGTCAGAAAACCATGACTTCTTGTGATCTCAAAATTGATGGGTTACCACATATGATTTCAGATTATGTGAGCAGCACAATAAGCAAGATACTCTCAAGAACAATTTTGAATTGGTCCACTATATTAGTATTGATTGGTTTTGTCCTTTTGAGCTTCCCTGATATAAATGTGGAAATAACTGCATGAAGCACAAACCAGAAGCAACTGCCTGTGTAAGTGCATTATTTAGCGGTGGTCTGCTTATGTTTAATATTTGTTTGATATCAAGACAGCAATGAGATTAAATCAGGATTAGTATTCATTCCAGCTGAAAGCAGGGTCTTCAGCAACGTCCATTGATTTCAGGTTGTCAAATATAACCAGAGCATTGAAGATTGCTTGTTTTAACAGTGTAAACATTTTTTCTTTCATTTCATTTACCCTAGACGACATGTAATGGGAAATATTCTGCCACTACATTCAAATATTGCCTCCCATCCAAATCCTCAACTGTGCATTGAACTGAAAATTGAAAATAATTTGCCAAAAAAACCAACATCATTGCAAATACGCTATTTTGAGAATAAAAAAAATATATGGAGTTAATTACCTGTTTTCATTCTATAGGAACAAAAGCTTGAAGTGTGTGATTTCCAGGTCTGGAAACTACTCGTAGACTTGTCCTTGTCCGTGCATGGAAATCTCAAGTAATCACTCACCCAAGAATGTATTTTGGGGAACATAAATATTTTTATTGTAGTAAATAATTTCTTGTGTCTGAAGAGTAAGTTTGGAGTGACGTTTTTATTCTAATTTAATTTCAGTCATCAAATTTTCTATGATTCTAGAGTACCTTTTATGAAATACATTAGAGAAATACATCAGAAATGTAGAAATACATTAGAGAGGAATGAACTTCTATGATTAAATTTGTTTTGTTTCAGTAACTCAGACCAAACAAAATAGAGTAAACATCATTCTTTTCATTACTGAAACTACCGAATTCATCACTGAATTAATTTTAGTATTTGTGAAATTTTAAAATGTGTAATTCTTCTCCATTACATCTGAATATTGCAAAGCTTTTCTGTCCCTGCATGGGTAGGCCAGGCTTAAACTTCCTTTATACATTACTCTGAAATAAAAGGTAAAAATATGAGAATGTAACTACCAGAAATACTCTCCTGGTAATAGTTAGTGCTTGCTGCTTTTCAAATACATGTGTGAGTGTGGGAAGCGTGTAAAAATCAGTCCATAAGGACATACAATTCTTTTTTGAAGGAAGTTAAACACCTTCTTGTTTCCATTCAGGGCTGGCTTGACTGCTGGACAGCCCACTGAGTTTTCTGCAGTGGCATTGCTCCAGCATCTGTGAAAGTGGGCTGGTGGAGGACTTACAGGACTTAAGAAACATTTCACATGTTCATTGGGGCACCTTCATATTCCTCAAGACTTTTTATCCCTCCTCATCAGAGGATTGAATATCAATTAGCATTAGAGATCTGAGCATGCATCTATATATTTTGTACATCATATTAATATTTGTAAATCTTAAAAACAAAAGGAAAAGAACATTGTAAATAAATAAGATTAGCTTATTTAGCTAGTTCATAAGGCCTTCACTTGTGTGGAGCTTATTGTTTGACCACGACTCAGAAATGGTCTGAGACAAAACAGGCAGGCTAGTATTCTCCTTTCAAATAATTGCATTTGTTTTCTCTAGTGATCAACAGATGATCGCATCACTCTTCTTTGTGAGCTCCTAATGCTCTTCATGTGTTTTGGGATTGTGCTGGGTGTCTGCAAGGAACTATCTTTGTGACAGGAAGTTGTTCTGGGCTAAGTGGATGCAGGATGTTATGTTTTGGAAGTAAATCTGGTTTATTACCTTTCCTATAAGCAACACCACATCCAGTAATGGCGTAAAAAGAGAAATCAGGATTGACAGTAGTAAGAAGAGATGACAAGAGAAAGGGTTAAAGAAAGTCAGACCTTTTAGAGCCAATTCTGTTTGGTCTGGAAATCTTTTCTCCTGCACCTTGTACTTCTTGTGTGAGGATTAGGCTTGGAAGTTTCTTGGAGAAAAAAAAAAAAGAGCAACCTGAAGAGAAAATAGCCCCACTAAATATTGAAATTTTGCTGTACGGACAGTAGGTGGATTTGTAAAGAGACTAAGAGCAATCTGACTCATAAAATCCTCTATCAATTAATCATTTAAAAATATTTAAATCCTGAAACATGTATAAACACTAAATTGCAGCGTCTTATCCAAATTATTAATTTATCAAGTTTTCTTAGGTTAAGCCTGGTTTTGAAGAACTGATTTAATATTTCAGTACATATATTTATTGCAGTATAACTCAGATATCCCATTCAAATTTAAAATAAATATCTCACGCTGTTTTGCAGACTTAAAAATCAAGTACTAATGGAACCATCCATACAATTATTATACAAACACTAGATACTAACTGTTAAAGGATTTTGGGGGGTAAGACGCTCTTTAATTGAATTCAAATATATGAAACTGCTTTGATTTAAATTGCTCAGGATATACTTTTTTGGTACTTTTTAAGGCTACTGCATACCATAAAATATCGCTTAACCTGTAATTAAACAGTGTAGAAGAGAGTGATGAAAGGACTTTGAAATATTTCTGATGGAAGAAAAATATCTAACACTCAATGTGAAGCAAATGCAATGTTGGCAAAAAAGGTGGATTCTGAATGAATCCATAGCCATTTTAAGCATGTGGCGATACTCACCGTTCCTGCTGTTGTAATTCCATTTCACAGTAAGAAAGCGGAGGTTAAAGCTGCAACTTTTAGTATTTCAAAAGACAGTTATGTTAGTCTAAGTGCAAAAGTTAGTCTGCCCTGTGTATTTTCGGGGAGTTTTCAGATGAATTATGTTTTACCAGAATTAGAATTCTGAAGAGAACTGAGTTTATCGGAGCCAGGTAGAGCTGCTCCTCTGTCCCTCATTATTCAAGGGCAATACTTGGGCCATTCATGAGTTTCTGCTGTTAGACTTGAAAAAGATACTAGGTATGGTGGAAAATGTGCTTTCTAGTAAAGTGCTGTAAGCCACAATGCCTTGGCAGTCTTCTTGTAGCTGGTGTTGAGAGTTCTCTGTGTGTATCCTTCACGTGGCAAAACCCGTTCGGCATGTGGGATTTTTCTGTTGTCTGTCCTTGTGCTTTCCCTTTGGAGTGAGTGTGATACTGAGCTCTCATTAAACTTGATGCTCCTTTATTTACTTGGAACCCCCACTACAAAAAGGTGGAAGCCACATGCACCAAGCTAGTTTTTCACGTTTGCACTTTGGTGTGTTGATAACTAAATAACAGATCACCTGATGGGAGACTTTGATTGCCTGTCAAGACCAATCAGGAGTCACTGGAAGAGAAAATACTTATTCCAGCAAAGTATTCCTAGTGTAGACACAGTCAAGTAATCACAAAGACCCTCTGAGATGAATACAGCTTCCATGCAGGGTACTGTAGTTGTTAGCAGCTAGCTTTAAAGCAATAGGCATGGAGAGTGCTTTGGCTGTGACTCATCTACCGTTCTGGGACTGCCTTCCTGAAAGGCTGAAGATGGATCTTCATCTTATTCTTGCCCTTACCCAGTTGAAGGCAGGGCGAAAAATACGTTTTTTAAATCAAGTTTGCCAAGAAGATAATCGTGATAATTGTAGTGAATTATCAGAAGGAAATAAACATCTGTCTTCATCATAAGCAAAGCAGAAAAGTCACGGGCAGAATAAGCATGGAAGAAAGTCACTGCTGGCGATTTTCTTCAATCAGCATTAAAGAACAAGGTCACCTTTGAATGAAGAACGTTCCAACCAAGGCCCCAATTTGGAGGCCTGGCATTTCATACACTTATTATTACTCCAGAGTGGCAGGAATACCAGATTCTCTTCTCTGTTACATATGAATAGATAAGTTTTCTCCTGGATGAAAAGCATTTCACTATCATCTTTGCTCTTTACTGAAATTTAAAGTAAAAGCTGATTTAGGGTTCTTATGGTGATGCTGTGCTTTCTTTTTGTTCTGAACTGTTGTAAAACCAGCATAAATAGCTTTCAGCAGAAATTCAGTAGTTGGGCTGAATTTTACCTCTGCTACTGCTTAATGAAATTTGATTACTATTGTGCCAGTAGGCAAAGCACTCATTACAATTCAAGAGCCAACTTGTTCAAATACTATAGACTTTGAAACAAAAAATGCTGTCCCTGCCTGAAAGAATTTGATGCTGAACTACACGTGTTATAGACAAATGCTGTCCTAAGTCTAGCACGAATGTGTGGGGAGACACTGAACTGATTCCTCTGTGATGATTACCAGGTCACAGGTAGCACCATGAAAGGGAGGATGACCTCAGTTCAGCCAAGTTGGTGCAACAGTTTGTAAAGACATGGGCAGATGAAATGGACATCATATGGATCCAGCATGACTTGCTGGCACTTCTGGCAGCCAGCACTACAGTGCTAGTGTGGTTTTGTAATGTTATGATCTAGACCCATACAAATGACGTGTAACAGGATTTGGTACCTTTGTTGCCAGTCTGTCTTTAGGATCTTTGTTATTTTATTGCTCTTTTAGGACACAGATAATCAAAACTGAGTTATAGCTTCTTCTACAGTGCTGCTGCCATGTGTGAAAGTTACAGTTATGTATGATTACTGAGATCTACCTTTTTGTATTAAAAGAGAAGCAATTACGAGAAAGCCATAGGATGCTGTTGCCTCTAGCAATTCTTTGTTTGAACTGTCCAGGTGGAAAATTGTCTGGAGACTTCATGGTCATTTTTGCAGATTACAGCAGCCTAAAGGTGGAGGTATGAGGTGGAATGGCTTAGACTTTGTCACTGTTCCAATGCCTGTTTGCTACTGAAGACAGTTTCTTTCTTGGTGAGAAGATAGATGAAGTGGAAAAATCCATAAAGTGTTCTCTGTGACAAGAAGAATTCTCATCAAAGGGGGGTGGTGGTAGCTAACCATTTTTGAGTGTACAGACACTGCACTGCACATACTGCTAGAATGTGAGAGAGAAATAGTATGTTTATGCAGTGGATACCAAAACCTTTTTTCCAGGTTATTTTTCTGTGGCTTCTGCATTAGTTTCAGAACTATTTACATAATGGGGTTTTGTAGGCCTGGATTAATAAAAATTAAGATCTAAATTACTTTTGTGGTAAAAGTACAATCTGATTTGTTCATAGAGTAAATTACAAGAACTATGTAAAAAAGGGAAATAGAGTTGAGAAAAATATAAATGGGAAGACAACTTGGACTAGAAGAAAGGTATCTATTGTGAAGAGTGAATGAGATGCCTTGCATTTAGGTCAGTCTATTTTAACTTAAACCTTGTGTCAAAATTCAACCAGCTTTCACCCACTGTAATAAAATTTTGAAGTTGGCTGGTCTGAGCTAGAGAAACATTTTTGGTTACATGGTTAGAAAAACACTTGTGGAAAAGCATTATGTAGACATTTAGAATAACAGACTGTCCCTTACTTCTGTTATGTAATGTAGTAAATAATCAACCTCAACTGAAAACAACTGAAATTATCTCCCTATTATCTGCAGAACAATTTCACTATAAACAGTATTAATGCAAGCTTCTGCTGATTGCCATAGCAATATGCTTCATCTTTGCTCTTTAGGTTCAGCTCTTGATGTGAAAATAGCAGTTTTTGTTCTCTGCTGTCTATCAGCATGTGTGTCAATCAAGCAGGTGATGAGCATACGCCCGTTAGGGGTTATGTTTAAGATCATCAACTCATTTCATGTAGGCTTCCAAACAGATGGTTACTCTTGGTCCCCAGAAACATTATCTGGATTTGAACCACTGATACGAGTATGAAAGAATCTGTTTATATTCACCAATCTCCTTAGCCTTCCGTCTATTAAAATTTTAAAGGCACAGATTTTATTCTGTATGAACAAAGCGTATGAAAAATCACTGCACTAGATTAATAAGTAATTAGTGGAATTTCCTTCAATTAAAACTGAACACACAAGCCTGCAGCCTTGCATATTGAGTACATTCTTTAAGCCCAAGTAGGCGCCAGTATAGCTTGAGACAGAGCTGTGACAAAGTTTTCCAGCATATGTTAGTCTGATAAATTTTGAAGGTGATTTGCTTTTTATGCCTTTCTTTTCCTGATGGTTCTTTTTAAGCTTTTCTAGGTTGCTTTCCACTGAATTTTATTAAGTTTCTCAACCACTTGGCAAATAAGGAAATAGCATTACACTCGGAACAGTAATGTGCTGCCTAAATTATTTCTGGTAATGCAAATAAAGTATCAGTCTTCTCATGGATATTCTGTGAATGAGAAACCTCTTATTTTGGTGATGAATACTGCTACCACCCAATGACAGATTTAATTTACATGCTGTTGTCCCCATTTTTTGTCTCCTGATTTTATTTTTTGCCCCTCTCTCCACTAGCAATGCAATACTCCTCAATGTTATGACTACTGTTTGATTTGCTGTGCCTCTTAAAAGCCATAGTCAGGATCAATGTGCATAGTTAGTCTGTGTTGCTGGATGCTGTATAATAAAAAGACACCAGAGCTAGATTTAAATGAGTTACTGAGGCTACCTGGAGCAGTCTATCAAGAGAAGCATAGGTCTTAATCTGTAGTTCTTTATTCCCCTTAGCTTGATACAGACGTGCTGTCAACATAAGGCAATTCCTGTGAGACAACCTTGTGGTTTACTGTTATGTGCATTACACATACACGGATGCCGAAGTGTTTCTAAATTGTATGTGCTACATGTATTTATTTCATTGCACATTTATTGTAATATAATACAGCATCTTGACTGTTTATGTGAGATTTATTCTAGCTAAACATCAGCCCTGAATATCAGAACTTCTCAGGCATTCGAAGTAGCAGAGGCTACTGTTACTGCAGTTCTAATGGAAATCAAATCTTCCGGTGGAAAGTAGTTAGTAATGACCACAAAATCATTATGAAAGAGTACATATGTTTGGAACTGTGGGAAAGAGAAAGTCAGTTAAAATGTATACTCCTAACATTAGCACTTACTTAGACAGCCCTTCTTTGGCAAAAATGTAGGTCCTATGTCAGAGTCAAAATTATAAGTCTGGGTATACAAATAAGGGATCAGTACAGAACTATATTCATAATTACATCTACAGAGTGTTGTTGGTTGATTCTGGCAAAAAAAAAGGTGAGTTTTCTCTGTTGATAGGCTAATGTTTGGGAAGCCCACAAAAAAAAAAAACCAAACACTTGCATGGAAAGCAAGTAAAAAATTACAATTTTGAAATTGAATTTATGTGGGGTTTTGTTTTTTTACTGAAATATATGTTTTGGTGTTTAAAAAAAGTTTCTTTTGAATCTAGAATTTGGGGTGTTTTTTTTACTTTACTTAGCTAAGTGAGGTTTAACTACTAAAAAAGCCCCAACCCATTTCTTAGGATATTGTATCTGATTAGCCTTGCTTTTGCAATTAGGGCTTTAGTTAACACAGGAGAGGAACATGAAAGTGGTTCTCAGTCACAGGCAAGTGGAGAGGGTATTATTTCTTACCAAATGCAGAGGAACTTAATATGGTCATTCTTTGCAGAAATCAAATGTCTGTGGTTTGCTACAAACCTCTCAATATTTTTGGTGAGAATATTTTTAAAGCCTCACCTCTTGGAGTTAAATTGTTTACGTGAGAATCACTTTTCTCTTTAAGGTCATCTTCTAGTTCTTTCTGGGGAAAAAAAAGAAACAAAACTTTTAGTCTGTTTTTTTACAGCTCAAAAAACTTCTATGTAGAAAGTGATCGCATAGTTACTGCTCTAAAAAGAAAAAAAAATTCAGTATGCCAGTCTCATGATTTTGAGATTCCTTAAACATAGCTTCTAAATGCATGGGGATAACAGTACAGTGCAGTTTTTCTTTTCTTCGCAAGTATTTCAGCATTCACGATTTAACTAGAAATCAGGAGAGCACTCAAAACTACTTGTTAAAGCATATCCTCCTAAGAATCTTCTGTAGTGAAAGAGTTTCCTACAGTGTGTTGTGTATTTTAATAGTTAAGTAGGCTGCTCAAGGCAGACCTGTCCACGATGTGTATTCATCGTGGTACTGCTTCTTCCTTTGGAATAGCAATCAGATACAATACGTATATTGTAGTCAGTAAGCCATTTCTGCTTCTGGAGGTTGATCCCTATCTATAAGGAGGGATTCAGAACCTGAACCATTTTTTTTTTGTTTACTTGTATGTTGACTTAGTGAACTGGGATCAATGCTGGAATGAAAATATTCAGATCTAAGTTACTGTGTGGTGAAGCTATGAAGCTACCACTAGGAAGCTTTTCCACACTACACTACTAGAAGTCATGGTTGACTGATGGTACTTCACCCTTTACAGCTATATGGAATCTCTTTAATTTTCTTGTCACAAACAAAAAGTGTCAACTTATTTCCTTTGGTAGAGTCCTGATTTCTGATCAGAATGGAAGTTTTCATTTAAAATCCTGAAACAAAGTCAGAATGATCATTCTTTTCTTACTTTTCTTTTTTTCCTTTGGTCATAATGCAGGAAGATAGGGAAGTGAAAACTTAGAGGGGCCAACAGTCAAAAGTGTTCGGGCCTATTACTGTTCAATTTGCATTGAGTAGAACAGTTTTACCCTAAACTAGAACCTACTGTCCCTACAGAAGGAACAGACTAGCACTTCATGAGGATTCATAGTTGTGGACTTAAAGGCAGACATTTTTCAATACATGGGATATAATACGTACATGAATTAATCACTCATAGTTTCTTTCATAGTCAGTGGAGAGAAGTAGGCAGTTCAATGACACATCTGCTTTCAATATCTACTTTAAGAAGAGAAAACTGCGCCCTAGAACTCTGCGGGTTAGTCCAATATAGTAAATATTAACTCTATAGTCCATTGACTGTAAAGATCCCCTCAGATGACTGGGTCAGGTGAAAATACCTGTATTGTTGACATCTCTGGGGAAGACAGGGACTTGCTGATTGAATTAATCACTCTATCTTAGACGTATTTCTTACAATGAGAAGAGTTGTGTTCTAGGCACTGTTAAATGTATTGATTAGGCTTCTATTAGTCACAGTGGTGACTAATACCTTCAGCTGTAAATGTCTATCTGGGAGGCATCTAAAATTAAGAAAGATGAATTGTTGACTCTTCTATTGCATACTTAAGTCCTTCTGACTTCTTTGAAAGTATTCATTTATTTACTGTAAGGCTTTGTAGTAATAGCATTTAGCTTATTTGTCTTAATCCATTACAAAATTCTGTGTCTGTTGTAGCCACTGATAGTTCAGAATTCAGGGTATAGTTCTTGTGTTTATGTATATTGCTGTAAATCCATAGTCTTAACTCACTTCTAGCCAAGTTTCTTTGTCCTTGGCTTGTCTTGATGCTGCTTCACTAATGGATGCTGTCACGCTATGTCCAGCACTGATTTGCTTTTAAAATCTTGCTTCTACCACACCAGAAGTGAGTCTGCTTTGGAACTGGGCAAGCGTCAGGAAGACAATATTGAAATAAATTGTCCTGTTCTTTAGCATATTCAGAGCATATCTCTTCTCTTCATCTTCAGCAAAGATGAGAAAAAGTTCTTTTCTTTCTTTTGTTCCAAAGCGTAAAGCATTGATTCTTTTTAGTCACCCCTAGAAAACATGTTTCTTATGGTGATCACCTACTTTCTTTCCTCCACATCTGACTCTACTTTTTTTCATTTTTCTTTTTCCTTTCACAGAAGAATTCTACAATATAGGGGCTTTGGTCCACAGATGTTCAATTATTTTTGATGCACCGGGCACAGTAACTTTGGCCCTATAGGCTAGACCCAGCTATCCAGTTTTTGCTCTGAGTTATTTTAAGGTTCTCATTAGTGAGACACAATTCTTGTCTCAGGATGGAAGGAAGCAAGAGCTGCCACCTCCTTAGTTAACTTAGAATTTAAATGATGACGTGTTAAGGTGCTAATGCCTTTTGAGTCTCTGTCTAGCTAGTATCACTCATCAGAGCAGTAAATGAAAGAATTTGCTGCTGCCTGTTGGGTAATACAAGTAACTGAGCTCACCTCCAAACTGAACATTACTGATTGTCTTTCATTTAAATTTCTCCGTATGTCACTCAGTATTGTTAAGGACACTTGATTTTTCAAGATACTACAAGAAGCAGTACGAAGGTACTGCTTGTGTCAATATTCGTATAGTACTGACAATTGTAGTTGAGGATGTCTTTAAGCTACCTATCTTTTTAAGAATGCATTCTCTTTGGTAATCTAGTTCATTCCCGTAAAAGACATGAACTAGACTTGAGAGTCTTTCTATTAATGAGTTTTCCAGGCTGTACAGAATAGCTATTAAGATGAAAAACCTGTGACTTAGTGAGGTTAAATTAGATTTGTTACTACTCACAACTGAACTCCCTTACGGTAGCTGGAGCGAGCTTCTGAAGCGGATGAAAAGAATAGAGCATGAGGCACACAGCAATTTTTCATTGTTATTACAGGTGACGTATCTAAACTGGCAGTATGCAGGCATAGGAAGGGCATTTAAATTAGACCAAAAGAGTTTCTTTACACTTTTTCTAAAACATCAACAGAAGTAAGAAAAGGAATGAACTTCAGTGGGATGTGTGAATGAACATCTTCATCATCTTTACCTAGCTATTTTTCAATGCCAAAACAAAAACAGTACTGGAGAGAAAAGTAGTTTTGGACCTTTGTTCTGCAGTAAGTCACAAAACAAATATGATGCTCAAGGAGAATCTGTACTAACTTGCTGTAGTTCCTAATACTGTGTGCATATTACAGTCATTTTTCATTTTGAAAAGAATGAGATTACTAATGACCAATTCAAGGAAAACATTTTTCATAGTGGGCTGAATCTTTCTGTTCCATGGGTATTACTAAAAACTGTGGATTTCCTGCCACCTTAAGTTTCAGTAATATTAGATCAGAAGTAAAGTTTGTTGGGTGTTAAGAACTACTAATTTCTGCCGTTGTAAAACGGACTCACTTGGCACTTTTTGGGTCGTTACAGTAGAAGACTAATGGCAAAACTGGGCAATGGCTAATCTAGGTACTGCCAATGCTGTTTCACTCGTTCCTTAAGCTACCTAATTGTAACTGAAATGAGGCTTCTGGGGCACAAACACCTCTACAGCACTTGATACAAATGTATAATTAAAGCACAAATAGATTTGTACAAACTAGACAATAGCTTTTTGTAGAGTAAATGAAGAAAAGGATTTTTCCTCACCTTGTTGTTTGGAAGGGACCGGTCAGGCACATGGTCGTCATGTACTGAACTGGTGCAGTAGTCCCATTTTCAAAGACCCTTCTGTCCTAATCACCTTTTCTCTGTCCTGCAAGAGGTTAATAAAGGAATCTATCATATATAGTTATATTTTTTTATCAGAGCATATTCTTAGTATATAGAGAGGCAACCTCCTTAACCTCGCTGGTTAGCCCACGGCTAGTTTCTGAAGAGGTTTTCCTTTTCAGTATCGCAGACGTAGACAAGGAAGAAATTCTGTCCAATAAAAGGAGGAAAGTGCCCTCATTGCAAATGTGAAACCAGAAATAATTTATCACAGGCTTGAAGCCACTCTCTTAATTTCTGCAGTATTGTCCTTTCTCCCTTTTGTCAAATGCATACTTTTGTCAAAGTATTTTACCAAACAAAAGGGGAAATATCTGTCTTTGTTCAGTTACTGTCATAGCAGCACTTGAAAATTATAGCATTTGGATTGTAACTATTCCTGATAAAGGACAGGATGATAAACTTGTCACGGGTGAACATGAAAGTTTCACAGTAATAGTAGTAGGGTGAGAAATACGAGACCTTGCCTCAGGAAGCCTGCCCCAGTGTCACAGGGCAGCCACAGGCTGCTGACCATCACCTAGAATCCTAGAATCCTAGAGTGGTTTGGGTTGGAAGGGACCTCAAAGATCATCTAGTTCCAACCACCTGCCACGGGCAGGGATACCCTCCACTACATCAGTTTGCAGCTCTCGATCATCTTCAGCAGCTTCCACCCACACGGTGTACACCTGATGGCATGATGTGTTGTGTGGGTGAGACCATGCCAGTGACAGACGAGCTCTTCCTTAACTGAAATATTTGTTTTATTACCTAGTATTAATAAGACAATGAAAGTAGTAAAGCAATAATACTGAAAGAAACTCTACCCAAACAACAGCCATTACAAATAACAACACTTATGACACACACAAACACATGCCCCTCGTTCAGTCGCAGCCTGCTAGAGGTGCACGGTGCCTATAGCCCATGTGCCAGCTACACTAGGGAAGACACGAAACGAACCATGCACCTATCTCAACTGATGAGTGTCCATGCTTCCTCCTGTGAGGCCATGCCTCCACACAGTTGTCATGCCAACAGAAGCTCGTTGCTTTGCAGTCTTCACATGATCTTCCTAAACAGCTCATGGTCTCATGAACGTACTATTTGCTTTACCGTGCTATGTTTATATCACCAGCCTCCTGGTCTAAGCATGTCATGGTTTGCTGCATCAAGTATCTGACAATTATCTCTTTCATCTCCTGCTGCCAGTTTCTTCCTCATGTTAATTCTGAGTAGTGATCTCCAGGCAGAGTTCACTTCTTTGTGTTACTCTCTGGTCTTTGCTACCATCAGTCTCGAGGCAAACATGAGTTACTACCTCCTGCCAAATGCAAGTCAAGCCAGATCTAGTTCTCCCTTCTTACAACTCAGTGCTGCTGAAGTGAGTGCCCTTGCCTCTGTGTGGACCCCTCCACACACAGCTCTGGATGAGCTTGTCGGGGGTACCCATGCCCCAGGCTGTAGGGAATTCTGCAGATGGAGCATTGGGAGTAAAGTGAGTGAGGTATTCATTGAACATACAGTCTTACTGCCTTTGCCAGAGGGATGGTGGATGAAATGGTTCGAAAATGGGTTTGTTGCCACCTTACATCCTAATGACAGTGCAGGAAGTCTCATCAATTAACCTTACTGGGAGAATTCCAATCCGTCAGTTTCTAGCCTTAACCTTATATCACAAGTACTCAGAAGACAGTACAGACTCAAAGTTTAGCCAAAGTTTCTGTGAAGTTCTGCAGCTTGAAATCAACATGGTAGTTAGATCTTGTTCTGACTTTTTCTGTTAATACAACTTGTTTAAAAAATAATCCATCAATCCATTTAATTCCATAGTTGTAGCATCAACTTATGTTCCTTGTGTTCTCATCTGCTGTTTCATCAGCACAAATGTAAAACAGCCCGATAAGATTAAATATCACACTGCTAAGGAACTGTGCTTCTTGAGAAGAATGGAATAAAAAAACCTGGCAGTTGCATCAGTTTTGCGAGAGCAAAGAACTTTTAAACTTGCACTAAAATGCATTATAAGCAACTTTTTTCCCTGCCAAATATTTTCAGCGTAGTGGCAGATTGGCTGTTGATTTACAAAATATTTTTACCCGATTTATTTTAAAATAGAACTGTAATTCTTTGCCTGTTGAGTGGCACTAAAGCAATACTACATGATGTAAGCAATTAAAAATAATTGCAAAGGCTTGAAAGCTAAATGCTAACATGTAAAGGCCAAATTCTGAAGGTTTTGCTTCAGTTTCCTTAGAAAAAAATCCTACTTTTTTCACTGCAGTTTTCACCTTGCGCTTCCTAATTTAAAGCACACACAGGAGCAGATTAATAGACCACATAATTGTGCTTTGTCATTGCATGTGGTTATCGGTGCCTTGGATAGTTTTATGTGTAAAATAGCCAAGTGTGAGCAAAAAAGTGTTAAAATGCCACTCTGTATTTTGTATTCTCATATTTACCTTGCGTGGGTGCTTTGTCAGCTCACCTCAGAAACTCACCCAATATGATTAAGTTCTTTTACAAGCAGTATTAAGTACTGATGCGTATTTCTGATGGATCTGAAACTTACTTTGTCAGTGCAGTATGTTACAAGAATGTTCTGTCCCTTCTCCAACAGCATCACGTTCTAGAACATTTATACATCTTTGCAATACTTTTGCAACACATTTTCAGCCATTTTGTTTCCATAGCTTAGCTTCAGTTTTACCTCACCATGCTTCTGGACCCTGCTGACGTTGGAACATGGATGGGATCAGATAGCAGTGCTGGCTTGACATATTTTGATATATGAAGCGTGAAGGTGAAAACTGCAGTCCACAGTGCCAGTCAAATGGATGCATACTGTCGCTGAAACTGGGAAAAATGACTAGGGCAGGTTAAACTGATCATTTGCAGTACATTTTTTAAAATCATTGTGCACTCTCATCATAATTTTAATTATTTGAAATCAAACAGCTGGAATTCATTTTGTCCAGTTGTAGATACCTACAAGTCGGGTGTGTGAGTGTACAGTACAGACCTCAGCTGACTTTACAGCCAGTGGAAGGCAATTCATCTTATCATAGAATCGTTAAGGTTGGAAGAGACCTCAAGGATCATCCCGTCCAACTGTCCCCCTACCACCTATTACCTACTGAACTATGTCCCTAAGTACCACATCCAACCTTTCTTTAAACACCCGCAGGGACGGTGACTCCACCACCTCCCTGGGCAACCTGTTCCAATGCCTGACCACCCTTTCCGAGAAGAAATTTCTCCTCATCTCCAACCTGAACCTCCCCTGGTGCAACTTGCAGCCATTCCCCCTCATCCTGTCACTAGTTATCTGCGAGAAGAGGTTGACCCCCAGCTCGCCAGAACCTCCTTTCAGGTAGTTGTAGAGGGCAATAATCTTATTCTATTTCAACCTATATTATAGAATGGGGTGACTCATCTTCTAAGGGAGCTGTTACTTGCCATTGACGATGAAGAACATAGTGTCTGTCAATTAAATTAGGGCAGAAGAACTTGCCATGCAGCTTGCTGTGTCCACCTCCTGGAAATATAAATCATATCTGAAATTGAAAATACTTAATGGAAATACATAAATAGTTCACAGAAGTGCAAGCAGAAAATGTTGTGGTGGAGTTGTATGTGAACTGGTAGTGAGTCAAAATGTTAGGTTAATATTTATAGTGAAAGATTTTATTTTTATGGTTATCTGTTTTTCCCCAATAAATGGTGTATGGTTTTTATATCAGGAGGAAAGGAAGAAAAGATACTTTTCTTCAGTTAAGCAGATGGTTCAATGCATGGATCAGACATACTTTTGCCCCATGAATATATGGGGCATGTGTACCATGAATATATGGTATTCTGAAAAACGATAAGGGAAAGTATCTGAGAAGTGTAAAAGGATTTTGCTTGATGCTGACATATGACACCCTCATCTAGTGTAAACATTAACTACTTCTTTTTTTGCCAAACCAAGTGGAGGTGTCACTTGAAGAAAATAAGTCTTAGAAGCAAAAATCCTTAAAAATTTTATCAGATATTTAGTAAAGTGTAATAGTTACATCACAGTGATCAATTTCCTAAAAACATATGCCAAATAATTTCTTAAAATCCTATCCATTTAAAGTTTTTTGTAGTGGAAATTTCAAATAAAGATAATTCGAATTACCTTTAAAAACATTACTATACAGATTTTGGTATCAACAAGAAATCAGGCTCCAACATGACTTTATTCTTTTTTTTCGTGGGAAGTGATTGTGCAGGTTACTGCGAAGCTGCGAGTCTGAGGGAATGGCTTTATATTTATATTAGATCAATATTATAATTAGAGAAAAAAAACCTCCTACAATCTGACATATCTTAAATTAACCTTTCAAAGTATTTTGTGGGCCGACAGGGTTCACAAATCATTTGGTTTCTCACGCATTTCTTCTCTGTGGAATTTTGATAAGGGAGGTTCATTTAATAATTTTTAAAAAACCTATTAGGAATTGTGTATGATGTATGCTAGTAGAAATAAAGACAAAGCTAATGTTGCTAGCACTCTATCTACGAAATCAATCATACTTATAATTTGATTTTTTCCTCATGCCTTCTCAGAATCGTTTTAGTCTCTTTAATTTTACTTGCTGTTCTCCCTTTGTTTTGTTATCACTGAACATTTTTCTCCTGCCCCTTTTCTGCCTTCAATTTTCAATTTCCTAAACAGATTATGAATCCAGTTAGAATCAAGGTGAACTTTTGAACTTGGTGTTCTTCAGCTGATTAGAAAATGGGCATAATAGGGAATCTTATTTTTAACAGTGGTTTCATGAGAATAATTGAATATCATCTTTCAGCTGGAGATCCAAAGTGCTTTGTAAACATGAGGTGGTATTGTTGTTGTTCAACAAATAATAGAAGAAGTGGAACAGATAAATTTAATCATGCTTTTGAAAAATATTCACCTTGAAGTAGGGTTCTGAGCCCCTTAGGCGCTCATACTCTAGGTTGAGCTTTACTGAGGTAACTCCCTCGAAGCTCTCTCTCAACCTGCTGAGAACGGTGGGAACTCAGTATGGCTAAAAATAAGGAAAAAAAGGATGAGGAAAGAACAATCACACGTTTATGGAATGAACAGATGAACTCGATACACAGGAAGGCTTCATCTTCCCGATGTGTACATTTGCCTTACCAGGTAACTTCTTCATGGTATCGTTATCCTCAGATGCTGAACTATGACACTGGAATGGTATTTCAGACACTTACTGTTTATGGTCTTCACCAAAGTAGTTGACCTCAGGTCCCAGAGACCTCAGGCACACAGGAACTTTGCATCTCTGTTTTTCTTTAAAGGCATAAGGTACAAAGCATCTTGTAGAGTTTGATGGGTGAAAGAAAGAATATAGCTTATAACTGAGCCCAAACCATTTCACTTTACAAGAAAGAGAGCTGGCCAATTTAATTAAGAAATTAAATAATGCCTTATTGGAGCTGTAATGATGCAACCGATTTGGGGTCCTTTAAAAACTGCAAGCTGTGCCTGTGCCCATTCACTTGGGATCATTCAAAGATTATGGTTTCAGTTGGGACAGAAACAAAGCAATTTTAGTATTATTTTCTTTTGTATTGCCATGTAAAGTACAGTGAATTTTACAGTGCAAAGTATTTATAGCAACAATAATGTCTCTCACTTTATGGTCAGAGCACTCATCAAACTGCAATGCACCCAGTTCCCATAAATTTACCATTTGTCACGTTGTAACTCACAAAACATATTTGCGTTCTTCCCAGAGTAGATATTTGTGTATATAAAGAACTAGAGCATGTATGTCCAAAAGCTTTACAGAAAGGTTTGTCACCTGTTTAAGAGAGGAAATTTTGGAGCAATGGACAAACTAGTCTTTTTTGTGTGAAAAGTTAGTTAAATACTTTTGGTTATTAAAGAACTCTCTGTACTTGAAAAGAGAGAGAATTTATAAAGATGGCAGACAAGCTAAATTGTCCAGTAATTAAATCCTTTCTTTCTGTTGTTGTTTTATGTGTTTATTCATAATTTTAGGTGACTTGTCCAATGTGAAAAACCTTTCACTAGCTAGTGTTCACTAGCTTGTCTGTGGCTAACACCTAATAGCAAGCAATTACTTTTATTTCCAGATCGTGAGAGGAAACAGCCCCCTCTTTAAAGCAGTATTTGGCTTTGAAGGTATTAATGATTAGAGAATTCTTTTTAAAACATGAGGTGCTAAACGGGGAGTCTGGCCTATGTTCAGTCCTCTGCTGCGAGGCTGTCACAAAAAAGGACTTTCTTCTGGAAGAAAAGTATTGCAGATAGTATTTAATGTTCTTCGTAAATACATTAATGTTTGCATGTTGTGCCCCCCCTGAATTCATCAAGACGTTTGTCATTGACTTCAGCAGGGTCAATATTACTTGAATGGTCTGTGTTTGGTGTAAAGAATATACATCAATTTCTTCTGTGTGGCATGTGCAGCAAAACCTAAGAAATGGATCTGATTTTCCCCACCCATATCTTGTCCTCCTTTGCTTAGTACTTTATTTTTATGTGCTTACTTGTTATTCCAATACCTGGCAGTGATACTTAACCAAAGTATTACAAAGAATGTGTTTCAAGATTTAATCTACATACAAAAATAATCCTATCAAAGAGTCAAATGTGATTTGAAAATATATAAGCTGTGTGTCTGATTCAGAATGAAAAGTAATTTCACCTGATTAAAAAAATTCAGAGTGCATGTGTGGTATCTTGAATATTGGTGATTTTTTGTTGCATGCTCAAGTCTCAATGTAACCTAGAAGAAATTAGGGTAATTATTCAGAGGAACTACATCCATAAGTAGTGATAAAACCTTTTTGTTGCTGTTAGTAAAAAATAAAACTGGTGGAAAATGAAAATATACTTTTAATTTTTTTGGACAATATGAAACAACATGGTATATAGCTTCAGCACTTTATTTGAAGAGCTACATGTCACATCCAGGTTTCCACCGCAGTACTGTCTCCCCAGCATGTACTCACCTGCAGCTGAGTGTTCACCCAGGTCATCTGCAGATACCACACTCCTGCCCACCTCTTTAGGGGCATCTTACCCTGCCATGCTGCTTCTCCAGCAGCTCACCTTGTCCTACAGTAGTCACTGTGGCCCTTCGTGCTGCTGACCCACCTCTCTGTCCTTGTTTTTTTCTGCATAACTCTGACTCACCCATTCTCTCAATGCATTCATGTGGATACATTGGCTAAATGCCTTCCAATTTGATAATTCAAGTGTAAATATTCACGTAAAAGTATTCAATTTTAAGAAAATTTCATGGAGCATAACTTCAAAATTTAAATTCTTAGCAGATTAATTTTGTTTAAAAAAAAATCTGTTTCGAGTTTCTTTACTTGCTTCCTTTAAATAATATATTGGAAAAGAACAAAAGGACATAACTTCCTTAAAGCCTTTGTAAGGCATAACACATTTTTATATTTCCCTGGTTTTTCTTTGTGAAAAAGAAAAAATGTATTTTGAATATTTTAATTCAGTAATATTAAATCTACCTATAATATAAAGAAGTAGAAAGCTGTCACCTTTTTGAGTGTAAATCTACTGGTGGTAATACTTCTTAAATTTTTTTCCACATGGTTTTCTTGTTAAAAATAAAATATTCCCCCATCTGTCCTGGTTTGGTTTCAACTGCTGTTACCTGTGGCAGCTTCCGAGAGTGTTTGTGTTTGGGAACATCTTTCTGTAGAACAATCCTTCAAAGGAGCAATGTGTCACTCGAAGCCAAGTGCATGCAGGTGCACCTAGAAAAAGGTGTTTACTGATGTGTCTGCCTC
Source organism: Psophia crepitans (assembly GCA_013399095.1). NCBI lineage: Eukaryota > Metazoa > Chordata > Aves > Gruiformes > Psophiidae > Psophia > Psophia crepitans. Next base: position 83,596 of record VWZZ01001868.1, read on the forward strand.
ATCACTAACAGTTGACAGTCGCGAGATTAAAAGCTTAACAGCTTAAAGCTCAAAAAATAACACATCATCAGATGAATAGACTGGGAACTGGAATAGTTCTCTAAATCTTTATACTCTTATTGTTGCTGATGATTATATTAGCAAGTTTGTTGTCAGTAGTCTGTTACTAGGTAATAACTGAGGGGACAAAGTTTTAAAGGCAGAATTAATAGTAAGTAATTAATTCAAGCAGTTGAAATCTTTTTATGTAAAAATGGAATAGTATCATGCAAAAGGTTAGAAAATGATGGCAGTGAATATGGCTAAGGTTGTACGTAGAGTCTGCATGTGCTCTGTGTTTGATTTCCAGGGAAGACTGAGGTACGGTGCTTGAAAATACCGGTAGCAGAGTAATGCTCTGTTCTTAAAAATGTAACCTCACACTTGTATGCATAGATCTAAAACTGCAACCTAGGATAGCAATCTCTGCTGCTTACACTTCAGTGAAAACTGAGCGATTTCAGAATCCATTAAAAATTTTTTTGAACATCATGGAATCAGCCTATTACAGCTAATTTTTCTGTGGAATGATTTATTTTTCCACCATTGGTAATAAATTCTTTAGCATTTGTATATACAAAAAATAATTAAATACATGGTTGACAAACTTCTGTCATTCTTGCTACACATCACAGGACCAACATTAGTCCAAAGATTTGTCTGTTAAATATCCCTACTGCTTGTGAATGTCACCAGTTCCATGCGAAGGTAGTTATTTCCATGGTACTCCGACTCTGTTCTAAAACCTTTTCCCTGACTGTTCATGCATTTTGAATTTACAGACGGGAAAGACATATGAATTGTTATTGAAAGAGTTATCTTTTTCAACACATTCTCTCCATTATTGTGTTGCCAGGAATTTCTTGGTTTTTGAAGTGCTTTCTTTGCCTCTGGGACCTCTTTACTTGCCATTTCTCAATGCTAAAGGTCCAGCATAAGATACTATTTTGAACCTTCTATGAAATTCAGTTATTGGGCTGTAACTTTGCAATAAATTTACTGCTGTTCTGCTAGGTAGAATCTTGAAGTATTTGCATTTTTTGCTTTAATAGATAATTAGGTAGGGGATTAGCTCTTGGGAAGGAAGAGTGTAATATTTTGCAAATGTAAAGAATGAGCATAGTCGATGCCTGGCCTGGACTTCAGAGTTCTTGAGGAAAAGATACTTGGATACTGATTTTTGTCATGACGAGTCTTCTCATTAAAGTATTTTGTCTCCCTTAAAAATATCTTTAATTATTTTTTTTCTGTGGCTAACCCCTGCCACTTGCACATACATGTTTAGAGTTTACGAAGTTGGATCTGCTTTGGTACCATTTCTGAAGGATACTAAGCAATAGTAATTGAGCCAGCATTATAGACTTGGTGGCTCTGACTGAATGAATAATGTGACAGACAAAGAGGAGCTAAAGCCAAGCATGTTCATAAACACTTCTGTTTTGTATGTGAGGATAAGCAGGTTGCCATACTCTTGGGAAAGTCTCTCTACTCCAGCAGTCACTAAGGCTACTAATGCTGGAAATCTTAAGTCAGTCCACTGAGGTAACTTATATTTGAATATTTTTGAAAGATTGGCAGAATGCTCTGGATTTTTAATATCGATTTTCATTATAGCTTGGAGCACTGGGGATGTTCCAGAAGCCTGTGGGAGTTAAGGTCATACTAACACTTTTTTTTAAATGGGTGAGATAACCTAGGTAATTACAAGCCTGTCAGTCTGACATCAGTCTCAGGCAAAATAATGGAAATGCAGGTGTGGGACTTGAATAATAAAGGACTGAACTCAGCTGAGGCAAACAAAATGTTTTATAACCACAACTGTTAAGATGTAAGGAAAGTAGCTCAAGGTACAGAACCAGGGGTGCTACCCAGGAAAGACATTTAGGTACCATAATAGGTAATATTAATGGATAGAGCTTAAGGTTTTCAGCCAGAAAGTAGCCAACAAGAGCTAATGTAATCACTGCATGTATAAACAGGGCAATATAGACTAAAACTGAGGAGATCATTTTATCTTTTCTGCTCTGTGCAGCTAGTGAGTACAAAACCAAATCCTATTTTCCACTCTTCAGCAAGGGTGTTGGATACTTGAAGGAGGCTTGAAGAGCCACAAGACTCATTAGAAAAATTTCTGTATATATTTTCTTGAGGAGTTTTATTCAATTCACTTAGGAAAAAAAATCATTAAAGGAAGCCTTTTTATTAGTGTATAATTGTAGACATGGAGAACAGAAAACTGAAAACAGAAAGCTTAAAACCTAGCAGACAAAGATGTAAGCAGATTAGCAATTGAAAGTAGATGAATTCATACCATAAATAAAGACCCACGGTGACACCTCTGAAAATAGCGACAGTGAATTCTTTTAGATGGTGAGTCTGATGGCAATCTGAGTCGTGATTTTCTAAGACAGATTCTCTGCTACGAATAGGAATTTCTTCTGGGAATTCCCAAGCCCTTTGTAATACTGCAGGTCAGACTGTGTGATAACAGGAGTCTCTTCTGGCTTTCTAATCTGCCTCTGTGAGTCAGCAGAGCAGGTATGGTTTGAGTTGTGCTGACAGTAATGCGTGGCTGTAAATGGGTCTCAGCACACGGTGTCGTGCTGGAATGGACCTCTATACACACCCACTGGCTCATGGGGTGATGCCCTCCACCTGGTGCTTGATCATTAGAATAACACTGGAAAATCATACTGGTTTAGCATTGACAATACAGACAGTATTTTAATTTCAGCAATTTACTTTCAAAGCCAAGAATAAAGAAAAATCTGGAGTATTATGTGCAGTTCTGGGCTCCCCAGTTCAAGAGGGACAAGGAGAGTCCAATGGAGGGCTACCAAGATGATTTAGGGTGCTGGAGCATCTCTAGTACAAGGAAAGGCTGAGAAAGCAGGTCTGTTTAGCCTGGAGAAGACAACACTAAGAGGGGATCTCATCAATGCTTATAAATATCTAAAGGGTGAATGTCTAGGGGAAGGGGCCAGACTCTTTCCAGTGGTGCCCAGTGACAGGACAAGGGGCAACAGGCACAAACCAGAACACAGGAAGTTCCATCTGAACATGAGGAAAAACTTATTTATTCTGAGAGTGACAGAGCACTGGCACAGGCTGCCCAGAGAGGTTGTGGAGTCTCCTTCTCTGGAGATAGTCAAAAACCTGCCTGGACGTGATCCCGTGCAACTTGCTGTAGGTGATCCTGCTCTAGCAGGGGGGTTGGACTAGACAATCTCCAGAGGTCCCTTCCAACCCTTGCCATTCTGTGATTCTGTGATCCTGTAAATAAGAAATGTGAATGGAAGTAATGATGTGACAAGGTCACTTACTCTTGAAGAAGGTTTTTCAAGTATCAGTACCACCTTGCAGAATGTTAGTGTAGTGTAGTTTACTTTACTATGACTAAGTATCTCTACAACTCTGCAAGTGACCCCACTACTAAACCTTTCCATGTTTCCTTACACCTTCCTGTGTAAGGAATACCTGCTCATTTTACAAGACCTATTTGATATTAGATTCCACTGTTACCAGGCTGTGGCATTTAGAGTATGACATTTTCAGTCATTACTACTTACGTCACTTCCAGTAACTTATTTAAAAATTATAATGAGTTCTTACTGATCACAGCACAAAGTTAAAGTCGAAAAGTGTTACAAAGAGCAAAACTGAAGAATTTTTTCTTTACTCAGAAATATTTTAGATTATCAGAATAAGCGAAAGATATTTTAGTTGAAATATTTTAATGTTTTTCATTTTTAGTCTAATATTGTAATGCTTTTTCTTTACAAAAGCGTTTTAAATAGTACCGTTGCAGGATCTGCGTAGATCTCTGAAAACATCTGCGTAAACACAAAAAGATAAAGAGCTCACAGCAGCATTAAGAACAAACTATGTTTTATCGTTCATGGTACAGAGATTTGCAACCATTGCTTTAAACTACAGACTTCAAATACAGAGTGTATACATCTCCTCCATTTAAAAAATACTCTCCTACTCTAATGTTTATTTTGTTTAATTTGCCATATGACAAAAATAGAAATGTACAATGTAGTACTTGTGCCTATGTGTTTATATTGCTGTGCCTTCTAAATGAATCAGAATGTATTCCAAGGTATGAGTTAGTATTTTTAGCAATTTTCTTTTGCCCTGTCCCATTTTAGATCTTTGTAAGAATTCTGCAAGTGGTTAAGTGAGCACAATCTCGAAAAGACTGTGGTAAGTAAATGCACTACAGTGAGAAAATATTCAAGAATTTTTCTGATTTGTATGGACTTTATTTTTTTTACTCACTTTCTTGGCTCTTAAGTAGGAATGGGCAGTTAAATTACTTGTAGTATTAATGTGTCGTACTAATTAAAAGGTATTTGAACATTCTGCAGATTAGTATTGGCCTTGATGTGAGAAAATCCACTGGGTGAACACACATGATTATCCTTAATAGAATTCTACTTTTTATTATCTGTGTTAACTTTTTTGTTTAAAAACTTACCAGAATTAGGACTTTGCTCTACTGATGTCACTGGTTTGATGGCAGCACTCCGGCCCTGGGGGCAGATTGAGGCTATACTGAAGCTGAGTGTAGGTCTGAACATCAGGGGGACGATAATAATTTGTGCCACCTGGCCCTAATGCCATCACATATGTGCAAGCTGGTCTGAGTTTTGCTCTGCCTGCTCTGCTGACATCAAGAGGCGGGAGCTGTACGAGAATGAGGAATGGGAAGGGAATTCACACTTGTCCACATCTGGTTGCTGCTCAGCTTTTTTGTACTGCTCAGGCAGGTGGACCTCATGCTTGGGCAGTTTCTGCATCAATTATAAAAATTACTTACGATCATTTGTGTTACCACTGGCATTTTTATCTACTTTGTGTACTCTGCTCACCAAACAAGAAGTTAATGAAGAAGGAGCACTGCAAGAAAAGAGAGAGCAGAAGGTAGCAAGATAATACTTAAGAAAAAAATAATTCTGCAATCTCTTAGGGTTTTTATTGTCATTATTATTACTGAATATTTGCTCCTTGATTTCAGGTTCTGCAGAAGACATACGTATAGTTGCACATTTCAAACAGTGATCTCTGGCTGGTAAAAAATAAAAGAACCCACATCACTATAAAAATATCTGTAGCCTAGTAAAAAACTTCACTCATCTAACCTTGTCTCTAAGTAGCTAACAGATTCTCTGCGGCACAAAATGGGATGATATCAGTGACAATCAGAATTTGATATTGATTGCCTCAGTATGCAAGACTTTCTCCAGATTCCTTAGCTCTTGTTGGTGCTTCTATTGTGAAGGAAACGGATAAAGGAAAAGTGTAAATTAACAGTATTTCTGATGTTTTTGTCCTGATTCAATTTCCTGATGTCGTTAGTTGAGAGAAAAATGGGTAGGGGATTAATGTTAACATCACCAGTCACAGCTGCAGATCTGGCACAGGAGCTGTAAAACCCATGGTGACTTGCCTTAGTTGACTTGTTATGGAACCCATGGAGCTGTAGGACAAGCTGTAGGGCCCTGTGTTTTCTCTTCAGGTACTTGTCTTTTTTCATAAATTCTCACAAACTCTATCTGAGCTTATAGCCTGTGACAAAGTATTTAAGGGGATATAAATCTGTATCTTAGATATATAAAACACTATGGAAGAAAACAGTACGTTTTCAAGATCTCATGATAGCTGTTGATAAAACACTGAAATCTTTGCCATAGACTATGATTTGAACCTACTGGAATAGTTGAGCCATCTAATGTGCAGCAAACATGAAACCAAACCAGTGTTTTGGCTAACAACAGACTTATCTGCATCGGCACCACAGGAAAAGCCCTTCTCTGAATTGTCCTGTTTTGGTGAAAAGCCATAGAGGGACAGGTTCAATTGTGCCTCTTCTTGTTAGGGGCTGAACGTGGTCAAGTGACTTCATCTCCATTCTTCTCTACTTCTCTAGTTGTTCAAGATACAGACTGACTTCCTGACTCCCCACAGTATGTGTTTTACTGTAAATACATGGTGCAGAGGCTGCTTTGTTTGCTTGAACTACAGCATGCTTCAGGAAAGAGCCCCAGACTTTTGTGGTGGCTGTTCCGTACAAATAATTAAGATGTTCTTAATCATGGCACTTCATTGTATTAATTAATTTTAAAGACTAATTACCATAGTAAGTGGCTGCTTACTTAAGTATTATTAAAAATGAGAACATTTGTGAGAAAAGGCTAACTGAAAATAAAATCGAGGAAGCAGAATGCAACATCGTGAAGGCACAAAAAAGAACAGAAAAGGTTGAACCCCACAAACTGCGATCAGGGTTACTTACGATACTTCTTTGATTCTCAGTGGTTGATGTTTTGTTTGAGTGATAAAAAAAAGTATTGGAACTGTGTAGACTGATATAAAATTTCAAGCATGGTGCATCCCGGGTGTAGGAATAAACCCACAGCTTTCCTTTCAAACGGAGCGGCAGGCAGCAACTTGGAGTATGCTGCTCTCATGCAAAGTGGCCATGTTTCCTTTGTGCTTCATCACCACGTGGCGAGTCCCAGCGCAGTGTCATGACATCTTACCTTACTTACTGGGAATGCATGGCTCTGTTCAACTTCATATCTGGCTTCTCATATCTTTTCACTCTCTTACCTGGCTGAATAAAAGGGAGAAAAGAGTTTGTATCTCATGTTTGTAGTCTGGTGAGATGGACCAAGCCATTCATCTGTTTTCCTGAAGAAGTGCTGTGGAGTTACTAAGAATTACATGCATCTAGAGGGCTCAGGTTAACTCTGCACAGATGTCCACGGTGTAATGGGTGGGGGGGTTTACAGAGCGTGACTCAGAGTATACAGGATCCTAACACATTTTTCACATCACTATGTAATGTTCCAAATACCAAGAAAAAGAAGTATCACCCCATCCTTCCTTCTGGCAAACATTTGCCAATAGATATAGAAGTTACTAACATTAGTGGATACTTAATGTTATTTGTGTATTTATTTGTCATTCATTGTTTCAGTCTGTGGTCTAACCGCTCCCTGCCACCAAAGTCGGGAGTATCTCGTGTCCCTGTCTGTGCATGCACCAGTTCTCATAGCTCTGGGGCTCCCTGTGAGCCCATGCGTTTTACTAATCCAGCAAAAAGGCAAGCTAGCAGAGGAAGGTGGGTAGTTTACAGCTGTACTAGTGAGTAGAATCATTTCGTAGCAGGGGCCACTGAGCAAGGAGAATGGGAAGAGTGTGCTGGGCTACATAGCCATTTTGATCTTGTATATCCAAAATCATCTATCCTTTTCTCTGGTTTGTCTCGTGAAAGCTGTTTCCTCTCAGTGCAATTACCTCTCCTTCCATTTTCCACAGTTTTGGTACTACCCCCTTAAACACTAGACATCAAGTGAGGCACCGCAGTAGAGTCAACATATTTTCTTCTAGCAACAATTAATTTTTTTTTGCATTCATAACCAGATGTCTGGAAAACAATAAAATCACTAAGAAGACACAGCTGCAGTTTGGTTCCTTGTTCTGGTGTCAGCTATGGGATTGCTAGTTAGAGAGTACATTTTTTTGGGTTTGACCACAGGGTGACCACAGGGTGGGTCTTTCTCGCGCAAATGACCTGTGCTACAACACTGAAGGAACAGGCTCGATCTCCACAAGGTCTCTGTCTAGTCTTTACGTTGCTCTGTACTTTTCTACCCTTGTCTTGCAGGATTTGCTAGTCCTACAGCTTGACAGTTTTTATCCGTATGCATAGGAATGTGTAGTTTCCTGAAGAAAAGAGTTGATCAACTTTTTTCCATTCTAAAGTACCTTGTCTTACTGTTCCTTCTGTCTGTGCATATTCATCCCACTGCAACAGTGCTCAGTAAGTGTTAATATAAAACGTAGGTGAGCTTAAATATGAAACAGAGACAAGCTCCTGAAGAGAATAAAACCAGCCAAAAATAGGCCAATGCTTTACCCCAATATAAATATGGAGGAACTATGAATTTGCCGCAAGACACTAGTAAAATCTTTAGAATAATGTGAGGTTTGTGACTTTTTGATATTAAAATGGTAAAGTCTGGGAGTTTTATGACTTGTGTATTATAAAGTTGTGCATTATAAATGAATGGACTAAAATCAGATCTATACTAATTGTGTGGCAAATCTGTAGTACAGCTTTGCTCTCTTTGACACAGTTTTACTTCTTCACCAGTGAAGCATACCCATATTGGCATATGTATATGTGTGTGTAATACGTGTGATATTATGATATGGCAATAATATATTACCTTGCCAGTACAGTTCATTATGATACGCAGCGTGTGTCATCGATTTTACTTTCCTTTGTCGGTGTCTTTGGATGTGCAGCAGGACCCAACTTCGCTAGAGATACGGAATTAGCATATTGTTTCTTGGGGAATGCCCTGGATTGTGCTTGAGGAGCTGTCTTGTGTGAGACGTGAGCAGCCTTGCTTGCAGAAAGGGTGGAAGTTTGTTTCAAACAGTATGTGGTAACCCTGTGCCTGCTTTAAAACCTCAGGAAAGCTCTTCAGACTGCCAGGATTATTGTTCAGTGAGTAGCAAGCAGCAGTGATGGGCAGGTTTGTCACCTGGAAAGTCAGTGCTAGGTCACTTTACAAAGCATTTTGGTAGAGCTTCAAACAGGGTCTGTGTGGGAGGCCAGGTAAGAACCTCATCTCACTTTGTGGCCTGAAGGCATCACCAAGGAATGGAAAGCCAACCTAAGGCCTTTCTGTTGGTTCTGTGCGGAGGGTGAGGACAGGGTGTGAAGTGCTGGAGGAGACATGTGACGTAAATTATCTAAATTTGGCTTTTTTCCCCATAGATATATTTATTTTCAGAAGTTTATTTTAAAATTAAATAAGGATGTGACTCACAATCTAACTGAACATTAAATGCTATCAAAAATCAACCTTGGTGTGACCAACAGAGAGAGACAGGCAACATGACTTTTTATTAATATACATGCCAAGGAACATTGTGTTACTTGCTAAGATGAATGGAACAAAATGTTGCTTTTTGGCACAAAGCTTAGAAATGGAGAAAATTGCAATCAATCAAACACAGCAACATTAGTGAAACTTGGGTGAAAAGTCTAGGAGAAACCTAGGAACTTAACTGTTTAACTATCTCCCATTATTGCTTATTCCGATCATGTGCAATCCCATTGTGAGATTTAAGTTTTATTCTTATCACGCTTTTAATCAAGACTTTATTGTGAAAAGTAGAATTCCATTGAAATGTCCAGGAACTGTTCCTTGAGGGCTTTTTTTCCCGAGTATTTTTTCTATCATTTATGTTTGAGAACGTCTGCATGTGCAAACAATATAGTATATTTTAATAATAATTATTTATGGTAGTTACATTAGGTATAGAAGGAAGTACAATATTTTCCTTTGACCTTGGTAATAAAAGATGACATACTACAAAGTTGCAAGGAACACTGGTACACATCAACAAATGCCATTTTACACCTCAGGTAAACCCAGCCAACGAGAACAGATTTGGGTACAGCGGAATCACAGACACAAAACAAAAAGCCAGTCATAGGATTTGTTTATATAGTTACTTCTCAGCTGATGAGATCTTTTATTGTTGCATAAGTTATTAGAAATACGTTTCGCTGTATCTACACATATATGTGGCATCGTATGCAGGGTTGGCTCCATGAATTTTGTAGTAAATAATATTGCCAGGAGCTTTTTATCTCCGACATAAGGAACAGCAGCTGGATGTGCACATATGCCTTTCTGTGTGTTAAACTGAATGACCATTTTTTGTTACATATTACACTGTCATATATGCTGGTTTTTTCAGTATTTCTTCCTGTTTAAAAATTGTCATCACACTCGGTAAGGAAAGAAGAGCTGATATTCAATAAAACTTGGGGGAAAAAATGATATTTTATTTTACTTTTTTTTTTTTCTGTAATACGGTAGCTGTTTACTGATCATAGATTTTACTTTTCTTAGTGAAGAAAACATCTCTGCCATTATAATCTACTTGTGGTCAGTAGCCTTGGACAGAAATCAAAGCAGTTGTCACCGATGAAACTGCAGCCACCATTTTGGCCTTTTTGTCCTGAAAAACTAAATATCACTTAGCTTATCTTCATCCACAAAAAAGTAAGAACAAGAATTGTAAGAGCTGGGAAAACTGAAATTAAACCAATGAGAGAAAATGTATTAAGGCTCAGACTCGCAAAGCATTTCTAAGTCTAGATTCAGTGGATTTTAATAATTCCTAAATGCCTTTGTAAATATGGGTCATAATGCTCTGGGTGCAAAAAAATCACGTTTCTAGTAAAAGACATTTTGATAATTTCTGTGGAACAAATGCTGGTCTCCTTGACACCAGAAGAATCTGAAGTTACCAGCTTGAGTTAATTGTTGTTTACTTGTTTTGTTTTTTTTTCTCACGGTGAATAGGGACAGCTTCTGATCTTACACTGTTAAGTGTTACGGCATTGATTACTGATTTTAATTACTCCTCAAAAAGAATGCAACGTTACAGAAAGTCATTCCTGTACAGATGAAGTTCTGATTCTCTGTCAGACAATATGTAATATACTGGAATAGATTTTGCTCTGAGTTATGTAAGTATAAATCTCGATTAGCTCTATTGAAATCCATGTCGTTTTTTCAGTTTATGTGTTTTAGTGGTATTTCTGAGGAAAGAATGTGGCCTGCATGTTTCCAGATGAAAAATATAAAAGGAAACTCTAGAAAGAGCATCTAATATTTACTCCCTCATAATCTCACTTGGTTAAATTAAGTAAAGAAACGGGAGTTTATTTCCTCTAAGTATCTACTTTCATTGCTGCTAAGCTGGTTTTACAAGCACTGAGACCCCATAAAAGTGCTGGTTTACTTCTTTCTGTATTGTATGGAATTCTACAGAAGGACTTTTTTTTTTGTCCTACAGAATGTATCTCTCATTTGAAAATTTATTTTTTATTTGTCTGATCATTGTATTTGCCTGTTCATCATTGCTGAATAACTCAGTGAAGTCTTTCACTTAATTTCCTGTGTGATTTATCTCTTAGCCTCTACCTCCAAACCAAAGTATTTCCATTAATTTGCATCACTGTTTTGTTCATTCTGTTATGAAACAGCAGGAATCCTCGCCTATGGGAAAAGCTTATATTAAAATAACAGTAAATTGTGTTTTATCTGATAGTTTGCTTGGGTTATATACTATAGGTTGCTTATAACTTTGGTTATAAACTAGGTATGAAGTGAGTGTATATGTATATAAGTTGAGCGTGGCGTCCAGTGATTTCCACTGCCTCACCAAATGGGACATCAGGTCTTGAGCTGTGTCAGCCTGGCCAAGTGTAAAATAGATCCATCCATGAAAGTTGAGGGGGAACTTTCGCTCCTTGTTTGCAACAGCATTTGTAAACACAGATTTTATTAGATGTATTCTGTGTAAAATAAATAAATAAACTTAAGTCTATACCCATACATTTATACATACATTTTTATTTTATGTACATATATATTTCTTTAAAAATTATTTATGTATATATCCTTTGCCTTCAAATAAGAGACTTTCAGCCACAGTTTCATTTTAGCCTTTGCAGAAGTCATATATGTCATATGTAGCTGAAATATTGTGAGGTACTAGGCTTAGGGATGTGAACACTGGCAACAAAGATTTGAGGTATTTTAGCTGTTTGTCTGCAGAGACCTCTGAGTACTGTTATGTTTATTACTTTATTGTCTGTCTCACTTAATCATCCTCCTAATGATTATATACAGTTTATTTTTCTCACTTCAAAGACCATTAAGTCTGAAATCTATTTGTTTCGCATTTTTTAATATGACATATTGTTTTATATTGAAAGGTACATTTGAAGAAAATTATAACAATGAAATTTATCCTCAAAATAATATTTAATATTGTGGTATGCATAAGCTGTAATAAATAACACTAGTATTACAGGTTAAGTATTGGAACAAAGAGGGAAATTGGAGGAAAACAGTAAATATTAAAGTAAAATATATTGGTCTTTGGCCTTTTTTAAAAAGGGTTAGATGACTATGAATTCTGTAATTTTTCTCCCAGTTTTGAAAGATAAGAGGGTTTTAAAATCTCTTTTGAAAATTCATTTGTTGGTTAAACTGAGTAATAAGAGCTTATATATTTTATTTTTTTAAAAAATCAGAGGCAAGGAACTCAAAAACATTTAGACAAACGATGCAGAACCTGTCTGCTTATGGTACTATTTTATGATGAAGAGCAGCAATACAGTTGTCATTCAAAATATAGCATTCTGCCTAGTGAGATAATGAGAATCAGTGGAATATATGCTAAACTTTATAGTCTCAAAATTTTTTTCATCCATAAAATTTTTTGGGGGAGAAAAAGGAAAGTGAAATTCACATGTGAAGTAGGATAGTCCCACTCAGAAAAAGCAATGCAAGATATCAACAGTCTCTGTGTGCTGTCGAAGGACAAAAAAGAAAAGTTCTTCCTGTGGAAAGATCCATATGAAAATCTTTTTGGTGATAGAGGAGGTGGAGGAAAAATTAACATCAATATTAAAGTGCAATTGGGTTGGATCAGAAGTCTTGATGATGCATCTGGGAGCAGAATAATGTAAATCACTGCAGGTATAATTATGAAGGTAATTGCAATGCAGTATAAGTAGTACCAAAAAATGAAATTAAAAAATTGCAAAGCAAATAAAATTACGAGCAGCCGAAAGACAAAAAGTTTGTGATAAATGGTTCATTTAGACCTGCAGTGCTGTGTGGGCAAAATTGGATTGCAATCATAGCCATTTCAAAAATGAAAACATTAAGAGAAAAGGAAATTGGACAGAAATGGCATGGAAATTACAGCCTTTGATCCGTTTTTGAAGAACCTTTTATGAGACATCATCGTGAGTGGGCAGCAAATTCTTTCCAATCTCCTCTTAAAGCACTTGTGAAAGCTTGGAGACCATGAGACTGAAATAAACGTTTTACTGTGGATTGTGGGAGTGTATCTCTCGCTGCTGACCTTTTTAGCTTTTATAAGCAGCACAAATTTGCACTGAATGTTTAGTGCAATAATGTAGATTGTATATAATATACGCAATTATATAGAACATAGCTTGGCACAATGATACAGAAGGGAAACAACACTTTTCTGTAGTAGCACTAGCCTTTCATTAATTTTCTGTAAAAATCAGGAACTATAGGTGGAGATGGACTGCATGTTGTCTTTAGCGATGTGTTAGATAGAAGTGCAGATGGGTTTTGCAGCTTGTGACTTTGAGGGCTCACTTGGTCTGGACTGGGTAAGTCTCTGTCTAAACTTGCCACAAGTTATATTCCTGCAGAAGGCTGTATCTTTTTCTTCTTAATAATGCCTCATTTTGAACCTTCCGGGTTATCCTGCCGTCTTGAAGGAATTACGATGTCTCAGTGTGGAAATTCAAGTGTATAGACAGAGAAAAGAGGTAAATTGTTAAGGTGAATAAACACTGTAATTGCCAAAGCACAGCCCAGCTCCGCATTATCTAAAATTAGATTAAGCTCTGAGGCTATAAACCAAAGATGATCATAGACTTGTTCAATCACTATTAAAATATCTGTAATTCTGTTGTAAAACGTTAATATATGGATGTATTTGGCAGTGCTCCTTATTAAATACCAGTAATTAGAATCAAAATATATTGGGTTAGCTGTCCCATTCTGTAAAGTCTGAGTAATTAGCTTTCAGGTAATTGGTCAGATTAGTAACTGTACATAAAATGATTATTGTCGATGAGAAGAAATATGTAACATCCTGATTTGAAGGATCATGAATGCTGTCACATAAAAGAATAAGCACACTATTTTACATTTCAGTAAACAACAGCTGGATTCTTCCAAGAGCGCTGCTTAAATCAGATTCAAGCTGCCTGAAGCAAAATCCCTGTTTATTTTCGTATTTTATTTGACTTGACTGGGCTCTGTTTTCATTAACATTTTCTATCTGACCTTTTGAATTAGAGAACCTTTTTATTCTGCAGAAAAAGGCAAGTTTTCTTTAAATTTGTGAAATTTAGGATCTCTTTTTTTAACTTTCTATAGCATTTTTAAGGTGGAAGATACTCTTCATTATATCTAACTAAAGATTATAGGAAAAATTAACATAAAAATAATAAAAATGTTTGCTGCATGGTAGACTGATTTTATTTTTTTCTTTTTGGATTATTGGATTATTAAATGGGAGGTGGAGACAGAGCTATGTTTTGCTGTTGTGCTGCTGCTATTATCGTTATTAATCATTTATACAGTTTATGTATAGCTGCTATTCACATCTTAGGCAAATAAAAAATGTCATCCATGCCCTGAAGTGTTTGCAATCTAAAATTAGACAAAAGAGCAACAAAAGAGATAACAGATGATAGCGGTTGGCTCTCGGAGTGGGAGGTTTGGAAGAGTATGTTATTGTTTACCTGCTGTCCTCTTAGCACTTTCAGTTTGAAATGCTTGCTTTTAACAGCCTGCAGACTTGTTGAGGCAACCAGGAGAAGTGTCCATGGTCTTTCATGTTCCTGAAAATGGTTTCAAGGATTACCTGCTCCATCATCTTCCTAGGGATGGAGTTGAGGCTGACCAGCCTGTAGTTCCCTGGGTCCTCCTTCCTGCCCTTCTTGCAGCGATGTTTGTTTTCCTGCAGTCTTTGGACACTTCTCCTGGTTGCCACAGTCCTTCAAAGATTATAAAGAGTAGCCTTGAAATGGCAGCAGGCAGCACCTTCTGCATACCTCCTTTGGCGTGTTTCAGTTTTGCTGGGAGCTCCTTGTTCATCTGTGCAAGCTTCCTGACATTTTTGTCTGGCTTCCAACTCGACAGGATGGAGCAGTTGCAGCTCTTGCAGGGAACAGTCCCAGCTCTTGCAGCCTCTCATCATATGACAGATGCTTGAGTCCCTTAATAATCCCTGTGGCTCGTCTCTGTGTTCATTCCGGTATGTCCATCTCTCTTGAACTAGGGAGCATGGAACTGGACACAGAACTCCAGATGTGGTCTCACCGGTGCTTTTTTTACAGATGGTCATAGCAAGGGTTTTAAGTAATGGATGTGGCAAGAGAAGATTGTGATTAACAGGTGACTAGCACTTTCATAAGGGTAAGAGGAGTAAAGTTTGCAAGAAAGAAAAGGCAATGAAAAAAAGCAGTCTGAAGAGTCAACAGAGGGAAGTCGGGGGGGTAGAAAGCACAGCTAATTGGAAGCAGGAAAGCAGAGCAGCAGGATAAGATACATATATTGGGAAGGTGAGTGGGAGGGTGAGGATAAGAGGAAGTAGCTTAAGCTTGATAAAAAGTTAATTGAAGGCAATGGGAATCTTTTATGTTTATTTCAGCAAATTCTGGTTAGGGAACAGGTTGTAGAAGTAGCAGGTTGTTAGAAATAAGATACATCCTGTCTAGACTTCAAAATTCCTAAAGTTCAGTCTTAACAAGTGCCTTGGGGGCTTTGAACCTGCTTTCTTGGGTTGGTGACTGATGATTGCTTTGGTACATCAGTGGAATGGGCTTGGAAGAGGAACTGAGTCTAACGACAGCTGTTTCAGAAGGACATTCTAATTTGCAAAGGTGGTTCTTTTACCAGAAAAAACCTCTGCCTCGTTGTGACTGAAGGAGATTACAGATGTTCCAAAGAGTGAGTATATTAGTGCTTCTCTTCAGAACATACAAAAGCTGCACAAAATGAAAACAGGGCCAAAGGGATATTTTAAATTGCCAAGTCCTCACAGGGAAGATAAAAGCCAAACTTTGATTTATTGCTTAAATTATACACATTTTTATACTGAGCCACTGAACTGTTGAGAAACTTAAATGGTCTCAATAAGGGTAGCATGAGTTTTATTATATGAGAACAGCATCACATATTTTGTGTATCTGTGAGCCCTGAACTCTGATAGGACCACCCTTTATCCTTCCTTTCGGGGGGATTGGTTGTTTGTTTTGCTTTTTAAGTATTTCCATATCTTTTTTTGTTCTTGTTTTATAACTAACTGGAGATTCGGTGCTAATGTGCAAAACATAGGCAAGTTATTTAGTTCTGCTACTAGAATCTTCTTCAACCCTAAATCTCAAAAAAGTGTTTAGGTTCCATATTGAAATCTCCTTGTTAAGGAGGATGGCTGCTATGGAAGTTACTAACTTGATAAAATGTCCAGTGCTAACATGTCTGTGTATGGTCTTCATGAAATCCTGTGATATGTACCTAGTTTGTTTATTACATTTTATAGAATCCACCAACCTCTGCGTAGTCTTCAGTTTCCAAATCATGAAAAGCATATTCAACATTAGGAAAAAAAAAAAATCAGTTTCCAAATGCCACATGCTCTGGTATATGTAAGAGTTTTGTGTAATGTGTCCAAACAGTTGACAAGTCAGGTTCCCTGTAAACTGGAAAGGAGAGAAGAGAAGAGAATGAATTCTAGAAGCTGGGAACAGATGAAATCCTTGCTAGCAGTCCCTTGGCTTCCTTTCCTTCAAATCAAGGGAGTTGTTATACCTTTTCTACTGAACCATAATTACAATCCTATGAGACACACATCCATAGTATCTCCAGTGTAAAATACTTTCTTCTCAAACACAAGTATATTACCTGTAATAGGTATTAACATATCAGTCTTCTAATGGCAAATAATAGGTAAGTGGAAAAGGATTCACAGATGACAGATTGATAACGAAGGCAATACTGTTCAACCAAAGATTTCACATACTTGCATAGGATTATGTGGCACTAGAGAATGAGGTAGATTTCTTAGGCATTTCTCAGTTTCTCATATCTGGGTCTGTACGAAATCATTACAGTCTTTGAATACAAAACGGGGAATTGCTTTAGCAGTAGCCAAAAACTCCTTGTATTTTATTTGTTTTGTTTTGGGGAGGTGATGGAAGAATGGAGTCAAATTTTTTTTTCCCGTTCTTACTAAAATTCTGGTTTATGTTAAGAGTTCTATCTTCTTTTCAAACTTCAAGAAGAAAATATGAAAAATAGCTTCTATTACCGTTCTGTGATATTTGTAAGGATGGTGAAGAAATAGCTCATAAAAAGATATTTCTCAAGTTTTAACATACTGACTTTTTCATTACCATAGCAGGTGGTCATTTTCATATAAATGAAATTTGTAAATAGCAACCCACCTTTTCACATGGATTCAATTACAGTTAATGCTTCCAAAAGCCAAGTGTACGGGAAAAACCTTTCCTTTTCACTCTCTCTCTAACCAAATAAAATGAATCTTTAAATCTTTTTTATATATATACTGGTCATAGCCTAAATATAATAATATATAAAGTAATACTAAACTGCCTTATATTTTTCAGGTCTTTTTTTTTTGTTGTTCTTTCAGTTTTTCTTCTTCTTAGTTGTTACTAAAACTATACACAAAATAATTTAAGCCAAAGTGAAATTTACTTTTTCTGTTTATGTTTGTAAAATTGCTTTCACATTTCTCACAGACTCTCATTTACCTGTGCTGTAATTTTGCCCTTTCCTCACTTAATACTCTCCTAAAAATCGCCCTCTTCTTTTGGGCAATTATTATTTCCCAAGCTGCTGTCTTCTGGAAGACAAATCACAGTGCCATGCATGGCATCTCATAAACTTGCCAAGAGTTGGACTCATCTTACCTAATTTTAGATCCATAAAAGTTAGACATCATATAAATACATTAAAAAAATCAGATAAAATTGTATAATCTTTCCTCTGTGGGTGTCTCTTTCCAATCTGTTTTTTCTTCCTCGTCTGCTGTTAGCTCAAACTTGATATCTAAAGTCAAGTGAGACAAATCCCACTCTTAAAGTCCTCGGTGCCCTAAGAGGTCTGGTTAAAATGCTAATCTATTTAAGGATTATTGAAGTTACATGAAAAAGAGGCAACACACAGTACTGATTACTAATGATGTCACTGTGCTGTGTTTGAAATGTATTGCAAAAGTTCAGAGTATTTTATGGGGTCCATAAAAGTTCAAATAAAATATTTCCAAGTAAAATGAAATGCATCTTGGAAAAGCATTGTAAGGTGCCTGAGCTACATTTTAAATAACAATTCTTAAGCACAGAGTGGGAGACAAGTACACCTTATCTCAGAGTTCCAGCTTTTAACCTGCACACCACTAGCACCAACAATGAAGATAAATACTGCTTCTGGTAGGATTCTCTAGCTGAAGGGCATTTAAAGAAATTCTTTGCCCGGATGAATTTCCAAAGACACTATTTGGTCTAGGCAAGTGGAAGCAGTGTGTTGGCACAGTGCTGTAGCCACTATCTTCAACTCCTTAGGTTCTGCTGTAGAAAAACAGATAAAATAACATGAAGAGTTTGCACAAAATTGGTCATTTTAGCTAGGGGTCGTTACAAGTCTTTAAATCTGTCTTTGTGTCCAGCAACCTGCTGACAGACAAAGGTGGCAATTTAAATCTTTGGTATTTCAGATTCTTTTAATCACGACTGATGCAGACTCCTGCCATAAATGTCTGTTCGGTTGTATTTATTGTGGTGAAGATGGATTCTAAAGAAGTATGTATCCGTTGTACTTTGGCATGGGTGATCCCGAGATGACCAGTATCTGTAGTAATTAGATTTCAGTATCCCTGTTAAAAGCATTGTGATTTAAATCGCTAGGCTAAAAACTACTGAATGCTATCCAAAACACATTTGGAAGGGTAGAAATGTTGACATGCATAAAAAAAGAGTGCATGATGGCTTAGTGATTACTTTGACATACAGTTTGTATCTTTTTTAAATTACTGTTACTAAGCTCAACTGCTGATGGAAAATATGTATGCATTAATTAGTACAAGGACTGATAAGCATATTAAATCAGGCACATTATTTTTTGCATATAAATTATGATATTAGGGAAGAAAGGTGGTTGAGCTGGACATAAAAGTGCTAATAGTGGTTTGTAAAACAATTTTTATAATGAAAACATATTGAAGTTGATGATAAAAGGGAGTCTCAGAAGAAGGCATCTAGCTTTAAAGAATTAAGGAACTCTTCTCCTTCCTCCCTCTATACAATCCTTATCCTATAGCACTCCCCTTTTTTTGTAGCTACCCTCTAGGTACTACTATAAACACAAGAGATTGCATCTGAGTTCTCCACCCTGGCTGTAAATAAAGATTCTGCAATTTCATTCCAGATATTTTTGGGGTACAGATTTCTTGGCTTCAGAGGCATGAATGAGCTTGTTTCAGTGCCTGTGATAGGGAGGGTCAATATTATTCTATTTTGCAGTTTCTCACTACAAACAGAACATGTAAATCTATTGTGCTTTCCAGTTAAATAACCCATAAACCGGTACTTGAACTACAGAGATAACTGTAAAGTTCTTATTCTTCTCACGTAAAGATTTACGGAAAACTAAACCATAGGCAATTTTTAATATTACATTAACACCATTTCACATAATTCTTAACTAACATCTTTCAAACCTTTCTGTAGAAATGTAAAATAACATTGACTCGTCACTAAAGAACAGTATCAGTGATTTATATGTAGTGTTTCATGAGTGGACATGGTTGCAATAAAACTAATATGTAAAGATGTCTATTTGTATTTATTTGTAGATGCCATTTTCAATTCAAATCACATCTTGAGCATTTTACAAGTAGCATGTTAACTGTTTACTTTATGGAAGTCATGTCTGTGTAAGAATTGCTGATTCCTGCTTTCATCACGTGCTGCTTGAATAAAGACAACTTTTCTGAGTTCTTAAAGCTAAGCACACAGAAGCTACTCGAGTGAGAAACCTCCACTGCAGTAATGGTGAGAGCCCCAAGCGTCCGTTCATCTTGCTGCGTGTGTGCAGCAGCTCTGAATGTTATGTTGTTTACTTAAGTCCTTGTTCCTTGGCAGTCATTTGAAAATTAAACCGTTTTTAACACACCAGTTTACCCTTGTGTTTCATAACCACGTCTCCTTAGTAAACATCATGAAATGACAAACTGGTGAATCAGTTCAGCTGAGACGTGAAACATTATGATCTAGAAATTCCAGATCTGAGGATCACCTCCGTATGTCTGCCTGACAGAAGGATTATATTAAAGAGAAATGTTAATCCTCCAGAGAAGCAAGATTAAAGATTAGCTACTTTATATTTTTTCTGATTCTTTGTTATTTTTAAATCCATTTTAATGAAAATAAAATAATTGAAATACATATTTGTTTTACAATAATCTCAATAATGAACATCAATAATATCCGTAAGTATTCAGAAACTATAACATATTTGGTTATTTTTTTGTTTTCTTTTTATCATGCCTATTTTCATTTCCTGTTGCCTGTGGTTTTTCAAAAACTGTAAATAATTTAGAGATGTCCTAGATTCAGAAAATGATGTTTTAAAAATCTATGATTTAAAGCGTCCCTGGAAAAGGAACTTTATTATACACAAAAATTGTTTTCTTGCTTTCATGTTAAAAGATTATTCAGGCAATGTTAGACCATTAGTCTGACCTCCGTAATATACAAGAATTTCGAAAATATTTTAACGAAACGGTAATTAGGGACATGGAGGTAATGGAAGCCCACATGGAATTACCAAATATAGAGCATGCCAGACTAAACTGACCACATTCTTTGATGAAATTGCTGTTTTTTCTTGAGAAAAGCAGCTCAGTAATTTTATCTATATGGACTTCCTAGCATTTGCTATGGAAGCACATTTAAATAAAAAGGTCTTAGTTGTGTTGTAAATGTGTACAAAAGCTGAAAAGTGATTAACAAGCTGTCAGAAGGGGTAAACATGATGATGAGCTGTGTTTAAAGTTATCAGATAGGAAGGTTATTGGCATGATTCTCAAAGGAACATTGGTCTTGGATCTAGTATTATTCTTTTAACTGCTGGCCCCAAAAAGTCAGAAAACTTAAGAAATTTACTTCTCATGTATATTGAAAAGTTTTGGCAGCTTGTAGAAGGAATTATTTCTCTAAGAAAAAGGATTGAGATTTGAGGAGAGGATCATGAGAAATAGGTAATGAGTATAAGTACAAAATAAAAAATACCTATCCTATCTGGGTTATTGTCCATTGAAAACAACGAAGAAAGGAAAAAAAAATCAGTTCATGGGTGACTAGAGATACTGCTGTGGAAAAGATTTCTAGGAGTTACTGAGCAAGATAATAAAGAAAAATGAAGAGGAGTTAATTTAGTAACACACGGGTGAAATTCCACTTGGAATGCTATATACGGTTCTTGCCATCACTCTTCAACGGACATAAATCCATATTAGAGCAGACAAAGAGAAGGATAATTAAAATCATTGGGGGAAGAGGAAAACTCATTACATAAGCAACATCAGTTAATGATCAGATGTCGGTCACAGTGGTCTAATAGCCAAGGGTTGGTCAGGGACCCCAGAGGTCAGCACAAGCTGGTAAATTAATTCCAATAGATCTCAAATGGGAAATAGATCTCAAATAGCTTTCATGTAGTGTTTGAATCCCTGTGCTGTGTTTTCTATGTTCCTTAGTATTCCATATAAGAAATTATATGATGCCAGCTTTGACAATTTCTTAATCTTAGTTTTGTGCCAATTTTTCATAAACCCTACATTAAACTTTGTGCACATATGTGCCATTGAGCAGTATCTTCGTGGTCTGTCATTTTAGTAGTTTGCAACAATGAACAGATGTCTTCACACCGTGGGGCACCAAGATATCCAGCATCTACTAAAACATACTTAAGAAGTCAATCCTTTAGTGACCCACCAAGTTCATATGAGTTCTCTGTGATAGATCATTTCTGTGACAGAACTGAATCCAGAGTTCAAGGCTAGCATTTTCACTGCTGAATGATTTATCTTCTGATTGCATTTATGCAACTTCATTAGTGAAACGATAGCAGTAGAAGATCCCTGGGAGTTCAGTCTTATCCTTTCTAAGTGTTGTGTTGCCTAACAGTATTATTTCAATATTTTTGTAAGGGTGTGGTCAGTACAGCACCTAGCTGAGTGATAAAGGGAAAAGCTGTGTTATGACGTGTTGGAAAAATAGCCTCTCTACTAAGGAATTGCATTTCAGAATAATATTATGTTACTTTTATATTTGGGGCCAGATTTTGAAGTACGACATAGTCTGGAAATGTATTTATTTATTTAGATATTTACGTTGAGCTGGGTCTCCTACATATTATTTTTTGTTCAAGATTGCTTCAGGACTACAGACTCTGTTTGAATCACATTATGAAGCTCTGGAAATGCCAAATATGAGTCAATATTTGTGGTGTTTATCTGTACAACTCAAGCCAAGTTGTCTTCCAGAATGGCAAATACTTCTGAAAAAAGATTGAAATTCAGCTGGCGTAAAAGGTTATATCAGACTGAACTGCTTAGGCCTGGCCTTGCTGGGGAGATGCATCTGGTTGAAGGACAAGGAAACGCAGAAAAAGAAATAATTTCAAACAGATAATTGACCTTATTGTTCTGCTTCTCTATAGAAAGGGTCTGCACTTTCTGAAATGCTTGCCTTCAGCTGGTAAATTGAGTTTGTTTCACAAATCTTTGAAAGTGGTATTAGCTGGGAAGCTTCCCCAGTGTTAAGTGTGTAGAGCTAGGTCTACAAGTCATCTATGGTAGCCTAGTAATGTTAATGTGCACATCATGTGAAATATTCCAGGTATTCGGACATAAATTTTCAGCAGATGTTTAAGTCCTTGAAAAGTGCAAATTTGGAAATGACTGCAAATGTAAAAAAAAAAACCAAAAAAACCCCACCACTTTCTTCTGTTACAATGACTGTCAATTCATGTTTGAAGAGTTGCTGGGGGGCTTTTTTTCTGTTTTGAAAAGACTCAGGATACTTGTTTTATCTAATCATCTCTTCTCTTGTCCTAATGTGTGTGGAGGTTTTATTGTCATTGCATTGTTCAGGGAATGCAGTATATATGGATGATTATCTGTATCTAGACATGCATTGCTATCTCAGACAGCTTGAAATTTTCCTGCTTGCCTTGAAATTTTATTCCCTCCAATTTTCCTTCTAAAATATCAAATATGAGTTTCAACCCTGAAAAATATTTCTAGAACAATCACTGTTGTGAGTCTTTCTAAATTCATTTCCCTTCAGAACTGGATCTCTTCATTTGTTCTTTCTGTGTTGTGAGTTCTCAGGCAAAGTTATTTTATTGAGCTTTCAGTGTCATTGAATTTAAGAACAGCAGCTCAGGCCTTCTGCCAAGTCAGTGTTTTGGGACTGAGATTGTCATTGTTTTTCTTTGTTGCTGAAAAAAAAAAAGATGATGTTCAAACTTGAAGCCAAAGTCCTTTTTTGTAGAGTAAATAATAATCCTGACACAATTCACCATTTGTACATGTGGCATAAATTTTGTGAGAGCAGAGCAAGATGGGTTAGAGTCCTAAAGAATCCTGGTCGGGTTTTCTCAGTTTATTTCAGCAATAATTTCTCCTGGTCTTTAACTGAGAATTCCTTGTGGGGCACAGGGTTTATGTGCTGTGAACTCGCTAGTCTGATGCCATATTTAGGCTGGCAAGAAGCCTCATGCTTCCAGTGTTGGTTGTTTTAATGGCTGGAAGCAAAATCTTTTACCCCTGATGAAATGGTATCCTGGGTTTATGTTTATAAAAGAAATTTTATCCTCATTTTTCTCCATTTCACAGTTACTATCTGGAGGATTGACTATGGAAAAAGCAGCATCAGACCCTTGAGTTCTAGCTAGCTACCTGGATATTAATGTCTCATTTAGACCTTAAACCCATGTTTACCTCCAAGTTATGAAGATGCTGTGCTACACTGCTAGTCATTACAGAAGGCTGAAACATCAGAGATGCTGAAATGTGAAGCAGAGGACATGCGCTTGCTAGGAAAGTGCATCAGGCAGCATTTTAACATTTGTCTGTTTTCACAGTGCTGCTGATTTTGCTTATTTGTTTTTATGTTCTGACTTTATCTTTCAGTATAACATTTTTGTTTTATATTGGCACTTAGAGAGCTGTGGATGGCAGTATATTTGCAATATTTTGATGTAAAGATACTGGCATGGGAATGAGCATTTCCATAATACTGTGTACAAGCCTGATGACGTCCTTTAATTTTTCTGTGCTTCAGTTACCCACATACAAACCCGAGATAGTATTTCCCTGCTGCCAGCCATACTATTCTTGCACTCACCCTACAGCAAGAGAATACTCTGAATAGTTAGGAAAGAGGAGTCAAAGCATTTATATTTAGAGAGTTGGAAGAGGGTAATCCTGCTAATCCAGTTCTAAGAAAAGGGAACATTTGTTACTTGTTTATAGCTGATTAGTTGCAGTTACATGCAATGCCAGTTTGCAAAGAACTCTAGCTTGGTTTGGCTTGGCATTTGGGTGGCTATGTCACAGTATGAAATAAATAGTGCAAGTTTAGATGAGTCTCTGTGCATAGCTGGACTAATGGTACTGGTGCAGTCACTTCTTGGTTTGCCTGAGCATATAAACATTTGACTAATAAGGATTTGCCTGTCATATGAATCGATAATCAGAGCTGGCAAGTATGATGAAAGAATAGGGCTGTACTTTCGGCAGAAAACTATTTTTGCTGGAAAATGGAAAACCTGTAATATGCATATTCAGTGTGGATTAACAATATGTGTTCCTCAGAAAAATCATTACATTTGTTATTGAAAGTTTGCTCTAGTTCTGATATGCAACCAAAACAAACACCTGAAATTTCAAGAGGAAACACTAACTGCCAATGAGAAGTAGCTATTACGAGTTGTTGCCTTGAAAATACAAGCGAGAAAAGTCAAAGAAGCCATGTAAGAAGATCAAATATCAAATTAAAAATTTGAGAAACGGCTTTGAAAATACTGTTTTCAGTGTGTCCTTTGACACAGGTGAAAGCCAGTTGTATCATCTACCTATTTTCCCATTGCCATGCCCTCCAAAAAACTAACCCCTTCCTGCAGAATACAACCATCTTTTCACTTCTACAACTAGCACCTGTGGACTGAAAACAACCAGCAGGAACGCATGCACTGGTTAGGGAAGACTGAAGAAGAAGCAGATTTCCAGACTGTAAAGTACCCGCAGCCCCTGGCTGGGTGGCTGGGGCATCCGCAGGGGTGTGGGAAACCCACTGGCACATCGTTCAGCTTCTTGCACCTCCCTGTTGCATGTTCTGATCACTGGCTGTGGGAGCGGAGAGTGGAAGTATTTCAAACTTTGCCAAAAGGGGCTTTGAAGTTTGTCAAATTCATCTCACTATGGAAAGGGGGCGAGGGGGGGAAATCTGCTTGAGTTATTTTTACATGAGGAGAGAATTGCTTCCCTCTCAGCACTAGGCAATTTTAGATTGTGGGTCTCAAACAAGTACAAACACACTTTCATGGTGTTTAACTGCAGGGTTTGGGTTCAAAACACTCGAGAGGAATATTTGAACATTCCCATTGGATATTTAAATAATACAGGATTAAGATTTTGTCTATGGTATAGACACGTGTGTGTGTTTTTACAGCCCAAGTTTCATCATAAAGATAACTGAAAAACATCCTTTGTAAGAACTGCTAGGTGTAAAAAAAAAGAAATCTGCAAGAATCCGTTTACATCTAGCTCTGACATCTTAACATGCCCCTCTTTTTGTTAACGGAAGCAGCTGGGAGGAGTCAGGTAGAGCAGAAGGGTCAGAAGTGGGTTGGAGCTGTCGTAGTTCTTTCCCCTCGTGGCTTTGAACAGTTTTGCCGCCCTCGGTGCCAGCCCCCTGTAATCCTGAGCAGTACCTACAGCAGAAGGGTTTGCTGTCTGAACACAAATGCCTGTGCTAGCCTACCTACTTCTTACACCCTTGTCCGAAGGTGTGTACCTGCTGTTGGATCTGTTCCTTACTGTCTAATTACATTGTCCAGTGAAACAACTAAAATATGGCAAGAGTAATTAACAAAAGAAAACAAAATCTTCCTTCTTTTCTTTTTTTTTTTTTTCCCCTCAGCCTGCTGGGAACACACACACAGCCACAGGCTGTAGCTGACCCACTTCTTGATAAATCGCACGGCTAAAATGACACTGAGGCAGCTAATGCCATCTACTGACTAAAATAACCCTACCACCAGGATAGTCGGCCTCAAAAGAAGCTTGCAGGACTCGTAGCATTAAAAAGAATCAGAATATTATGTACCTCTCTTTGATTAAATATAAGCTGAGCTTGAGAAGTTAAACCAGATACTCCAGAAATCAGGATTCATTTGTCTTAAGCTTGTTCTGCAGCAAGAAAACTAAAATAATCTGTTGTTAGAAAAGCCTTTCAATAACCTGATTTTCAAAATCGCCGAGTACCTTCTCTCCTATTGTCTTCAGTGAGAATTGTGTCTTTCCAGAATCTCTGAAAATCCATGGTGATAATGCTTTGCTAACGATATTTTAAAAATAAAGATATAGTAGCTGGAGCTAATTTAAAACAGGGGGAAAAAAAAAGTCCTTTCCTGTGCCCATTCATTGTTGCAATGAGTTATACCCAACTGCTTGTTTTCACTTCAGGAGTGAGACCGAGCTTTTTATTTTTGACACCTCAATATGAAGACATAATCAGTGTTATATATGTCTTCGCTTTATGATATCTGCAGATAAACACTTAATTTAAAATATCTTTTCCTGTATTTATATTAACAAATATATTACTTCGATGTAATATGCCGAGAAAATGTGCATTTGAAATAAAAGCCACATTTTCTGCTAAATTCATTCACTGAGCAAGGTGGATTAAATATAAGATATCAGCATCCTCCAGGTTAATAACAGAGAACATTGTCTCTAATAATGAATAATCACCTCCACACAGCAAAGTAAATCAGTGTGCTCAGCTCTTTTCTTAGGCAATTAAATTATAAATCAAAGTGTCATTAAAGCAGACGAGGTACTTCAGTATGTTTTTAAGTGGGGTGGCGTCACTTTAACTGATGTCGCTTTTCTGTGTACTGAAATACTAACACTTCTGAGGCAAAATCCTACCGATTGTGTGGAGCTTGGTAACTTCACAGAAAGAGATGCTACCTTTAGTCAAAGTGTATCTGCGCTAGCTGCCTTCCAGCCAGCAAAATCCTGACTGGATTAAGGCACTGGATCACTCTTGATTTAACATTCTCTGGTCTTTTTTGTACACCAAATATCCAAAGCTGGCTTCTGGGACAGAAACAGCTTTTCAGCCATGTTGTGGTTTAACCCAGCCAGCAGCTAAAAGAACTACACAGCCATTAGCTCACTTCTCCCCCACAGTGGGATGGGGGAGATAATTGGGGAAAAAAAAATAAAACTCGTAGGTTGGGATAAGAACAGTTTAATAGGACAGGAAAGAAAGAGAATAATAATGATAAACGAATATTCAAAACAAGTTATGCACAGCACAATTGCTCGCCACCTGCTGAGTGATGCCTAGCTAGTTTCCAAGCCACAGCCCTGCCCGGCCAACTTCCCCCCAGCTTACATACTGAGCATGACATCATATGGTATGGAACAGACTGCCCAGAGAGGTTGTGGAGTCTCCTTCTCTGGAGATATTCAAGACCTGTCTGGATGCCTACCTGTGCAATGTGCTCTAGGTGATCCTGCTCTAGTAGAGAGGTTGGACTAGATGATCTCCAGAGGTCCCTTTCAAGGCCTACGCATCTGTGAATCTGAACGGAATATCCCTTTTCCCAGCTGGGTCAGCTGTCCTGGCCATGCACTCTCCCAGCTCCTTGTGCACCTCCTGCGAACGGCTCATGCCTCCTCACTGGCAGGGTCTGGGAACCTTTACTTAATTGTAAACACTGCTTAGCAACAACTAAAACATCAGTGTGTTATCAACATTATTTTCATCCTAAATCCAAACCACAGCACTATGCCCACAACTAGGAAGAAAATTAACTCTATCCCACCTGAAACTAGGGCAAAGCCACTTTGTACATTCCCTCCTATTTCACAATGGACCTGCATCCTTTATTCATGGCTTCTGGACTGCTGCTTCACTCCGTAGCTTTAACACAGAGGTGGTTTAAAATTTTATGGTACTTTCCACAATTTATCCACTTCTCCACTTTTTCAGTTGAAAAAGATCTTTGGTCATTTTGAGGAAGAAAAGTCTTTAGATAAAAAGGAACATGATGGAGGTGTTGTAATGTAGTAGGATGTGGACTAGTATACAAGATCCAGTATTTATAGCGGATGTTGTTCAGGGTATCTTCTATAGATAACAGAGTTCAAAGAAGAAATGCAACTAATAGAATTCGTTCCTGATTTTCACTTTCACATAATTATAGCTTTCTGTGCCAGAATAATTTTTATTCCACTATATTAAAAGTCTGTCTGGCTTTTACCAAGTTGTCTTCATCGCTGAATTTAGGTAACATTTGGCGTGCTACCTACTACATCATATCAGAGTAATTCTTAGCTTGACCAAAATCCCATCACAGCCTAATTATGTACTCTTATGAATTTATTCTACCTAATATCTATCATAAATTATCCATGTTTAAGGTTATGATATCATCTTTAACTTTTAAAAAATTTCTTACTCTACTTCCTTGTGATCTTTTTCCCTTAAGTCTGTTGGATAGTAGATAGTTAAAGGCTCATGGAATCTCTGTACAAGTCTCAATTTTATTACCAATTTTTTGATTCTGTATGGATCTGATTGCCAATTACTTTTAAAATGTACAATACATGTCGTGGACAGTACATCTCAGCAGTAAGCATGTTGAATAGCAGGATAATAGCAATCACTTCCACTTCTAATAGCTTTCAATCCGCCTCCATCTAGGTGAGATATGTTTTGTTTTCAAAATGTGATGGACTGTTTCACAGGTGTTTACAAAATAGCATCTCAGATAGTCTTGAATTGGGTTTCACTTCGTATGAGCAGTCAACTTCTGTTGATCTTGGATTAAGATCTCTAGGGTCTGTGAATAAATAAGGTTTACCTAAGGCCAGCTAAGAGAATTATAATGCTATTGCAATTTGCCTAGAGTATCCTATTAAAATGATAAATTATAATTTTTGTGTTGAATTCTTAAATCATTCAAATGGCCATGTAATTTATTATTATATGCTATCTGTGGTGTTTTGGAAACTGTGTTTATCGTCTTTAGGAGGGGATTTCTTGTTAGCAGTTATATTTCATGGACTCAGAGAACAATTTCTCTAGAATTTACTGTTCATTTCATTCCTTCTGTATTTGATTGAAACTTTTCTTTTAAAGATTGAGGATGCATTTATTTTGAAGCCTGCAAAGAAATATATTTATTTACTTATATAAATCTAAATTATATGTATTTTTACCAAGATACTGTTCTATATGGGAGTTTTCCTAAGCAGAAAGCATTTTTGAGAAAAACATACAGTATTTTTGTTGGTTTTGTGTGAAGTTAAAAAGTTGTCTAATGTTTGCTAGATTTAACGTGACGTTTTGGGTTTCCAGCACAGATGAGTTTTGTTCCACATTGTTCTAGCAGTTAAAGATAATAGTATGAGAATAGAGGGAGAGTTTTTTCATTGAACTGCTTATGTTGGTTTTTTTCTTTGTTTTATACAGTCATTTAGATTCTGTAGTCAATTTATTTATATTCAGAACATTATTCTGGTACTCACAGAGGACATACAGGAGAAAATACTGAAAGTCTCATGGCAGCAATATACGCGACAGACAACTCACTGTTGTTTGCTGTATGTAGGAATTTTTAAACAGCCCCATTACAAACTGCGCAGCATGTACGAGCATGGGCATTTTATTAGTTGTTATAAACTGCGGCACTAGTTTCAGAAAAAACTGCTTAATGTTATGTGATAATGGCTGACTGTGAAGGATGAAGATTATGCAAGGAGCCTTCATAAAGATGTTGTATTTATAAATAGAATATGAAAGCCCATTTTAAATTGCTTCATAAAATTTGATGGCTTTAAACGAACCTTTGTGCCAAACAAGCCAGTCTTCCTGTTTTCTGGAGGCATGGATTAGAGCAGGATTAGTCAGTGTTAGGAGACATAGACCAGAAGTGGGTCACAAGGCTCATACCAGCTAATGGGCAGAGTCCAGCAAAAATCCCTCAGTCTCTGTGACAGGGCAGAAGGCTTGAATGGGGGCAAAAAGGCTGCACATCGCTTAGAGCTGTCCTACTCTCGCTGCTTCTACTGTTTCTGCTGCGAGCTGGCACCTGTGTGGTACTTTCTGTACCTACCCTGCTTGCCTGTGGGGCCCGTTTCTGCCAGTTTTCATCCGTGCTGAGACGGTTACCAAAATCTGCCTCCTGTAGTCACTTCAGGTTGCCATGCAAACTGGGGAGACAGTGAAAGGATGGGGTTGGTTTTTTAGATACTGTGAGCCAACCACGGCAGACCAAGGTGAGAACCCAGGAGACCACTGTGGACTTGAGTGCCTTGCCCTCAATGTCACCACGTGGTGCTACTGAATCCTGCGTTCCTGACAGCTGCCTACTGTGATTTGTTTAGTGATCTGTGGAAAGAAACAAAAGAATGTTATCCTTGTTTTTCTTTCGAAGTAGTACGCTCCCTAAGAACCAGGTATTAGTGCTGGAACTGAAATTCCTTGAAGTCAAACCACTGCTGGGGTTCCTGTGATCGCCTCATTCCTGAGTCTACATAGCTGCATGCAAGAAAAAGGAGACAGAGGGAGACAAGGCTCCTTACCCAGGCTTGTGTAAGACTGTTCGCCCTGCCCAACAGTCTGTCAGTGGAAACGGAGAGGTGCTCCATCTCAGGAAGAATCAAAGGAAGCCCTGGAGGAAACTGTTGCTGTCCTTTGACTGCCTAATGTAGACACCTTGTACATGGCATTAGACAGCAAGGAGCATCTGTTCTCCTCGCCTTTCCCACCTCACTGGCCTGGTTTCTTTTCCAAGAGGAAATCTGCCTCGCGGCACCATGGGGAGGGGAAAAGTGCTCACTGAGAGGCCATGCTGGTGAGTCTCACTCCTGAACACTGAGGCAAAGAAGACATCAAGTATCTCTGCCTTTTCGTCATCCTTTGTCACTCTGTCCCCCGCACACCCAGTAAAGCGTGGACATTCTCCTTAGCCCTCCTTTTGTTGCTAATGTATTTATAGAGACATTCTATTGCCTTTTACAGCAGTAGCCAGATTAAGTTCTAGTTGGGCTTTAGCGCTTCTGATTTTCTCCCTGCATAACCTCGTGACATCCTTGTCGTCCTCCTGTGACTTCACAGAGTTTTAAGGTGCCAAGTCCAAAGGTTCGTACCTTTGCCAGAAGATGGCAAAAAGTAGAAATAAATTATCATTTCTCTTTCTCCGTCTTTCGCTATTGAGATGTGTAAGCCAGCATGTTCACAGTATTGTGCAATAGGAGGGATCAAAACAAGACTTCACACTTTTTAAACTGAAAGGTCTGTAGAATGTGTTCTGAGGATGGTAATTAAAATACACAGACTGCATGAGAGTGTCTCAGCATTGGGTAATTTTTATTTATTCATTCCTTGCACTTTTTACTTTCCTTCTTGTGACCTTTCCTAGGACTTGTGACTCATTCTTTTGTTGCATTGTTTTCCCCTCTTCCGTATTTCGCCTCTTCTCTTAGAATCTGTTCTCTCACTTTGTTCTTATCCTTTTGTTTTTCTATTCTCTCTCCTGAATTGCACTCAACAATCACACCTCTCTGTCTGTCGCCTTCTTGGCTATTTTAGATTCTCTAGCTCTTCTTAAGTGCTTTATCCTTTGGTTTTATCCCTTGATACTTGCCCCTTTCGGGATTTCCTTTTCTTTCCCACCATAAGTGGGTTTAGGTTAGCATTCTCCCTACAGATTTTTGCCCCCCACCCATCAGCAGCAGTGCTGAATTCCCTCCGCAGTAGAAGGAACATGCTAATTCTGTCCTGAGGTAACATCACCTGTAAAGAGGAGAAGGAAACCTGCATCTGAATTCAGCCCAGACTTTTCTTTCTCCTGTTGGTACTGCCAGTGTCAGGGGAAGGAGCTGACTTAGAAGACTGAAACACCAGTCTGAAACATCAATTAAGGTCAAAGAGGAACACAGCACTAGTCCTTTTAAATGCTCACGGAGTTTAAATGTTAATATTGAGCTTTGTGAGGTACGGAGTTGGGGGATTTATAGCCTCACAGGTTTTTGATTCCATGCTCATTACTATTTAATAAGTTATTTCTCTTACAAGAAGTTGAGTTCTGCTTTTACTTTTTCTAGCGTTTGATCACTACACTCCACAATCTTCTTATCCAAAGTCTCTTAATAAATATTACATAACAACAGAAGATGGTGGAAAAAGTTGTGTTCTAATGGGGTGCACTCAGTATTGGAATATTGCATTAGGCTCCACTGCTTAGCTGTTACTTAGTTAAGTCTTCATTGGTTTGGTATATATTTTTGTGTACCTCTTCTTTCTCCTCCAGTGGAAGAAGGGAACAGTGGACAAAAATATCTCTGCCCAGTCAGAGCAGATATGGCTGAAAAGGCATTATTTGGGAATGCCAGATCTGGATGCTACCAGACCTCGTATGTACTTGTTCAGATGCATCCATCTCCATCTACAAACCTAATGAGACCTTTTTATTCGTTTGTTGTTTGGTTTTTTTTTTTCAAATAAAGCTTGTCATCAAAAGGAAGGCTATGTTTAGGTCAGAAAAATGTTTAGCTTCAGGCAGCAAAACTATTCTTCAGCTTTTAATGGTTATTTTCTATTCAGTCTCTTCAGTGCCTTAGAAATGCTTCATGAAGTCAGGCGTCTGAGTTGCCAGGAGCAGACAGTGGGAAGGGGTTCAGCAAGCAGGGCCTAAAATAACCCGTAAATGTAGGTGCATAATGGAGAGAAGATAAAGATGATCATAGGTAGCAGCTGCACAAGGCAAAACTACATTTCACAGTAATTGTAGTGCCCTACTTGTGTCATCAGAGGTTGAGTGCTATCCATGCTCTCTACTTGCTTCTCAGGCTCTGTTTCTCTATTAGTCTTTTGGCAATGACAGCAGATGCTCTTAGGACTAGTATGATGTGTACAGATTAAGAAAAGAATGCTGAAAAATAGGAAAATACCTAATAAGATCACCGGAGGACTGGGTAACCTGAATTTTACAAAAAGAACAAGCTTGTTCACTCTAGAAAAAGAAGATTAAGAGCAATATTGAAAAATATTGATGATATAAATACTAGCAGGGGAAGAGTACTATTGAAGCTGAAAGACAGCTCTGGCCATGAATAAACTTGGACTGGAAATTAAAGGTATCTTTCCAACCTGAGAACAATGAGATTCAGGAACAATCTTCCTGTAAGTATAGGAAGAGAAACATCCTGAAATGAATTCAAGAGGATTTTGAAAAATTTCTAAAAAGCACTATGCGACACTGTCGAGTACTGGAATCTCACTTTAATTGCCATATCTCTCAGGTAACTTTCACTTTGGACTTGAAGAGTTTTTAGTGGTTTTATACTATATGAGAGCATTTTTCTGAAATGCTTGTTTATACACATATGCATCATCTCTTATAAAAGGTCTCCTGGTAAGCATTTTTAGTAAAAGTCTGTTTATGAAAGTATGCATTTAAACCTTTTCCTGTCCTCTGAGCTATTTTCACAGGGTTTTTTTTTTTAGTTTTTCTTATGCACCAGTGGGAGGTGCTCTGTTCTACCAGTTTGAGTTATTTCTGTGCCTGTACAAAAACTGACAACTTTTTCTACAAATAAAAAAAAATAGTTTCTCATTAATTGAACAAGCTTGTTCTTTTTGTAAAATTCAGGTTNGTGGGAGGTGCTCTGTTCTACCAGTTTGAGTTATTTCTGTGCCTGTACAAAAACTGACAACTTTTTCTACAAATAAAAAAAAATAGTTTCTCATTAATAGGATCTTACCCATCTGACACAATTGGACTGAGTTCTTTTAGCATGGGAACAGTGAACTAAGCTTGGACAACTCTGTGAAGCAGTCCTTTTCAGTACTAGCAGTTTTCAGAAGTTTTATTCTTTCCTCTTTACTTGTTTTTTGGTATATACTGGGATGACCATTGTTTAAGCTTATCCACACACTCCAGTAGGATGTTGTATTCCAGAGAATGAGTACTTCACTTTTAGACTGTATCTCTAACAGTCTCCAGTCTGTAACTCCAGTGCATGACCCTATCTTGTCTGCCATTGTCACTGGGTTGCCCTTAATTACCTTGATATATTCAAAGACTTTGCATATGTAAAAGACTAAAATGCTGCATCATATTTTGCTACTCTGTTTTCACTTCCATTTACATTTCTTAAAACGCCTTGGAATTTTGTCACAGTGCCTTCATACATATGCATGAGATGCCACTGCAGAAGACAGAACTCTTTTATTTTTAGAACTGATGAAAAATGCATCCAAACTTCAAAGATGAATTAGAAATCAAGATTTCTGATTAGATATTTTAGGATTCAAATCATATGAGACCACCAGACTATAGACAATAAAAAGGTTGCTATTAATGTGTCTTTAAAGAGAGAAAATACCTTGCATAAATCCCAAGCAGTCTTCTAAGCATTTAGGAGACAGGAAATACAAAGCATAAACTAAAATGACAGTTTTGCTGCCTACAGTGCGTAGCTTGTGATAGTTTTAATATGATTGCATATTGTTTCTTTCCTGCCACATCACTAAAGATGTGAAGTGTCCTGGAATAATCTGTGTTCTATATATCAGAATTCACTGAAACACAAAATATGATGTAGTGTCATGATTTAAAATTTCTGTAAGCATTATGTGCTGGCATAAATAAATTTTAGGATTGAACTACTTTATTAATACATTTATAATAAATGTGACATTATTATCTACTCTTTGCTGGAAATATTTGTTTTGTCAGCAAGTGAAAATCCACCAGCAGTTTTTGTGAAATTGGAAGCTTTTCATTGACTTTCAACTCTCACAGATATACAAATTTAAAGTCTTTACAAATTACTCTAATGAGGAATTTAAAATGTAAATCAAATGCCATGGCCCATTCTAATCTGTGTTTACCAAATTTTGCAGTATTTTGTATTACAAATATTTTGTCTAACTTCTCAAAAAAAAATTTGAACAGATTCTATTTTGAAACCTATTACGCGTCTATGTTTATTGAACTGAAATAATGGGCTACGTAGAAATAGTACTATAAGAGAAAAAAAATCAATCAATAGAAATTATTCTAAATTTTGAAACATAAGCATCTTCAGATGAACAAATAGAAATGTCAGAACTGCATACCCAAAGGTAGAATTTGCAAACAGACATTAACACTGTTAGTCTTACTCTTGGTATCTTTAAGTCATACTTTACTTTCCTGTTTTCAAGGGAAAAATCCAAGGTGGTTAAATTTGTGAACTCTGTAAGCTCTGTGCACTATGTGCAATGCCTACAGCTTGTGGAATTTATGAGCTTCACCATTGGAAAGTGATTACCAGTTTTCTCTTTCAATGAATATATAGTATGCCAGAGAAAGTCTCTCTTCTGTGCTTAGAAACTGAACTCACCGAAAAACCCTGCCGTGCAGTTTACAAGCTGTGCAGCAGAACAAAGATGTCAAAACAGAAGCTGCTTCCTTTTTTTACCAAAAAAAAAATAAAAATTTCTTAATTCAAAACTGTCCTTCTCCGTATCGGGCCAGTTCACTAACAGATAATGTTTGCCTGCCCAGAGACCCACTCATCTATAAAATCTGCATATTAACTATGGTATTTACTTAGTTCTCACTCACAGTTCTCATAGCTCCTCCCAAGACAAAGAAGGTGATTACTGCATAGAAGAATCATCCCATTTTTAACTACTTATAGTTTATTCTCTTGAAACAGCAAAACATTTCAGTCAGATCTACCCGAAACATAACAAATTTGCTACAATCTGCAGTTTGAGATGTGCTCAGAAAATATTGTCTTCAGGCATTCAGAGCAAGAACTGCGATTATTACTGAGTAGTTGATGTGAAGAGATTATTTTCAAACACTAACTCTTCCTTTTTCCTCTGCTTTATATCCCTGCCTTACTCAATGAAAATAAAGCAAAACAAACAAAATTCCACACCAGGCAATAAAAATGGAAAGTTTCATTTGAAGGAAGAGGTGATAGTCAGGAACATACAAAATCCTTATGTGGTTGGCCTTGAGTATACCAGGCACTAGGTGTGACCATTAAAATAACTTCAAAGCAATATGCACTACATTACTATGAGATGGAAGAAGCAGTTATTCTAACGTCAGAAGTCAGTTGGGTTGTTTAACTTCTCGGCTTCTTGAACGTTATAGCCGTTTTAGTATAATTAAATCAAGATGAGTTGGATGACTATTACTTTCCCATATTTACAGGCCCTAACCATGATTCATACTTTGTGTATAAAGCATGCAACAGAAATATAGTAGATCTTGGAATATGGCCAAGCGATGTTCCATGTTTATGAATATAGAGAAATATTGAGATTTATTATAGTAGATTAATCCTATATTCCATCTAGTTTAATACAGGTTAGTACCCATCCAATATAGTATATAATGTCTGGCAGTATTTAAAATCAGATGCTTCAAATAGGCATGTAAGAAATCCTAAACCAGCTTGTTGTGGAGTAATCTATCATATGGGAAATTACTCCTAACCCTCTACTGCTGGCAGTTTGATAAGTGCACCAAGAAATGAGACTTTGTGGCTTTCCAAGGGTAGTGGAGCTAGTTTCAGAAGAGAGTGTGGGAGAAGCCTGTTTAGGTCACCTTGCAGTTCACTTCCCAAAGGGTACATCTGATACCTCTCTGTTTACACAAAATACATTTTTCCTCTCTCTCATGTCTCAGTAGAGAGAGGTTCTTCGTTGTGTATGCCTAGAACATTACCAAAGAAACTTGTTAAAATATAAACCCAAAAGACTATGCAGAGATTTGTATTAACAAAAGTTAAAAATTGTCCCTGATAGGTTCCCGAGATACGATTTCCTTTTACTTTATCAATACTAGTTTCCATTACAAGTGCAAGTGGTGGGCTCAAAATACAGCCAATTAAATTTTGTAGAGCATCATTAGGCTGCAGTACAAATGAGATGAGCAGGTTTGCTAAAAAAAACCCCAGTCCTTTATTTTCTATGCTACTATAATGAATTTTCTTACACAAATCTTGTAACAGTCCCGTGTTCTAATGAGACAGCCATTTTAAATTAAAATTTCCATCACTCCTAAGCAGTTGTGACTTATGAAAAAGACCTGAAAAGAGTTGGTTATTATTCACTCCAGAAATGCTAAATAAATAGAATTATTTGCTTCTGCTGAAGTATGGGGCAGTTGAAGTTACACTCTGCAAAGTGAACCACTTCCTTAGACCATTAGATGCAGAGTATCAGGATTTATAAATGCATTCTATCAAATATTTATTTTGCACTGTAATTAATATTCTCTGTTGCTTTTTTTTTGCTATTGTTCTAAAAGGACAGTGGCTGCCTCAAGGACTGTCTGAAGTCTTGTCCTCTATAACTGTGCTGACCAATTCCCGAAGGTATAGGTAGAACAAGTGCTGAAGAGGAGGCGTGTTTGCCGGTGAAGTTACACTGTCGTCTGAAATTGGGTAATTCAGGCTGACAAAGGCTGTTGCTATTAGGATAACAGCATACCTTAGAAGTCTTGCTGACACGTCTGCACTGCAGAGATCTGCTGGCACAGCCGTGGCCTCAGTTAGATAAGCAAAACTGAGTGAAGAGAACGGAGGAAGGAAGGGACAGTTGATGAGAGGAAGGGGAGTTAAAAATAAGAAAGGGTTTTGCTGCATAGCAAGAGAATTATGATGGTGTAGGAGGAGATTTGTCAAAGGCACGAATGATAGCTAAGTGTCTACATTTCACTTTCTACCTCTGAAAATCTCTTATTAATATTACACGGAGACTGAGGTAAGATAGAGGGGAAGAATAGAGAGCAGGAGAGAGAATGTCTGGAGGAGGGATCTAAAGAGATCTGAAGATGGTTAGTGAAGCAGAGAAATGTGATTCTTGGTGTAGTGTGAGACACACCAGGATGAGGAAAAGGAGAGCGAAACAACAGCCATGAGCAAAGGGAAGAGAAGTTAAAACCATCAAATGGGTAGAAGACGACACTTAGCTTTCAAAAAAGGTACAAGTACTTTATTTAAAAAGAAACAGACATTAATGCAGGGTGTGCTGGGATATCAGGTGATGACAAGGAGAGTGTATGTGTCTAACCTCACGTCGATGCTGCTGCAGTGCACCACAGGGTGCTGATTCTGATTACCCAAACTGAAGGCCTGTTACAACATATCACAGCTTCCACCGAGACTACACATGTAGGTGTCAGGTCTAAATGCAGCCCTAAATGCCTTTTAGACTAGTATGTATATTTCAACATAATTCACAGCCTTTATTATTGACCAGATTCTCATTTCACAGCAGGTGTCACTTGCCCATTTTGTCACAGGATGGTTTGCCAACAAGAAGTGTGAGGAGGCTTCAACAGAAAGAAGCAAACGTCACCTACTGTACCACCATTGCCTGTCAGAAACAATTAAATAGAGAATAAATGTACCTAACTGTCATGTTTCTAACCATTGCTCTAAATGCTAAGCTATAGTCGCCCTTGGTAAGCAGAATATAGATAGCCAAGACCCCAGTATCCATTATTTCCCTGCTGTCTTACAACTGGTTTTGTAACACGGCAAAGTGCGTGCTCTTCTCTTCCTGTGTAGGCTGGATCAGAAACTACTGCTGCTAATGCTCAGCTGAGCTGGGAATTGGCTGTACTGTAAATCTAAAAATCCTTGATTCAAGCATTGCAAAGGACTCAGTAAAATACGTAATGATTATCTAACTAGAGGTTCTTGTTATTCTAGATTTAAAAAAAAAAAAGAAATATAGAAATATTTCTATATAAAGGAGTCTTTTGAGAGTTTGAGATGGTAACTTAAGTGTTCTTGTGTCACAGCCATAGGCAAGTTTCCTTTGAAGTGAGGTCTGACCAGAGGACTTCACACTGTGGGGCAGTTCTTGTCAGCTGCAGTGTCTCACCTCATAGGTTCCCACTCCAAATCCACTCCACTCTGTCAGCAGAACAAGCTGCTGTGTTGAGCTATTCCCATGTCACAGGCAACAGTCATTTCTCAAAGTGTTGTGCCATCACACCTTACTTGGTGAACTCCCAGAGTTTTATTCCTCAAACTGTCCCCTGCTAATGATAAACTCGTGGGACTGAAATGTGGGATGGGCAGCTAACTAGTGAAGCATGCACCAAGCTTTAGTCAGGAATCTGCAAACACAAAGAATAAGAATGTTTGAGTGAGAGAGGTAAACAATACTTGTTGAATCCCAACTAACCAAAAAAAGTGTCTTTACACTGCACAAGTTTGACTGAAGTTTCACCTTGTGTGCAGGCAAAAGCATCCCAGTGCTTCAGCCTTCCTGCTCCTTTCCTTCTTCTTCTACTGAAGTTACAGCCTCCAATTTGTTCCCATTAGCAACATCCACTGTCAGCCGGTGCCTGGCTGATATTGCAGTTCTTTGCTCTTTAGCATTTCTTCTACAAGAGCCGACAGTGTTTCAGAGAGATGACGCTCTCCCTCTTTGGAGACAGCCAGCTGCCAGTATATTTTCTTCTCTCCCAATGGTGTATTTTGGCAGTAGATTTCCTTTGCAGCTGTGACTACAATTTGCATTTGGAGAGTATTGGTTTAGAAAGAGAAGGTATTTAACAGAGCTAACAATTATTGTTTTCAAATGGTTGGAAAGGTGATGAAAATTCCAGTCAGTGCTTGTGCTTGTGGATTAAAAACAAATATCACTCGTTGCCATAAATGCTGCCTCTCTCTCCTACTGAGACAGCTGATACCGGCTGAACCACAGATGCCACATTGGCCCAGGTTTCAATAAGAAGGGACTTTCAGTGGGGACTTCTCAACCTGGCTCCAGGTTTGTTAAACTCTTCAAGGGAAGCCAGACTGCATGTGTGGAGGACAAGGAAGCTGCAGTTATTCCTGACTTCTGAGGAGATAACCTTGGCTTTCGGTTCTTTAGGTGCTCTGTGAACTTAAAGCTAATGTTTTTGTAAGGGGCAGAAGAAAGAAAAAAGTGCTGCTTTGTGCATGTTAAAAGAATTAGGTAATACACTTTTCCATTTACAGAAAAAGTACTTTTTGTGTAGGTTTAAACAACTTTAAATTATCCTATGGTGGGGTTTTTTTGGCAGAAAAAATATGAACAGAATGGAGTTCAAAACTGTGTTGTTTCAAGCTTTTATC
Organism: Psophia crepitans; assembly: GCA_013399095.1. Classification (NCBI taxonomy): domain Eukaryota; kingdom Metazoa; phylum Chordata; class Aves; order Gruiformes; family Psophiidae; genus Psophia; species Psophia crepitans. Next base: position 123,769 of record VWZZ01001868.1, read on the forward strand.
TCTTCTTTTTGCTAGCAATGAATAACAAACAAACAAGAATTACAAGCTTATAATTAAAGGTTTAGTAGTTGCTGCTTGTTTTAAAATGACCTTGAAGTGGTATTCTTCTTTTCATCTTTCTTTTTCATCTTTCTTTTCTCTTTGCTAATACACATTCCAGCAGGGCTAATTCATCTTTTTTTTTTTCCTCCAAGGGCTTTGTTGAAATGAAGGCAAAACTTTGACTTTCGTCTCTTCATATTTATGATAATCTTTCTCTTGTCACTTTCTTAACATTTTACTGCATCCACTTTCATTCCATTGTGAACGTCCCTTGTGCTCCAAGTCCAATTTTCTGCTTTTACCTCACAGTGCTTAAACTATCCATTCTATTCTGCTCTGTTTTCATCAAGAACCAGCCCTTAGCAACTAGATAACAGCCTGATACTGAAGATTTCTTCTTTTCACACACTATAATACATCTTTTCTCTTCCAAAGAGATTTCTGGAGCTCATCAAATGCCCATGCTACAGAACAATGCATCCATGTGCTTTCTCTCAAATATCTTTTCTTTTCACAGAACTTTGAAATGCTAACTTATTTATTACTCTCTTCTGAAGACAGCAAACAGTTTCGTCAATCATGTTGAATCCTTTTGTGCTCCCTTTTTATAATATAGGTATAACCTCGGGAAAGCTCTTGGCTTTTTTAGAGATTTTTGGAGAAAGCCAAGGATTTCTATAATGATTAGTGCTGCATTCATTATAGAAGACCAAGCTCTTGGCAACTAGTGCTGGCGTTATCATTTTATTCCAGTCCTGCGTTTACGTGTTCTCATGCAGACAAAATGCTCGTGCCACAAAGCAGAAACACATGTCCTTAAAGGGTCTTAAGGGTTACGCTAGCCTCCCTGCATCCTGCTTCTGTTTTGGCTCAGTGTCCTCATCCTTTTCCAGAGCAATACACTTTGGTTTACAGATTGCAGAGGGCAAAAAAACAGCTACCAGAGGCTGGAAATGAAGTTAAAATTGTCACTTCTCTGTCCCAGCCACTTCCTCCTCTTGAGCACATGGAGCAGCAGGGAGCGTGGTCGCTGTCTTGTGTCATCCTCCTTGTTGTCCAAGGTTACCAGCCAAGCAGTGGCACGGACCTCGGAGAATGTGTATCTTCAGTGCCGAAGCTCACCAACTGCAAGTCTGCTGTGCCACACGGTGCCCAGCAGGCCACAGATCACGTAATAGTGAAAATGTTACTATTTTTATCTAGAAGTTTGATAAAGATAAATAGGTGTACACCAGCTACGGGGACCTAAGAGTGGGAACTGAGTGCGTAAGGAATTGTCTTTGTTCTGTGCCCTGTGACAACACATAATCTCATTTTCCTATGCACATATGATCAGTAAGGGGTTTTTTTCGTTTCATTTTTAAATGGATCATGGTTATCAGTTAGGGTTTGTGACCTATAAATGTTATAATGCCATAGCTGAATACAGAGCTTCACAATAAAAAAAAAGCAGGGGAGAAACAAGAAAACTGAACAAACAAAAAAGCGTTATCACAATGAAGCATTCAATTAGGCAACATGATCATCAAAGAAAATAAGATGTGAAACAGAACAGGTTTTTTTAAATTATATTGATAAGGTGTCTATACAAAGTAGAACTCTTCTTTTCTGTCATGTTCATTTGAGCACTTAAACCCGTTGGTTTTGTGCATGAATGTTAGCTGTATAGCACTTAGCATACACGCAACCCTTCTTCTGATGTCCCAGTTGGACAGTTAGCTCAATCAGCTAAATCTGCAAGAAAACTTAGGGTATGTGGCAATGTGCACTAAGGTGATTAACTGCTAGAGATCTGGCTGCAGTAGCAGTACCTGCTGCACTGGGTCAAAAAACAAACTAACCATCCCGTAACCAATGAGGTGGTCAGGGCGGTCCAAGTTTAATTACCAGTAGGTTAAGTAAAATTTGCTCAAGTTTCCATCCACAAACTTGAAAAACTGAATTGTCCTTCTTACAGGCTTTTGATGAACAGCACTTCCCTGCAACAAGCACTGAGTCACTTGTTTAAAACAAAGAGCACTGTACTGGGCAGGAGGAAGAAGCGCTCAGAACAGAATTGGGAAAGCCAGCAATAGCAATAAATCAGCCATGCCTATTAAGTAGGATTTCTATCTCCCTCAGGTTGTTTTGGCAATAGCGCTAACCTTAGTTGCCCTCCTGCAGCAGTAAGTGGCTAATGAGGCAGAATGGTCTATCAATCACTGCCTCAGTCAGAATGCTACTGCAGACTGTTGTCCAAATTCAGCATAGATCCATCCCTCGGTCTAGAAGGGCATGATGCTCTGGGACTTTACCTGCCATCCTAGATGAGGCACTCAGGAGGACTGCTTTCAGAATTCAGACCAGACATCTCTGTTGGCCTCAGTCCACCAAGTTTCTTTCAAAGCTGTGGCGAACTTCCAGATGGAAGTGGGGAATATTCATGACCCAGAAGGATCATACCATCAGACAGAGACATGAGACTGCTTTTGTCATCCTATTTCTACAAGCAGAGCAAATCCAGGTTGCGGAGTTGCTTAGAGGATCCCTGATGCTGTGCATATAAATACCCCTACTCTCTACAACCTTGGGCTATTTCATAGCTTTAGACCAAACTTCCTATATAGTATCTGGAAGATGTGAGTACCTCAAAATGGGTTGCTCAGCAGCCAGCATGCTGAGTGAGAAGCTGCCTAATCAGCAGGATATGCTAAAAACAGGAGTGACTCATAAATCCTCCTCCTCCTCTGAACTGTCTCCAGCACCTTCTTTCAGGTGATGTTTGTGTCCTCTCCTGAAGGGAGAGAGCATGCAAAGTCCTTTTTTTTTTCAAAAGCTTTTTTTTCAAAAGCTGAACAGCAATGACTCTTCTCTTTCAGAGAAGCACAAATGAATGGAGACAGCAACATTTGCTGCCATTTGCTGGCAAGAAGAGGTATGCTTTCTTTACCTTGTTCTATAGTAGTACAACCAGTTGTTCTCTGGGTATCCAGCCCCCTGAGCTGAAGTCAGGGAGTAGAATGAAGCCCTCATAATCCAAGGGGAAATGGTTAGCAACCTGCTACACCACTTAGACGCACACAGGTCTATGGAGCCAAATGGGATTCACCGAAGGGAGCTGGAAGAAGTTCTTACCAACCGACTTTCCATCATTTATCAGCAGTCCTGGCTAACTGGGGAGGTCCCAGTTGACTGGAGGTTAGCAAATGTGATGCCCATCTACAAGAAGGGCCAGAGGGGGATCCAGGGGACTACAGGCCTGTCAGTCTGACCTCAGTGCTGGGGAAGATTATGAAGCAGATCGTCTTGAGTGCCACTATGTGGCACATACAGGACAACCAGGTGATCAGGCCCATTCAGCATGGGTTTATGAAAGGCAGGTCCTACTTGACTAATCTGATCTACTTCTATGACAAGGTGACCTGCTTAGTGGGTGAGGAAAAGGCTGTGAGTGTTGTCTACTTGGACTTTAGTAAAGCCTTTGTCGCTCCTTCCCACAGCATTCTCCTGGAGAAACAGGCAGCTCATGGCTTGGACAGCTGTGTGCTTCACTGGGTAACAAACTGTCTGGATGGCTGGGCCCAAAGAGTTGTGGTGAATGGAGTTCAATGCAGTTGATGACTAATCACAAGCGGTGTTCCCCAGGGTTCAGTGCTGAGGCCAACTCTCTTTAATATCTTTATCAGTGATGTGGATGAGGGGATCAAGTGCACCCTCAGTAAGTTTGCAGACAACGTCAAGTTGTGTGGGAGTGTTGATCTGCTTGAAGGTAGGAAGGGTCTACAGAGGGATCTGGACAGGCTGAATCGATGGGCTAAGGCCAACTGTATGAGGTTTAACAAGGTTCAGTGCCGGGTCCTGCACTTGGGTCACAGCAATCCCAGGCAAGGCTACAGGCTTGGGACAGAGTGGCAGGAAAGCTGCCTGGTGGAAAAGGACTTGGGAGTGTTGGTCAAAGCTGCCTGAATATGAGCTGGCAGTGTGCCCAGGTGGCCAAGAAGGCCAACAGCATCCTGACTTGTATCAGAAACAGAGTGGCCAGGAGGACTAGGGAACTGATTGCCCCCCTGTACTCAGCACTGGTGAGGCTGCAGCTCGAGTACTGTGTTCGGTTTTGGGCCCCTCACTACAAGAAGGACATTGAGGTGCTGGAGCATGTCCAGAGAAGGGCAACGAAGCTCGTGAAGGGTCTAGAGCACAAGCCTTATGAGGAGCAGCTGAGGCAACCAGGATTGTTTAGCCCGGAGAAGAGGAGGCTGAGGGGGGACCTTATTGCTCTCTACAACTGCCTGAAAGGAGGTTGTAGCCAGGTGGGTGTTGGTCCCTTCTCCCAAGCAACAAGGGAGAGGACAAGAGGAAATGGCCTTAAGTTGTGCCAGGGGAGGTTTAGATTGGATATTAGGAAAAATTTCTTGACTGAAAGGGTTGTCAATCATTGGAACAGGCTGCCCAAGGAAGTGGTTGAGTCACCATCCCTGGCGGTATTTAAAAGGCTTATAGATGTTGTGCTTAGAGACATGGTTTAGTGGTGGACTTGGCAGTTTTAGGTTTATGGTTGGACTTGATGGTCTTAAGGTCTTTTCCAACCAAAATGATTCTATGATTCAATGCAAAACTCAGTGATGGGAGAAGTCAATCAATGAAGGTAACTATAGGCTAAGGTCTGTCATCTATCCAAAGGAATTCAAAGCTACATCATATGAGCTTTCTCTAGAAAGCTAGAGAAGAGATGGGAACCTAGCCATACCAAGCACTTTTGTGTGCAGAAAACCAGAAAGTTTTAAATTTATGAAAATCCCTAAATTAGCATTCGGTTATTAACTTTATTTAAACAACAACAACAAAAAATCCAAGTAGTTTTCTTTTTTCCTTTTGCTTTGTTACTTCCTCTTCTTTATTCTGAAGTTGTTTTCTCTAGTATTGCTCATGTGTGAGTTGGATAAAACATTTTCGTGAATGGGATCCTTGCTAAATTCTTCACCTACAGAATTAATTGCAGAACAAGAAATAGTTGCACTAACAGCAGAAAGTGGTGCTTAGACTTTGTAAACTGGCTCAGTTTATACTTATCAGTTGTTAAAATAATTTCAAATACGTATAAGGGCATCTTTTATAAAGATGGCTTTCAAAAACACTGTAGGGAATGAATGATTATTAATCTCAAATTAGGATTTTTTTTTTTCTTTTCAGTAGAAAAGTGTTACAAGTTAGGAGTTAATTGTCATGTAATTGATTGATAATTTTCCCTCCTGCTGTGTGGGGAGAGCTATTGGATAATGCTATATCATTCTCAACAGGAGGAAAAAGTATCATCCATTATGGGACAATTAGTTCCAATTTCCACTATTTTTCTTCCATGTGCCAATAAGATTGCCTTCAAAGTGTAAGTACAGTAATTAACCATAAATATCAAATAACTTTTTTTTCCATTTTTATTTTTAAATTAAAAAACAAATCTAAATGCAGATGCTTCCTGTGCCCCTATGCTCTTCTTTCCTGGACCGGTGTGACGTTCATGAAACAGTAATTTTCATGTAGCTGCAATTAACAGAACTTGTTACAGTCTATCAACTTACGTTCACGGTTTTGCGGCATTGTTCGCAATTTCAGTGCTGATATGATATGACTGAAGAAAACCCTGAAAAATCTTTTTATGAACATCACAATTTAAGAAAATTGTGCATTTCCCCCACAAACCCACCATCTGTCTACAAGAAAATTCTTGGACTCAAACTGTCATTAGCTTTATTGACAGTGAAATCATAATACTTGGTTAGTCACCGTACAGCAAGTATAGTAGCATATTGTGAGTGGAATATACCTGTGATGTGTATGTACAGAGAGATATGGTTGTGTACACACAGGTACATACCTGTGTGATGAACTACTGAGATTTTTTAAAACTAGAATGCATCTACCCAAAAAGTTTGAATCTTTTATCATGCAGAATTTGCAAAGCTTGATCTACAGAATTCAATCACTTGTGAGTATTTTTCACATTAGTACACTTGGGTGATGCATCTTAAGGCTTTAAACCAAATACCAACTGTTTATATTTTTCTAAATGCCAGCCATGTCATTTTATTGTAGGATCTGAAAAACTAGCTGAGCTGTTTCCTTCTCCCACCTACCATCAAGTGAGGCAGCCCAAATTTCATATGCCTGGCTACAAGGATATAATCCTGTGCCTTTGGCTGTAACTGCATAATCTGCAGTAGGTTCTCAAAGATATAATCAACTGGTCCTTGAAATTTAGTTTATAATTGCTTTTGTGATGCAGAGGAGGAATACGGTCTTACTGTTTTCTCCTTGGTTTATTATCTTTTTAATACTACAGATGTAACGGGAAAAAAAACACTCAACAATGAAGTTGGAATGTGATACTCATTAAATTCAGCATATATGACTGAATATACACGAGGAGCAGGTCTTCTTTCAGAAAGAAGGTGCCATTTTTATATAGTCACTTGTCAGAGTAGAATCACACCCTGAGGTGCCAATTGTTTCACAAGCTAACTTAACTAAGCTGTGAGGTCGCCCTGAATTGCGCATCTCAGCTCCCCGTGTTTGGTTCCTTAGTGCACGTACCATCCTGCTTGATCCTAATTAATTTTACTAACCCCATGGTTACTGAGTGCAGAAATTGGGACACACAAGAAATCTCAAGAGAAGCAAAATTCAAAGGGAAAATAATGAATTTAGACCTGTGACCTACAGATACCAAAACTATGATATTAATAGCATTTCTCTGTATTATTTTACAATTTCTGTTGTGTTGTTCCTCATTAATTTTACCACGTCATAGTTAATCTCTATGGCACTTTACTAGTTTATAGGCTTTATTAGAGCCATTGATTGGACAGGAGCCAAATATGTGAATGTAAATTGATTTTATGCAATGTACACAACAAGGAATTTATTGATATAAAGAGCTTCATTATTTGTAGAATTACTCTAAAATGATTTTGGAACAGCAAGAATTCTCTGTGGACTGTATTAGAATTTCATGCTTAAATGCAGTTGAACGCTAATTTTTATATGAATTCTTTTGTCTTACACTGCTGTATAAAGGAAGTCTGGAAGTAAATACCAGGGGAGTAGAAATGCAGATTACAGCTTCAGGAAACAAGATGCAAGCGTGAAAGATGACAGCGTGATCATGTGGGAGGAAATTACAGTAGTTTCTTTCCTTCCCTTATTCCTGTTCCTAAATAGCTATTATCAAGGACCTCAGTCATTTTGAAGCAGCATTTGCAGTAGTAGAGGAAGACGGAGGGGTTAAATTATACATATTCCGATGCTTTGACAGGTTTGATAACCTCACTCCTGCTGAAACATGACAACAATGTCAACATCCAAAGAGACAGGGCTGTCTCTAGCCCCATTACCTCTAAAAGTCAAAAGAAATATATGACTAAGAAATACCATATACTTAGGAGAAAATAAGAGTTTCAGAGCACGGTCATGGAAACAGGCATTTATATAGTGAATCTATGCAAGGGACTCACCACTCTTGAGTTTCTGCAATGCTCCTTGCTCTTGATTTTTATGTTTCTCTATAAGTGGCTGTGACTCCTCTGGCTCCCGTGTGCTCTTCTGCAATGCAGGAGTGGAAGTTTGAAGTGCAGTCAAAAAATTACAGCTTTTAGCGGGAAAGAAAATAGGGTTGGCTTCACTGATCTTATTTAAATTAACAGCGGTCTTATCAACAGCTTAAGAAGAGAGTCTGAAAATATCATTTTGCATAGCTTGGTACTGAAAAATATACAGTGATTAGCTGTTCATAGATTACATATCAGGCTGAGGTTCTCTGTGAAAATGCGAGCCAAAATTTCTCTTACACAGACTCTGCAGCGTAAGGTATTTCGGAGCCCTGCATGGTCAACAGTTCCACCATATTTAGTAATAGGTGACCATTCAGGAAGCTGAAAGAGAAACATGTAGATTGTGCCAGGTACTGAGGAATTGTCTTTCTCCAATGTTCACAATGTCCATATCCCTCCCAAAATATCCAGATGGTTCGCTGTCCACTGGGCAGGTGATTTTCTGTGATGTTATATGGTCAGCTTTGAGACATGCTTAGAGATGAAATCATATGCTGATTTCAATTAAATAAAACGTGTTTATCATGACAGAGAACTGTGAACTATTCCATGCTTGTTCTACACATATTCTATGTTTATTGGATGTACAGTGAATTAAAAAAGTGAAATAGGTTAAGACTACACAAAGATTTGGCTATTATTTGGCTATAACTCACACTCAGATAGTAGGTTTTCAGTGTGACTGTTAAACTGGAAATCTTACAATATTTCACTTTCTCATGCTTACTGTTGCTTTGTCTGACTGTTAGAGAAGAACCCATCTGAAACTCAGATCTACATACACAAAACTTCTGGATAGCTACAGTGCCCGAAGCACTTGAAACAGGAACCAAGTGGATGTCTCAGGAGAGAAATAAAACATGTTTGAATGTACTTTAAAAAAAAATAGTTTGGATGTGGCCATCAAGTTAGTTTCTTTCAGCTCTTCTTCTGAAAGTATCATCTGTTCCTGTTTTAAGTTAGTTCTGGAGACTGATACTGAGCTCATGTCTAATAATCGGCAGATTTGTTGCCTGATCCAGGACTGTGATGTAGATAACTCAGTCTAACTAGCTGTTGGCTCCCAAAATTAACAGTTTTGACTAACTGTCAAAAAAACAGTTCTGCCAAGCTCTCCTCTCTGCTATCTTGGAGTTGCAGCGCTTCTGCCTGACTTGGTGTGTGACTCCTTTCCTACTCCCACACTTGCTTAAACATGTCCTCCTCCATGTATGTGGGGTCCTCATCCCTACTGACTCGCCACCTCTTAGTCCTCTTCCCATATGCAACACTACGTTCCTCCATCCTGCTTGAGGATCAGTGATACTCCTTTGGCAGGACAGTCATTTCTAAAACTGAGCAATAAAGTAGTCGTGGGCTTTTGGGGAGCGATTTAGGTGCTTTATCGTGTTTATTCAGTCAAGCCAGTGGAAGTATTGGTGTGGTATTAGTAGCAAGCATTGGGAAAACATCTTTAAAGAGCTGATGTACAGCTGGGATCTAGAAAGCATCAACTGAGTTGATATTTCACAGGTGTCAGCAGGAGAAATGTCTCTCCTCCACTACAAGAGGTGCAGGGGTGATTCTGTGGGGGTTTGCTGGGACATTTCTTCTGCATTGGTAGCAGCACAGACAGGACACCTGAATTCCCCCGCCCAGGTTCTTAATCAGAACTTTTTTCCCCATGAAATGTTGAGCTTTTCATGTACCTTCTCGAAAGCAGTACTAAATCTGGATTGCATTGTAAGCCTTTGTGGTAGTCGTGAAAAGGCTGTTTTGATATGACATCTTTACCGTGACCTTCCATTCTTCTGAAAATGTAGTTACAGACCCGTCTTTATAAAAAGCCAAGAAAGTCTCTTTTCTGAGCTTGTCTTTTAAAATAAATGTCCATTACTGAAGCTAGAAAGATAGCGTATTTCATTAGTAGCAAGATGAATGAGTAAAAAATGTATTATTAACATCCCAGAATACTTAAATCTAGGAAGAGATCGTTTATTGTAGATATCTTTAGACATTCTGGTAATGTTCCCATCTTCTTAATGATGAATTAATTTCATCAAAAACAGTCTAATGGAATAGGGTAATGTGCGATGTGGTGTCAAACCTTTCTCTGGTACGACTGCATACTTACCCTGGACCTGTCAGCACTGAAAACCAGTTACTTCTGAAAACTTACACAGTTATTCGTAGGAACACTATTTTTTCATGTTTGGATTAATTTCATGAATTTTAATTTTTAGCATGGCAGACAAGTTGGAGAGACAGCAAGGTAAAAGGACGTTTTCCAGAAAATTTTGTATTGGGAGGGAATGATTTGGTCAGCATAGGATGTCTGACCTATTTGCTGTCTCACTCCACCCAGTTTGTATTCAGCAGAGAAGAGGAGGAATGAGCAAAATTAAATAGCCTGAAATCCACCATGCAGAAGCAATGTTACCGATTTTATTTCCATGAGATTAAATATTCACAAAGTTCTGTGCCGGCTGCTATGATATACCTGCTGTAATTTAACCACATAGAAACCAGACGAATTTGCTTTGGTGCCCTTAGAGTTGCGGGGGGTTTTCCCATTGTCTATCATAAATCTCCCCATGACTTGCCAGAAGACAATACACTACTCTGAGTTTTGCTCTCATTCCAAATCCTGAAAATCCCCCTTTCCTGTGAGTCACTCCCGCAGTCCTCTCATTAATTTTCTGACTATTCTGTTTATTTTTCAAAAACAATTTAAAACAAGTAAAAATTTCCCATGCGATTAGTCCCCCCAGGCTGTCCACATCTTACTTTGGATATGTCAGAATATTTGCAGAGAGGCTGTTTCCCTTGGAACACTTTCTTTCAGCTCTGATTTCCATTACTATGCTCTGTAATCAACCGTGACTGAAGTCTTATTCCTCTTTACTCCTCTCTTAAGAGTAGTTGCAACTTTACTACTCTCTTAAGAGGTGCATTCCGACAGGACTCTCACCATCTGGATCCATACCAGCATACTAAGGCAGTCAGCCGACACTTTGTACCTCCGTAAGGAAATAAATCTCTGGCTTCTTATGAATCTCCGGAGTCCATTTGTATATTACTCAAATGATTCATTTTCAGAGGAAATTATGTAGAAGCTTGAGCTGATAGTTGTTTTTATCAGAGTTTTTACTCGGTAAAGTACAGCTCAGTAAGGCTGTAAACCCCTGACTTCCTCACGAGTTCAAATCATCATCTCTGGATTTTCAGTCAACACTTGCCTACTTCTGTGTAGAGATGACAAGCATTACTCAGGAAATATAATCTATGCTGTGTTTTATAGAAGCATGTAAATTAAATTGTACTTTTATTTATGACTACAAATGTACTCTTATTTATGACTGCATGTTGCACATGAAACGTGTGGTGTTTCATACCCAGCACTATAATCATTGTAGTGAACACCGAACTGGAAATCATAATTGAATTCTATGACATTTCATTTTTTAACCTGTAAGAAATTTTTGCTCGCAACTGCCATTTCATAAATGGCAGATAATCTGCTAGTATTTTACAGATCTTTACCTTCAGCCATGCACTGCAGCATTAAAGTAACCCCTTTTATTGTAAAAGGCCAATTTAAATCTAATTATTCAGTACTCTGCAGTCTCTAATAATACCACAGTGTTTATACCATTATCGTGGAGAGCTGCTGCATTACAATAATAGAAGCCATCAGATGTTATCTCTGTAAGGGAGTGGGCATGTGCTCTTCAGAAAATTCTTTGCTGCAGAAAGCTTTTTCTGAGACAAGATTCTTTCTTGTGTGTCCCTTCACACCGATTTAAAATATCAGGACAGTGTCATTGGCGTGTAAAGGTCGAAGGCTCCGTAGCAGGTCTGGAAGCATTTGTGCATGCCTCATTAGATGGAGTGACCTCTAACTGCACTAACACTCCACCGAGGGTTGTTCCTGCAGTTCAGAGGGATACTCTACTTTGTTATTTTCTCCTTCTTTTAAATAAATGAAAGTGTAACGCTTCGAATTTGTTCTCCTAATGTATTTCCAAAATGCAGCTCCAAAACTGGAAGCAAATAAATTACATTTGCCTTAATTTTTAATTAGCTGAAAGTCATCACTGCAAATTGTGTCTTCCATTACAAAATAAAATAGTCAACTGCCAGGCCTGAAATAATTAAGCAATATATTATAATTAAGCAATTTAATTTTGATTTAATTATGATATATCATACAACTTTTCTTCTGATTCAACTGACATTCATTGACAAAATGCTATAATATACAACAGCACTAATGTTTACAGCTGATGGCTCTGCATGTTTTGCTTCGCAGTATTTGGCATTCATCAGAGCATATGGAAAAAGTCTTCTAGTCTGGAATAGCTGGCACGTTATTTCATACTACACAAATTATGCGCTACATGTTTTTCCCGATCGTTATTTTGGGAGGCAAGTGGGGAAATCTTCACAGACATCGGACTGGAGCCAAAGCTCGTGGATATTAACTGGAATCTTTCCACTGACTTCGGTCTGCTTTAGACAGTGAACTGCTCCCATGTTGTTCCAGGCATGCAGATAAGACTGCACGCTTATGAAATATTTATGGAGCTGTATCATATACATATTCTGTGTCAACATCAACATGATTTTATATTAGGCTAGAGACTGTGAGGGCAAAGGCAGATGCGATGGGCAGGCAGGGAATATTGCTTCATTCAGCGCTGCCGATAAAATTGCTGCAAAATATCCACCAAATCGCTTCCTCAGAACAAGGCCAGCCCCCTATTTAGCTAAAATCTTTTTAATCAGCTGACAGTATTGGAGCATGGGTTCTATTCCAGACTACACTTGTGTGCAAACCCTTGCTTAATGACGAGAGTGATGAGGGTGATTTCAAAAGGTTCGTTCTGCCTGCAGCCGGGGCTGCGCTTGCAGGTCTGCCTGACCGCGGGCTCCTGGAAGTGAAGTTGAAGGATGAAAGGCCGATCCTCACCTTGATTTAGTGATTTGAGCACTCTCAGCAGCATCCAGGAAAACAGTCTCGTAAAGCAGGAAAGCTCACGATTCATAGTACTGCGTGCGCTCAGATGCCCCTTTAATTTTGATGTGTTGCCTTTTTTTTACCAATGGTGATGTTTAAATTTCTCAGCAAAAGGCCAAAGGCCAAATGTCTTTTGGGCCTGAGAGCAATTGTACACTCAGAGCAGTCGTGAATGTTTACTATCTCTCAAATCCCTTCTCCCTCTGATTTTCTGAAGAAAAACAGAATAATTGTTCAGATCGGTGATATTTCGGATGCAGCAGCAAATCAGGATAATGTGTTCCAAATCAATGTAAACATTTCAGCCAGCCTTCTCGTCATAGTGAAATTGCTTTGTGCAGCTCGTCTCACCTTCACCCCACTGGCCCAAATTTCTGTGCTTTGTAATGTACGCTCAAGGAAAGGTTTTGCTAAATGCCCATTAAACAACATGAAATTAAAAATATGCTGAAACTATGCTGATATGGGATTATGTTTGTGGCAGCCTCTCAGGTATTTCAATATGGCTGCATTTAGATACCCTACAGATGTCGTTGTGTCGTGAATACACCAATGAGACATCTGAATAATTTAAGAGAATATTGTCAGTAGCAAATGTCACACAAAGCAACTGAAGGAAAATTGCCTTCAAAAAGTGAAGGTAAAAATGGATGCAAATCAATTTCTGTTTAATATAAAACTCACTTAAATAGGAAACAATAAGTTATTACTTTGACAGGAAATCTTGAAGTGTTTTTATTATATCCTTATCACTTCATTTATTTTATATAGAGACTTTGGCTATGATCCACACCTCTGTAGCTCTCGCAGAAAAATGATTCTGTAGATACACTGTGAAATTTGCACATAGGGAGCAGTTATTACCCAATTTGCTTATACTTTCAAAATTGAAGAGCAAAATGTAAATCTGCGTGAGAGCCTAACAGGAATTTCGAGGTTTCAAATTCAGCAGTTCAAAATGCAACACCATTGGAGAAGAACTTTAAGCAATGAAATGATTCTGGCTGAAATTAACCCTGCAAAAGACTTTTCTCTCTAGTCTAATAAATATTTTATGAAGAACATGAAGCAATATGCTGGTGCAGTTGTATTTACCCAGTAAGCATGAGCACTAAGTGCTATTCTGCCTATTTAGTCTTTTATTGATGAGAGATCCATTTCAATGATTTAATTTTATCTTTTGGGGTGTGTGTGTGTTTTTTTTATTCCAACAGCTTACCCAAGGGTTAAAATGGTGAGTGAAAGTCATCATGAGGCCCTGGCAGCACCGCCAGCTACCACTGTAGCAGCAGCACCTCCAAGTAATGTCACCGAGCCAGCCAGTCCTGGAGGAGGGGGAGGAAAAGAAGATGCGTTTTCTAAGTTAAAAGAGAAGTTCATGAATGAACTGAACAAAATTCCATGTAAGTAAAACTTGACTGATTAAAAGGCTTTTGTTGGCAGACTAGAATTAACTTGAAATTTTCTTGTCATTTATTTAGACAGCATACTAAATGTTTTCTAGTCAAAACTAGAAAAATTGGAATATAGATCTGGCTTACTAAGCTCCTCAGAATTAATTGTAGTAGATAAGATAACATCGAACTCGTATATATATGTGATTTGAGTCTATTCCTGTATGTCAGATTGTCTTGGTCATTTTTACTGATGAATTATTGCTGAGTCATCAAAACTGGAATGGCAGAACTTCACAGTGGCCATGGGACCAATAAAATTTCCTCATGGTACCACTTCGGGTTTCAGGTTTATGATAAATGTGTGTAGGCGTATTACCTTAAAGCAGAATTTGGCCAGAACTCATAAATACTGAGAAAATAAGGAAACTGTGTATCTTTGAGGATTAGAAAATAGAGAAAGAGTGGGAAAATGGCTATTTAACAAGGAAATAGCTCTAATACATGAGTAATATGTGAAGATGACCGTGCTTTTCCCACTCAGTAATTCTGTTAGATCGGCCGTTGAACGTTGTTTGCATGAATTCCTGTACCTACGCAGAATACTTTTGGTAGTACTAGTGTATATTTCTGTTAATATCAGTGGGGTTAAACTCAGCAGGGTTCTGTTGGTCTGCCCTAGAAAGTATTGATTCAAAGCTGAGGCCTCAATTTGTTCACATTTGTAAAAAAAATATAAGCATTAGCTTTTTACTGCTGTTTATGATAATGTTTGGGTTCTTGAAGCTGTTTCATATGTTTTAGTATGCATTCACTGGTATTAAATATACAACTAATTCAACACTGTCAATACTGTTTCATATAATAAAGAAAAAAATTCTTTTTGTTACTGACAGAAAAATTACCTAATGATACAAGCAGACAATTTTGGCACTTTTGTAGAGATGAAGGTGAAGGCTGTGTGTGTATGTGTGTTTTGATAGCAGGCATTAGAGAGATATTCAGTCTCGAAGAATTTTTACTTCATAAGCATAAGTAAATGTAAAATATTTTCAGGGAAGTATTTAAACATACGTTAGAGTTTTCATTTTTAGAAGGTTATCATTCATGTAAAGAAACGTTGTGTGACTGATAAAGACAGATAACAAATCAGAATATTAATGGATTTTTTATCTCTGAAATGGATCTTGGCAATCTGGCAGATGCAGTTTTTGCAAAATTGATAGCAAACAGCCTCGCTCTGTCACTCGAAATTCTCACTTGCAAGAATAGAGGTGTTACAGTGGTAAGAAGTCCATATGTCATTAGTTTGGTAATCTGCACAGTCCAGTGCAGACCATACTGAAATGAAATTGCCTGATGATATCATGGGAAAAACAAAAATACAAGAAGAAAAAAGAAGAGGAAAAAAGAGAAGACACTGGGGGAGAAACGATCAGCTTTTGAAACAATTGTCTTTTGTTGCCTCACCATGCTATGTCAATGAGGTAGATGACACTTTTATGCAGATGTTCTTTTATGTTTAAACTTTGATTTTAACATAGCAAAGGCATGAATGATTTCCAATACGAAGAATTCTGTAATTGGTAGGTCTAGAAAAAGGTCTGTAGATAGAATGGAACTTTGAATGCACTGCTGCATACTTTTTTAAAACAACAATGAAAACAAGTGGAAAGTCCAATCCGGAGACTCATTCCAGATTGGACTGTATAACTTTTTTCTGTTCATGAAAAAAAAAACACAAAACCTACTGTTACAAGATGAAAGTACTTACAGAGAAAAGCATACTAGGCCATAAGACAAGCCTTATTTATTATAGAATAGAGTATCTGTAAAATATGGTACCTTATGCTGGTAGTGAGACCAGAACATATTGCCCCTATTTTAGAAATCTGGACTCTTATCTAAGATTGTGCAGTAATTTTATGGTGGAGTGGAGAAATGAACCTGGGTAGTCACAAATCCTGTGCCAATTGTCTGCTTTTCTTCTAGAAGCTGCAGATGTGATTAGATCTTCCCAGCATCTCCATCAAATACTGGGACTGTTTAACATGACATTCTGCTTGTATGTTTATTTTTCAATTTTGCCATTGCAAGAAGAAAACTGAAGGGGCAAAGGGTTTGGCTGTGATTTTTTTTGAAATTTTTAAATATGAAATAGTGCCGTTGACGTGTTGGAGCATTTTATATCCCAAATAGCTTTTGATTTCACCATTTTCCCCAATTACTAATCCTACGTGAATGGACTGTAATTGACAGGTCTGTATGTGTTTCTCATTATAAATGAACACAAACAGATCACCAAATAAGTTTAAGTAGGCTGTCTCCAAAATATTGGGGGCAGAAGGGGAGACCCCCATTTCCCCATTGGATGACTGTAGCATTTCCTTACTATTTATTCAGTTTATGTCAGTAGGGAGTTGTCAGCGAGGTGGTGTTAGCCTGTTACAAAGCTGCGGATGTAATTGTGATAGGAAAGTTGTCAGACCTTACTTCTTACAGCTGATTGCAGTTTTTTTGAGAATCTCTCTTAAAACAGAGCAGAACATAAATTTGTTCCAACCAAATAATTTTTATAGTACCTTTCTAGGAATTTCTTGCTGTGGGAGAGGGAGTAAAGATGGTGAACGGACCTCATGGGGATAGCACAGATACTTGGATCTAAGAACACTTCCAAGACCATGGACCAGGTTTTTCCTCTGGTAGATTGAAGCTGAAGACCCCGAGTCTTACAGCTGGCAGAGGAATGCCATAGGCAGCAAGTTGTGTGATCTCTGCAGATCGGTGACAAGCCTGTTTTCTTTTTCATGTACTTTCTCATTTAAAACTTCCAAAGGTCTCGTGTTCATCGCCATGTGACAGGGAAGGCTTTGAAAGCTCAGTGGGTACTGTGAGAGGATTTTTTTTTTCAGTGCTCTGTTGTCTATGTGTGAAAGCCAAATAATTAAATGTTTTAGTTGTCTCTGCCTAAGATGTCTGCAGATGGAAAATAAGTCATCATGATTTAATGGATTCATAATAGCATAGAATGTACCCATACTGTGAAAAAGCTCACCTGTAATCTACTTGGTTTAAGTGATAAAAAAGCCCAGTCATAGTAGGGGCTAATTTATACATAGTCTCCTCTTTCTGGTTTTTCACAGAAATTACATTGTGTCAAGTCAAAATAGTGGACTGTGTGATGACAAAAATAAGGTACAGCAAACTACAGCCAGCTGAATAAACACTGTTCCTTCCTTACAATAGAACAGTCATCTTTTTTAACTAATATGTTTTGTAGTACACATAGAAGTCACAAGTTAAATAGTCTAGACATACTTAACTAACTGAAAATATCAGGGTTCCCATTATGATTTCACTTTGCAAAACTCCAAGAAAAGGTCTGTGCAATTTAAATGACGCTGATGTTTTGTCCTGTAATATATGCACCAGAGAAGTCTTATTTTATCAAAAATGGATTAATTTAATAGAATGAGGAACTAAAAGTTTCAATAAGAGCAGAGGACCCGTTTGTATTAGTATACATTTATTACAAAAGCAGTGATGCAATATGTAAACCCAGTTAAAATTTTGACTGATACAAGCAGGAATTCTGTTTTTTCATTGTTTTATATCTCTTTAAAGTATAACGTTCCCCACCTTTTGCAGCAGGAGAGTGTAGGCTTCCAAAAACTCACAAATCATTCGGAATGGTGATGTTCTAACATATATTTCACTCTGGATAAAGCAAGTGGGATCGTTCTATTACAATGAGTCATACAATTAAAGTGCAAAAATCCTGTAAGGTTACTGAGGCATAACTGTGAAGAATTTTTTTTCTCCGTTATGTAAATCCCTGCATTTTGGTTGCGAGTAGCTGATTTGCATAATCACAGTACAGTTGTTTTTCCATAACTGCACTGTGTGTAAAAGTCACTTTATCTTAATTGGTTCTTATACTTCCTATCCCAATTTATCTTTAATCTGCAGAATTTTTAAGCTGTTTACCAGAAGGAGAAAAAAGGCACCATCTCTGCTTTTACGCTTTGCATTTTAAACATAGTAATTCCAACACCTGAAGGAGGGGGTAAAACAAAGCAGAGAAAATGGCACTTACACTTCTGAAAACAAAACTGCATTAAAAGACTTTCTAAGATATATTGATTCTTTCCTTCCTCCCTCTCACTGCTCTTCCATCTGGGCCTTTGTCTACAGACTAAGAAAATATCTGCCATACATTTACAGTAAGCGAGTTCTAGCAAGACCATGGGAATGCAAGACAGCAACAGCTTTTGGGCAGAGGCTTTAAATGTCAAGATACTGATACTAACCATACAAAAATAAAACTTAGCATCAGTCAGCGTTAGTTTACTTAACAAGCATCTTTGTAAAAGCAAAGTGGTCTTGATGTGTTTCCTAAGAACACATTTCTGTATGAACAGAAGACCTCGTTCTGCCAGTAAGGTAAATAAACCAGCAAAAATCCAATAAAATCCCAGCATACATCTGACTGAATAATGGTCCTCTGTTAATGCTTCTCATGTAATCTTGAATAGCTGTAATACTGAATGCATTGAATCCAGGATACTGTCATTACCTCCTTAATAGGAAGTTATTGCATATTTCTAATGCTCTTTGCTGTCTTACATTGTAATTGGATAAAAAAATTACATTTCCATACCAACCTTATTCTGAAATGTTTGGCTGGCTTGCAACTCCATTTGGCCTCAGTAGCTGGTGCTCAAAACCCCTAAATATGATTCATTGCGTACAACTAACTGATAATCCCCCAAACCAGGAGCTCAAAACTGTGTGATGATTCAGGCTAAAACCCGATGTTCCGTGCAGACTTCTTTCACATCCTGTTTGCAGATATTCAGGGAAAGGTTTATTTACCTCTCCTTGGTTTAGTGAATAATTGTCAAAACAAAATGGGACTGGAGGCTATAGAGGAAACTGTAATAAAAAATATAAAAATAACTGCAAGACTGAGGTCTAGGTTAATTCTAAATAATAGCTTAGTAAGCTAGAGTCCAGACTTGTAGATATATTTGGGTAAATTAGCAAATAAAATAAGAATGTTTAGCTATCTAAGTTAAAGTTTCAGCCTTCAGCAGTCATCCTAGGCAGACCTCATCATTTCTTTCTCCCTGCTGGTCTCTGCTTTTCTTCCCTTCTGCCTTTCTTGACTGAACAGCTGAGGTTGTATTAAGAGTTCTTATTACCCTCTATAAGTGGCAATAAAGTTAATTTCTTAATTTTTCATTCTTATTTTTCATGAAGATTAGCAAGGAGATATTATTGAATTTTATCTGTTATTTGAAAATTGAGGATTTTGTGCATGGGGTCTTTCTGAAACTTAATTTTTATTGAGCTGTCAGCATGATCATTTACAGAAAATTAATTCAGGCTGTTCATTTCACTGCTTCTGCTAATGATTCCTGGAGTACAAGTCTCACTGACACAGGAAAGAGAGGGCATCTTCTTTTCTAAGTTCATAAAAAGAAGCAAAATATTGGTAATATAATGCTTTCACATTTCAAAACTGGATTAATAGAGACAAATACCATAAAATCACAGTAAAGTTCTCAGCAATAGTTATTCTTTGTATTTCCATGGCACATACCAGTATTTGTCATTGCCTAAGATCTTCTTATGTTAGCTGGAAAAAATTGAGTCTTTGCTTCAGAGACCTTCCCCTCTAAATGTAAGGCAAGGAATAGCTGCCTACCTGCAGAAAATGAGGGCTATATCTACATATCTTCATATAGATATATAGATGTACACACATATATTTGTCAATAGGATAAGCAGTGATCATAGAATCATAGAATCACTAAGGTTGGAAAGGACCTCTGAGATCATCAAGTCCAACTGTCAACCTAACACCACCATGCCTGCTAGACCATGTCCTGGAGTGCCACGTTTACGTGTTTTTTGAACGTCTCCAGGGACAGCGATTCAACCACCTCTCTGGGCAGTCCATTCCAATGCCTCACTGCTCTTTCTGTAAGAAGTTTTTCCTAATATCCAACCTAAACCTGCCCTGATGCATCTTGAGGCCATTCCCTCTCATCCTGTCACTTGCTGCTTGGGAGAAGAGACTGACACCCTTCTCTCTACAACCTCCTTTCAGGTAATTGTAGAGAGCGATCAGGTCTTCCCTCAGCCTCCTCTTCTCCAGGCTGAACAACCCCAGTTCCCTCAGTCGCTCCTCATAAGACCTGTGCTCCAGCCCCTTCACCAGTTTTGTTGCCCTCCTCTGGACACGCTCCAGCAGCTCAATATCCTTCTTGTATTGAGGGGCCCAAAACTGGACACAGTACTCGAGGTGCGGCCTCACCAGAGCTGAGTACAGGGGGACAATCCCTACTACTGCTGGCCACGCCATTCCTGATGCAGGCCAGGATGCCGTTGGCTTTCTTGGCCACCTGGGCACACTGCTGGCTCATGTTCAGCCGGCTGTCAGCCAGTACCCCCAGGTCCTTCTCTGCCAGGCAGCTCTCCAGCCACTCCGCCCCAAGCCTGATCTCAGCTTCGGAACAGTCTGACATCGGCAAACTCTGTTTAGGTATTCTAGCAAAGAGGACTTGTGAGGAGAGATTTAGAGCAGAATAAAGAAAGAAGTTTCTTGATGTTTAGGAAAGTCTGAAGAACAGCACTGGAGGAAGCAGGAAGGCATAAATTCAAGTCTCCTTGCCTCCTTTCCTACCATCAAATCGCTGGCAGTTGCTCATGCCAAGCAAATACATGCAGCTTTACGCTGGGGAACAGGGGAAATCAGAAATAAGGATTTATTGTGGAACACAGAACAGGTACAAGAAAGATCTATTACAGTACAATAGTAGAGGGGAAAAAATCATTATTTCTAAATATAGAAATTTAAATGCAAATCTCAACTTACTTTGTTTTATTCCTGAACCCCCCAGTGCCAGAGTTTAGTAATTGCATGAGAACCTCAGAATTATTTTTTTTCCTTAAATAAAAGTTTGTAGATCACCTGCTGTTGGGGAAAAGCTTGAAAATACTGCCCACGCCAATCCAGAAGACACAAAAATCATGAGACAAAGAAAAACAATTCAACTCTGTTATTTTGTAAACTCATAATATGAAAATACCTTTGTTATTTTTAGGGTTCAAGCATATTTTGAACGCTTGAAGTGAGGAGTCCTGAAAATACATCTTTTAAATACAAAGTATCTACATAGATACTTGAGCTCATACGAGCTGCTCTAGCGTGTCCCAAAAGTTCTGCTGCAGACCATGGCTTGATCCAGCACCAGCAAGCATATGTGCTCACTAGAAGGTTACACATCCCCGCCGGTCAAAGCAAGCTCAACCAATGCATCTGACACACTTAGGTCTGAGAGAAGTGCAACCCTGTTCCTACTCTGGCCACTGGCTTGGCTCCTTGGCCAAGCCGAGGAGAAAAGGAGAAATCAGAAGAGCAGAGTCCGACAACTTGAACCAGAGCACCAGCTGCAGCACCTTCCATCCCCCGCACAAGGGGAGCCTGTCGCACATTAAACCCACGTCCTCCTCTACAGCACCTTGAGAAGGCACTGTCACGTCTGAAGGGAAATACTGTCTCTTAGCCAGAAGCACACTGGGAGTGTAACCTCAGTGTCAAAGAGAATCATACATTATTGATTATATGTGTCTGAAACATCATTTTCAGAAACAGCAGTTGGCTTTGAGTTGTATAACCCGAAAGAAGGGGAAGGAGAAGCAAGTTCTTCTGTAAAATACATGATGCTGAGAACATTTCAGCAAAACAGAAAAAAGCAAAAAAACCCCATTTAGATTAACTATAACATAGATCATCTATAGCAGAAACAGGGGTGAGCACCTAACTTTGGTTTGGTGACAGGGTTTTAACAAGGGGTACCAAAGGACCCCCAAGGGTCTCCTCTAGCACATCCCTGTGATCGTTATTTTATACGTTACGACAACTCTGGTAGGTGTTTTATTACACTGCAGATATGTCAGGTTGTGCCAGTGCCTTATAAATAGTAGAGAGTTCAGTTTAGAAGCAGAAAACTGAACATGGTTGCTGACTTCCTTTCAGCACTGGGAATGTATCTTAAAATTTCATTACTTTGTGTGAGGGAAAGTGCACTAAAATTATGTTTATATGCATAAAATAAACACAATCTTTGCTAGTCTTTTTCAAACTTACCTGTAGATGAAGTGTCTACAGAAACTACCCATTATCTGTTATAATTCAGTTTGTAATCTTGCACTGAAAATGCTCTATAAAGAGAATTCATGGAACAATTGTTCTGAACTTAAAATTGAGAATACTTTTAAAGATTGATTCTCAGCAGCACACTGCATGAAAGAAAAAAGATCACTTGGGACTATTTGCTTTTAGAAAGCATGGTATAAATGGGCAATGAAAATATCGGAATTACAGTTAAGATTCACATTCCATCCTTACCTCAGCTACTTGTGTCTACGCACTGTGGCAAGCTAGAAGATACTCGCTTGCATTTTTATAAGGACCAAGGGTCGATAATGAAGCCTCTGTAATTCTGAGGCAGATGTAAGTTGAAGAATAGAATGTCATTCTTTTGTTGTTATTGTTAACTCTTCTACTTAGAACTGGGTGAGTCTGCTGCTGAGAATTACCTAAACTAAAGTTTTCCCTGAGGGATTATAAATCCCTGTAGGTCTGTAGCATCCTTTCTTGCATTTCTTTATTCCTCTTATCTTTTTAGTCTTGGCTTGTATTTCAAGCGAGATCTTGAACTGGTCTAGATCTGAAAATCTCTACTTCTTCCAGAACACGCAGCCAGTTTGCAAGAGCTGTGGAGCTGGCCTCAGATCTTCAGAAGGATCTTGGTATAGGTGGACTTCGCTCTGACTTCAGAGAAGGAAGCTGTGCTGCTGAACTTGAATGACTGCCTCATGAAGGCTGAGTTCCAGCTGGCAGCTGAGCGAGCCATCTGCCTACTCCTGTGCAGGTTTCTGAGTCTGAATCTAATCTTAATTATCAACTTCAGCAAGAGCTCCCTAATTTGCTCACAGCCCCTATATCATCTAGGGGCATGTTTCAGTACTGTAGCTGGCACTGTTCCCCTATTGCAACAAGAGCCGCCAAAATGAAAGATGAGGTTTGTCCTTTCAGATGGGAAAGGTATTTCAACCCACATCTGAAAAGGAGCTCCAGAAATGTTCAGGGGTTCTACACGTAGCTTTTAGGAGCCAAATTCAGAAATCTGAGTTAAATGCCTAAGTTCTTCTCAGAACAATGCAGAAACAGGAGGCCCAGGTTTATCCAGAAGGAAAGAGTGGAGGGAGATGTGTCTGAAATGGTACTGGTCTCACATACTTTGATATCTAGGAAGAGCCCTAGGTTAGGTCCTTGTAACAGATTCACAGCCTGAAAACACTTTCCCTGGACTTAGAGACCTGTTTTCTCTCACTTTGAGAGTGATTGGTTCGCTCTCTTGTGTCAGTGTGCAACCTGATGAAGAGCAAGGGAACTCACTGGACCAGAGTCCCAGCTGAAGGACAGCAAATGCATTTGGCTGTGAAATGCCATTGGACAAAATAAGGACACAAGGTATTTAAGGCTTTTTACTCTTAAACAAATGTCACACACCAGGCTACAGAGTCTGACTCCATGAATCCTGCATTTCTTTCCTAGCCATTCCTGCAGGAAAGGCAGATCCAAGTTCCTTTTCCAACTTGATCCCTTGATTTCCTTTAATCTCAGGAAAATAAGGAGCTCAAGTATTTTAGGCTGCAGCCTGAATGATATTGCTCAACCTTTGCTGACAGCTCCCATGTGACAGTTTGAAGGAGCCAGACAAACCATTTGTTTGACACAGTGGAGTAGGGGTGGTAGTTCCTTGAGGAGGAAAGGAGAAGGCATATCCTAAAGCTAGTGAGCTGCCAATAGGACTGAAAGTCATTTCCACATGAGAAGCGTTCTGCCCCTAGAGCTGTGTCAGGACCATTCCCCACATGGCTGTACCTCAGTGGGGAGGAAATCTCCAGGACTAGGACAGGCATTAGAATTTTTTTACTGGAAACAGTTTATAGAAAGGTATTATAGAATAGTCAACAATGTTGGTAATAATTTTTATAGCTTTCTTACAGGTATTTTTATTGACCTTCTTTACTAGAATTCATTGAATCTTCTATTTTCCTTCTGTGTTATTTCATTTGTGTATTTATTAACACTTTTCTCCTAGCCAGAGCTCACCTGAAAAAATTGGCACAAGCAATATACTTGCTAACCCAACATCCAGACTTGTTTTTTCTTTAGTTTTTAAGCCTCACTTCTCCCCCAGAGACAGCTATTTTATCATGCTTTCTAAGACCTCAGTACCCCATTTTCAGCAAACACATGCTCTAAGCTGTAATATAGCATTTCAGGTCTCAGCCCCAGCATCAGTTATTTGTTTGTAATACACCATGGGTGCAGATTTACTTGCAGCATAGGCAAGGGAAGGAGGCCAGAGGAAGATAAGGCAAGCTTACTATTCATAAATTTCAGTCTAGTGTAGCATTTTAGATTACAACTCAGTGATGGTAATCGTTTTATAGGAAACTGTTCCAGAATACCAATTTCTAAACTCCCCTGCCTCGTGAAATATTTATTGACAAGTTTTAAGTCCTAGGACAGAGAGATGGCGGAGATGACAGAAAATAGTATGGGGCATGGAGAGGACCAGTGGACAAACAAGAAAGCTTAATGTTATGTGGACTCATGGCATAACATTAATGGTGATAACACAGCAGGCAAATAGGTCAAAATTGACTTGAGTATTCTGAAACTGCCATGCATTTATTTAACAGTGATTGTATGGCACAAAAATACTCATGCACATTGCTTTTCTTCATAAAAATATAGGTATGTAGGAAGAGAAAAATTGGAAGAGGGAAACTATTTACAAAATCTTTTATCTATTCAGTCAATGCTTTAACTGGAGAGTTGACACTGTGCAACGTCCTTGATTTGCAACAGCTCGCTTCTGTGAGGAACCTACTGACCGCTGGGCTTTGGTTCTGCAAAGGGCGTGAGTCTGTCCAACATCGCTGCTACTTCTCACTGCCACCTGAAATACGAAAACTAGCTATAATTTTGTAATTTCATAACTGTAATTACAAGAAGCATTTTTATTCTCTTGAACTGAATATTTATCCCAGTAATTCCTGGTAGAAAAGGAACAGAAAATACATCCTCTTTAAACCACATAAGTTAAAATAATTTGTGATACCAAATCCCTGATGGCATAGCAACACCAGCTGAACCCTGCAGTGCAGGATGAGTGCAAACTGGTGAATAAGTTTTTTCTTGTTTTCAAGTGTTTTTCTTGACTGGCCTGCACCACTTCTCTAAATAACATAAAAGGCAACAGAAGTATATGCTTGCTTGATATAGCTGTGCAAGTATAACCCGGGTATGCAGGCTGAGTTTAGGTGCTGAAATGATCTGCAGCAGATTTTAGAATGCCAAAAGGTTTAATCCAGTAAACTATTGAATGTGTACTAACCTTTAAGCTCCTGAATAGTGCGTCGTATTAAATTTGCTACACACAAGTGGCTTGGAGGATCAAGACCCGTAAACACTTACATGTCTAGTAGACGCTGCAATTTACGTGATAAGCTGCTACATTAATTCATATTTTAAGGTAAATTAATTTTACTTTAGCTGTTTATTTTAAAAGTTTGTAATTCTACAAGTGATGTAATTTTAGAGATGTACCAGACATGTATAGCGGTAGTAGCCAATTTCTTTTCAGACCTTGATAAATATGAGTGTAGTTTTTTTACCTTCCATTTTATTTTAGTAGGCTGCTTGCTGAGAGTTGTACACGCTTTTGTCACATGGTTTATTATCACAACACACATTTGCATGATTGTGGTCCAAAAAAATGGCATTTAGGGCAGTTGTTTAATTTAAATGATCAGTAGAGTGCTACTTTGAGATCGTATGGGACAGGAGGGGACTGAAATTTTCCGGTGGAAAACGATGGAAGAATGTAATTACCTCACTTGGGATTTGGGCCAATCCTGCAAACATCCAATTTCCACAGAAGTGATTGAGGTTCTTTCCATTTAGTTTAATGGGAGTTCGATGGGGCTGTAAGGCATTACAATCCTTTTGGGAAAATCCCAGGGGATCTTTCATCTCCACAAAAGCTGAGGACGTTGGTTTTATGCTTCCCCCAAAGTACAGCAGCCCTTGCATCAGCATGTCTCCACCGCTGTTCCTCAGCATTACTGGCTCAGGGGGAAGCAGGCCACCACGGTGCTGCTTTCTATGCCTGAGAGGGATCCAGGATGCTGGCAGATGATGTTGTTCAGCTTTCTTCTGGGTTTAGGGCATCCATGAGCTTTAGTGAATTGTTCAGCTGTTTGGTGGGTGTGTTGGAGCGCTGTGGCGATGAGCAGGGAGCGGATGTGATGCCTCACTAATTTCTCCCTCCTTTCAGCTTCAGCGTCTGAAAGTCAGCAACAAACTATCACAGGGTTCAAGACTTTCTCAGTGGCTGGACCCCAGCAGACAAAATTATAGGAGTGCCTCCGATGCTACTGATAGTTCTCTGTTTGGGCAGACTTTTTTAATCTTTCCCCTGGTATCAGGGGGAATTGTGAAGTCCTAGGAGCGTACGTTGTATCAGTCGTGTATGCCAAGGTGGATCACGTTTAATAGCTTAACAGGTGCCTTAATACCTCTCTGTTTCAAAGTTGGTTTTGCTTTGGTTTGGTTTTTGTAAGAGGTAAAGACAAGCTATAGCACACTTACGTCAGCACAGGACTGAAATAAACTACGCTTACAATACAGTGAGTGTACTTACTGTGCAGTTCCCAAACTTCATGAGGCTGTACCCAAGTTGTGAGGATGTTGAATTACAGCAGTTTGTTACACATTCAGCATTGTCAGAATGAGGGTTGGGAGCCAGTAGGAGACTGAAGTGTCAGTGAGGATTCTTGATGTAGCAAAGCCATGCTGATATTCCCTGCTGTCCCACAGTATTTTATGGGGCAATGAAAATAAAGGGGGTTGCGTCAGTGTTGTGTTTGTATTGACATTTGGGGAGTACAGAATTGAGAGCTGTAAAATATCTGTGTTCTTGTCCTGACGCTAGGTGAACTTAAAATTGCCTTTTCTAAGGGAAATAAGTCAGTGATTCCCTCTTCAAGAAGGTACAACATCTGCTTCCACCAGACAGATGAGCATTAATGACAGTATATGTCTTCACAATCTCCATGTCAATAGGTCTGATGTTCTGAGAATTACTATTACAGAGTATGTTGACGAGATATATGGCTTGTAAGTGTTAGAGGTCACGCCTGTGATCTAAAAGTAAACGGTAACCAATTTGTGACGTACAACTCCAGTTTTTCTCACCATCTTTCATCTACTGCCTCTGTTCCTTACTTTTTCCTGGCTCACTCATCACACAGCACCTTCTCCTCTCATTTACACTTTCTGCCTCTCCAGAAAACAAAAAAAAAGCGCAACAGTTTTGCCGTGCTAGGACTTTGGTGGAGAATACAGTTACAGGAGGAAAGGGGAAAGTTAAAGCCTCTGAAATGTTTTTGGCATATGGATGAGGGAGGAGGCATAAGGCTCCCTGCCAGTGCTAGTCTCTGCTCTGCTCTCCAGGCTGTCTGTCTGCCACAGGATACTTCTGATGAAAAAGAATAAATATAAAACAATATTTCTCTACTTTTCCCTCTGCTTCACACAAAGCCTGCTAAGGAGGAGTGAAAAGCATTCAGCTAACATTTTAGCAAAGCAGACTGAATACTGATGTTTATTTTTTAGTAACTTCAAGACTAATGTACTGTAAAATGTACATTTTTTTTCTTGTCACAGTGGCAGAAGTCGTGAGGGTAGGACTAGCTGGTTTTCTGCTCAATACGAACAGGGCTCCTGTCAGTGGTTGTGCTTTACCCCATGAATAATGTTGAATGTTCCTACACTGCATCACGAACTGGAAACCTCATATCCCTCCCTGCTCAAGTGTTTTCTAACTGCTACTAACTATGCTACTAGTTGGACAAGAAATATTTTTGGAAGGAGAGTCAGAAAAGAAAAGTGTATTGCATATAATCCTGAGATGGCAGTCAGCAGAACTGTGTGTAACGTCAGATAAGGATCAACAGTTGAGACAAGCCAGGATAAATCACAGCATTGACAAGTTTAGAGAGAAGCCAAAGGAAAATTGGTTACGGTGCTGGCTTCCAGAAGGTTGTTTCCTGGCATGAGCTTACTCAAGTTGAAGGTGTATGAGGGCAATTAAATAAGTACTAGCCTCTTGCAAGGGATACGCCTGTCAGATACTGCTTTCCTAAAGGGATAAAAGGGCTATCAGTCAAAATATAATCTACACATTGGCCATAATTAAAATATTTCGACTAGAGAGCTGTTTAATAGGGTTTATTTTGGGGTGGTATTTTTAACTCTTCAGTGACTGAATCTGTGGAAGCCACAGCAGAGATGTTGGTTCTCTAAGCCATCAGCAGTAAGGTAAATGGCATTTAGTTTTGCTCCAGGGAAGAGTTTCTTCTTTCATCAAGTGTCACCTCTAGCATGATGTGCCTGAATAAATATAACTAGCTTCACTTACTTCAGTTGAGTCTCCTGGGACAACACTGCCAACATAAGTTATTTATGATTTGGGATGGGTCGAATACTAGTCAGAGCACATAAATATTACCTTCCAAGCTTATTGCATATTGCAGGCAATGGAGACAAAAACATTATCCTCATTAAAGGACTGTTTCACCATAACAATAAAATTTATTGGCTCATTTTTACTTCTGCCGACTGCACTTCTCATATACTATAGTGTTCCTCTATGTAGCCGTAACTTTGGCTCTGAAGCACCATTGCAAAGGAGTATTGATGAGGTCTTCATTTTCCTCAGCTCAAGGACAGGCTCCTCACCACCTAGCAGATCCAGGAGTTTGTGACAAGTCTGATTAGAAACACTCAAACTGTCATCTTAAAATAAGCAGAAGTTATCCACTAATTTCTAGAAACCCTTTTTGAGATTTCACCAAATAAGTCCTTTGCTGTGCTGCCGAGTAATCTTCTAGTATCAGCAATCAGAAAGTGAGGCAGATATTTGCAGATTTATTTCTGAGATAATTTGGGCAAATCAGTGTTATTTGGCTGCATTTTGTTGGTTATTGAAAATATAGCAAAGGTAGCACAGGGTTAAGATTCAAATTTTATTAAGTGTTGTGTTCACCAATATAATCAACTTTTGAGTCTAGAAGTTGTTAAAACTTTGCATCAGATGTTGTATGTTCTTTTTTTAAAATTTCTATCATTTCTATCTTACTGTATCTTGTATTTTACCTGTTTTTTTTACCATATATAAACTACCATTCTATATTTATGTGGCTTAAAACTGAGGATTTAAAGGCAGTTCACAGGTGGCTGAGCCAATATAAGGCCTTCACACATTATGAAAGCGGTTTGTCTTATGAATACTATATATTCAGCAAACATAGGAGAAAAGTGTGATCAAAGTAATACGAGAGTAATAGTAAAGATAATAAATAAAAATACACAATAAATAAATAATGACGTAGTAAATTAAACTAATACGTGATAAAGAGTAAAACAACTGAATGCTCTGTCCGATTGTACCACACTCTAAAAACTCCAAATTGCACCAAAATCAAAATATGATGTAAAAATAACAACATATTTGACAGCCAGCTTTTCATTCCTTAGAAAACATATGATACTGCAATAAAATACAAGAAAAAAATCAAGAAAATCTAGATCTGAATAAAATTTCCCTTGTATAAAGTTTTCATTTTGAACTTATCTTCATGTTATGTGCTTAGGAGAAAGAAAACACAATTTTTCCAAAGTCTCTGTTAGCCTGAGGCTTCTTAGCGTCGTGCACGGTACCGTTAACCATCAGTGCACGTACTCACGAAGGGGGATATTCATTCTGCCGCATGGGCCTCTGTGGCAGCCTGTGCAGCACGTAAACCTCGCCTTCATGTGGGTTTTGAATTATGAACGATGCCTTTTGCAAGCTTTTACAGTGGAGTAAATTTCACACCAGCATATAGAAAAATACCATGAAAATGACTGTTCACTTAGCAATTTCAGACTGACATTTCATTCGAAAATTAGTTATGACTTACCAAAATAGCCCTTTTCTATGAATCACCACACTTACCTGTCCTGGGTTAAAGGAATGCTGTCGAAAACATGCAGTGTTTTTTTTCCTGTGTATTAGTAAGTTCACCTCAAGACATCATCCTACAAACATTGTTCAGCATAGTTTTGCTGAAATTAATGGAACTGTTTACAACTGAAAGGCCTCAAATCGAAGCTCTACTTGTCTAGAAACATCAGGCAGCAAAGAAAATTACTTTAATGGGGCAATTTTGAGAATTTTCATCATGTATTATTTCTTTTTTATAATAGAGCTCTCTGTACATTTTTTCAAAGAGCAGATCCAATTTTTGCTATGGGATTTATCTGTCTTACCTATTGCTCTTTTGCTTGGAGTTTGTATTTTCAATCTTGGAACTAGTGGGACTACAGCAGGGCTAAAGAAGGAAAGTAATGCTGATAGTGTTGTCACCAATTTTGCTTTGTAGTAAGGATAATTACCAAGGCACTGTCATGAGAAGAGGAAGAACATGGCTTGCATCTTAGCCTAAACAAGTTTAAACCCATGTATTTCACCCCATAGAGAAGAGCGAGCCTATGGGCTATAGGTTATACTGCATGGAGAATGAATGCATTACTCATCCTTCTCACTGCGGCTAATACAGAAATCCTCCATGGGAGACCCAGGGAGTTCGGAACATTGTCTGTGGGAGAGGTAGCTTAGCTTCTGGCTTGTGTGGGGTAAATAGCTGTAGTGGTTTCACCTTGGTTAAACGCCAGGTGTCCACCAAGCCGCTCTATCACTCCCCTCCTCAGCAGGGCAGACAGGGGAGAGGGGAAAAAAAAAACCCAAGATGGAAAAAAACAACTCCAAAATCGTGGGTTTAGATAAAGGCAGTTTTAATATAGCAAAAGCAAGGCCGTGCGCAGAAGCAAAGCAAAGAAAAACAAAAGGTTATTCTCTACTTCCCATCAGCAGGCGATGTGCGGCCACTCCCTGGGAAGCAGGGCTTCCAAACGCGTAGTGGTTACCCCGGAAGACAAAACATTGAAAAAAAACGAATGCCTTCCGTTCCTCCCCCTCTCTCTCAGCTTCCCATTGCTGAGCAGATGTCATATGGTATGGAATATCCGTTTGGCCAGTCTGGGTCAGCTGCCCTGGCTGTGTCCCCTCCCAGGATCTTGCCCCCCCCCAGCCTACTGCTGAGGGGGTGGAAGAAGGGTTGGAGACAGCCTTGATGTGTGCCAGCACTGCTCGGCAGTAGCCACAACACTGGTGTGTTATCAGCACCTTGCTGCTACCAATGCACAGCGCTGTAAGGGCTGCTACGGGGAAATTAACTCCAGCTCAGCCTGACCCAGTACAATAGCTCAGTGGTTAGGCTACCAGCCAAGAAAAGAAGTCTCCAGAACTCTGCTCTCAAACCTATTTCAATTTTTCATACCGTGACTGTTTCATTTCAAACGGTAGGAAGAGTCAATCTGCTGACCTTCTAGGAGAGTGTCATAACTACAGCATAGTTCGTGCATGCTCTCGCTCCATGAGTCTTCTCTAACACAAAGCGTGGCCTGATGTGGAGAATTTCCAAGGAATATAGAGTCATGCCTGTCCCACGGAGTCAAGGACATACTGGAATTCAGCATTTTAGCAGTCTGGATATTACTAAACTCAACATTTTAGCAATCTGGTGAGCCTTGGGAAAGGGAGAAAGAAGAAAAACTGTGAGATCTGGAGAGGCTTTTTACCCTTCATGAATTCATACTCGGGCCAAGCACCGTACCTTCGTATCTTTGGCTTTCTACAAATAGAGCTATTTTAGGTTGCAACAAGATCAAGAAAGTTCAGACTGTTTCTCTAAGGTGGGAATGTGCAGAGTATCTTTGTCTTCTGTAATACTTCATGGAAGCATGTTTTGATTAACTTTTCTTCAAGATCTTGACCTTCTTTCATCTGAGATTTGCTGATTTAAGCATTTTAAGACAGTTTTCTAACATGAAATTTCTTACCTGAATTTTTGAGAAGGAAAGAAGAAAGATAGAACCCTGGAATTTATTCTTTTACATTGGTCTCACAGCTTGTAGATTGTGTGCTGGGTAGGGTAGAGGGTTAGACACATTATTTTATTACCTCGTGGCCATTTTAGTTCTCAGTACTAGAATCGCTTATGGCAGAATTTCAATAGAGAGCAGTAACTTTTCATACTGAATGCAATGTCTGTGGAATGTTTATTTGCCAGGGAAAAAAAGGGATTCTGTGATAAGAATACTTTTAAATAAATCCGTCAACAAGGCAAGGTTTTGATCATGCCCGATTTTGCTACGGACAACAACACAACACATCTGGGTTTTTTTGTAGTTGAGTTCTGCCTTAGGAAGTGAGGGTGAAGGATGACTTACAGCTTCAAGCTTTTTTCTTTTATCCAGCTGTATCATTTTGCCTAATGAAAGGACATTCCCTCCCCCAGTCGATGTGGCCGCCATTGCTGCTGTAATGTATCTGTGGATACATTATCACTGCTTCTGCTTCTGTCAATGAACAATTCCAAAGCAGCTACAGAGAATTTATTTGCTGATTACTCACCTGCTATTAAAGTGGTTCCAAATAAAGTGAAATGGCAGACACACTGGCTCTTGGAAGCTCTTTCCAACTATAGAAGGAATTCTGTGGGTTCTCTGCAGCACTCAAGCTGCTTTACAGATGCACCATATTTAATTAGATTAGTTTTAATTAGACTGCAGATGCAGAGTTGCATCTGTGTATCACTATTAGTCTGTTTTGAGGCGTTTTCAGCCAATAACAAACCACCATTTCATTTGCATTCATTTAAATGTGTTAACCTTTTGCTTGCTGGAGTAATCACTATGGAAGAACATATATAACTTAGAGATCAATGTGTTGTTATTGTCATGTGGCACCATATGCATAAAGTGAAGTAGTCTGAGACAATCATGCAAGGGAAGAAAAAAGGAAATTGCGCTGAAGAATTAATTCACTCTTAAATAAATCTTTCAGAAAATTCCATTTATACTTATTTAAATTCTTTTAGAGTACTTATTTTCCAAGACAATCTTTGCAAGCTTTGGACTTTATTGATTGCTCTTCTACCCTTAATGTTTGTTTTCTTTATGATCTTTCCATTTTTATTTCTTCATGCTTCACAGAGCCCATTTTCTTTTGCTGCCTCTCCCTTTCTGTTCTGAGCTTAGCTGAGTTCTGAGGAGACAGAGGATTAATTGTTCATTACTGGTGATGCTACAGGTTTGAAAGAATTGTCAGTTAGCTATTGCAAAGTTCTGATTAGGAGAGAGCACAGCTGCTTCTTTAGTTAATGTCAGAGTACCTGTAAGAGGAATTGGGAAGAACTGGGACGGAAACCTCGCAGGACAGAAGTCGTCGGGACCATGGCCATTGATTTCAGCAGACTGACTTCTAATTCCAGAAGGGATTATTTTTCCTATGCTTAGTTATGGCATTCCCCTTTTAATTTTTATTTCTCTATTCTGGCCAAACATGGGGTTAATCACTTCAAGTTTGATTGTATTTATATACAGAGAGAAGCAAGAAGTCTGCTGTGTACTTTTAATTTTAAGATTTGATCATTTTTTCAACCTCTTTGATCAGTAGCAATGAAATTAATCCAGTGAGAAGAATGGGGTTTAATTAAATGATTTTAATAAGTGGGATGCACTTCTGAGCAACGAGGGGATGCAGTGGTTGTTAAATAGCAATAAGGAAACGTGTTCATGTAGAGCAGCTGCTAAGGTTGACTGTAAATACTGGAGCAAAATATTCCTAGAGGGAAAATATGGCAGTCTCAGGACAGAGGTGTGCACTGAGCGTGGGATTAGATTGACCACTCTCAGTGATACTCTTTGCGATCCTGAAAGCAAGTCCCAAGTCACCCTCTCCTGGCTTTCCTTCTTTAAAAGGGAAATAATGCTTTTCTCTGACTGTGCCAACAAGCAAATTGTCATTCAGAAAACAATTCAAAGATAAAATACAATGAACATGGAGTGGTGTCAGCCAGAGGACTGTAGATCCAAGTCTAGTATAGAACTTCTGAGTCAAACCCTGATCACCATTTACTGCAGCGAAGTCAAACAAGAATGTCGTATAATTGATTTTCAGAGCTGGTGTAAGGTTCTGTTTCCTACTCTCTTCCCAGTGAATAGAAGACGACAGTAACATTTAATCACTGAGTTTTCAATATGCCCTTATAGGGAGGCTTCAGTTTGTGGAGAAAGTCTGGCCTGGACATACCTGTAGGCTCAATCTGTGCCAAGCACACTCAGTGTCAACAGGACACTACAGAAGGAGATGGAGGAAAAGGATGCTCTTTCTGTAAATTGAGCTCGTACAATTACCTCCCATAGGGGATGTAAGTGCCTAAAATGTGTGGTTTTCATTTGGGCAGTGTAAGGCAAAACTGACACCTACTGCAGATAATCAAAGGTGGACTCTAGTCTGAGAGAGGGGATTTATTTCTTTCTGTCATATCCAGGACAAATGTCTGACATAATTTGAGTAAAGCTTGCAGCCTGCATTCCTTATGACATGGCTGGGCTTCAAACTCAGCACAGGTGGGAGTCAAGGGGTCTCAGAACGATGAAAAGCCTCCCAGCAGCAAACCGGATACAGGGGTTTCAAATGGAGGGGTTTCATCTGAAACCCTTAGCACAGGTCTCGGAGCAGCAGACTGGTTCACCTGTCCGCTTAACACTGGGGAAAGAAAATTCCCCTTCAAAGGACAGATGCCTACAGCCCTTCTTTCTGGGGAATGGGAGTAGGAGTAGAACAAGGCTGGGTCTTCTGATACTACGTTGGTAGCACAACTTGCCACTTTTTATGTATTAATCTGAAAGCTGGAATGCTCATCCAGGAAATGGAAGGACTTAGATTAAATTCCTTCATCAAGCCAGAAGCTCTAACGTATGACAGCACTACTAACTCATGGTGAAGTCAAGGCATTGTTAGGAAATATATAGGGCAAAATGAGAAGGGAGAACAGATTTCTGGTTCCCATTCTCAACATTCCTAAATTTTAGAATAAGCAACAATCACCAGATAAAATACAGAAGCTGATGAAAAGAGTCTTCTTTTTCATGGTTCCTCTCTGTTCCAAAGCTTGCAGAGTCACACTTCACCTCTACCTTGTGTCAGGTTTGTTTTTTTAAAAAAAGGGGAGATAAAAGAGCTAGATGAGATCTTTAGGGAGATTTGCTGTTTTGAGACAAACAGATAGTAGTTGTTTTTGCTGATAGCCAATAAGATTAACAGGACAAAGAAAGCATTGGAACAAACTGTATTAATCCACACCATACGAGAATATTTTGTGCTGTCCTTCAGGATGATATACGTAAATATAAAACAGTTCTTTCCATGCTTCTTTTGGATCCACATCATCCCCTAAACTAGAACTATCAGCTTTGAGTTACAGCTGTAACACACACTGATGGCCAGCTGAACATAGGCCCTGACTAGAGCTCATGAAGACTGAAGCACAACATGAGAGAAAAAATACTCCAGGCATGTTAAATTAATAACTTCTAACATTGCTAGGGAGGCGAAGTAAGAAGCACAGCAACAGTGAGGAGTGTGTTATACTTGTACCTTACAGAAGTAAAGATGAAGGATACAAGAGACCATTTGCAAGTAGCATGTAGGAAATGTGGATTAAAAGATCAAATGGAGTCTGCAGTTTGTTGTTCCACAGACCTGAAGAGCTCTGTCTGTACTTCGACCATACAATTTTGATGTAGATTTCAACATACTAAGATGAAAGTCCAGACATGTATGCACAAAGGTTGTATTCTTGGTTCCTTCAGCAAACTGACCACTTTTCCAAGAGACACAGCTTCCCTGGGCTTGTCCAGGTAGCTTTTAGTGCCTCCTAGGAGCAGTTTTAACTTCTTCCAGACTGAACAAGAAGTAAGGAAAACTTGAATGCCTACCATTTGCACAAAGTGTTTTGGAGAGAATTGTGACCTTACCTCAGTGGAACAAAATTTCAACTTTTCTATTTATGGAGACCAGAAAAAAGCCTTGTAGTTCTTGTCATGAAAAGGATAGTCTTCCTTCTTAGGGAGCATAACTCCAGATTTGATTAGATCTATTAATGAGGTCAAATGATGCTTTTAGGCTGGTAGCTAATGTAAACCAAATCTATTTATCACTTTGGCAGTGGTTCCTGCAACAAAGTTAATGACCATTACAGCATTTATAGTTAGCCAATCAGGAATGGTGCTTTTTGTGCAAAAAGGCAGAAGTTAGTAATCAATCATCATCATCTTCATCATAATTGTGCTGCTAAATGAGCTTCTGAAAAAGAAGAGCAACATGGCTATTAACCTTAACCGTACCTTGAAAATAGATTTCTTCCTACAAAGGCCACTGCTGATATGTGGGTTGCAGCCTTGATAGCTTCTTGCAGAATAAAGGAGGTTGAAATACTATGCAAGGGCACAACCCATATTTAGATTCTTTGCTTCAGTCTTTTAAAATAAAACTGAACACTTAAAATGAGAAAGGTCAAAGCCTGCTATTTTTTTAAATAGCAGGTGAAAACAACATTTTGTCCAAGGTACTTGGGTTGTATAAAGTCAGTGAATAATAAAATTTATTTTTCTGTATTAGCAGTATAAGTATCTAATAACACAGATTTCACAAAACTGTGTAATATCTTCTGATACACATCTTCATAGCAACAGCCATGTGCTGGCAGAACAGAGCAGACTGCTGCAAAAGCCATTGTGCGCATTCATGCCGGTGGTGTTTTCTGGGCAACCCTGGAGCCATTCAGCTGTTCAGCACATGCACCCCAGTCTGGCAGACTGCACACTGCAGAATAGCTCACCTAACTGCCCTGGCCTGCCAGGCGTGCGTCATAGAATCGCACAATGGTTTGGGTTGGAAGAGACGTAAAACCTCATCTAGTTCCAACTCCCCTGCCATGGGCAGGGACACCCTCCACTAGACCAGGTTGCCCAAAGCCCCATCCAACCTGGCCTTGAACACTGCCAGGGATGTGACCTCCACAGCTTCTCTGGGCAACCTGTTCCAGTGCCTCACCACCCTCACAGGGAAGAATTTCTTCCTAATATCTAATCTAAATCCCCCCTCTTTTAGTTTAGAATAGAATAGAATAGAATAGAATAGAATAGAATAGAATCATTAAGGTTGGAAGTGACCTCAAGGATCATCTAGTCCAACCATCCCCCCACCACCTATTACCCACTAAACCACGTCCCTAAGTACCACATCTAACCTTTCCTTAAACACCCTCAGGGATGGTGACTCCACCACCTCCCTGGGCAACCCGTTCCAATGCCCGACCACCCTTTCCGAGAAGAATTTTCTCCTCATCTCCAACCTGAACCTTCCCTGGCGCAACTTGCAGCCATTTCCCCTTGTCCTGTCACTAGTTATCTGCGAGAAGAGGCCGACCCCCAGCTCGCCACAACTTCCTTTCAGGTAGTTGTAGAGGGCAATAAGGTCTGCCCTGAGCCTCCTCTTCTCCAGACTAAACAAGCCCAGTTCCTTCAGCCGCTCCTCACCCATTCCTTCTTGTCCTGTCACTACACTCCCTAAGAAACA
Source organism: Psophia crepitans (assembly GCA_013399095.1). Lineage (NCBI taxonomy): Eukaryota > Metazoa > Chordata > Aves > Gruiformes > Psophiidae > Psophia > Psophia crepitans. The sequence goes on from VWZZ01001868.1 coordinate 161,471, forward strand.
GCCCCTCGCCAGCTTTCCTGTAGTCCCCTTTACATACTGGAAGACCGCAATTAGGTCTTCCCGGAGCCTTCTCTTCTTCAGACTGAACAGCCCCAACTCCCTCAGCATGTCCTCATAGGAGAGGTGCTCCAGCCCTCTGATCAGCTTTGCGGCCTTCTCTGGACTTGCTCCAGCAGCTCCATGTCTTTCCTGTACTGGGGACCCCAGAGCTGGACGCAGTACTCCAGGTGGGGTCTCAAAGGAGTGGAGTACAGGGGGAGAATCACCTCCCTCAACCTGGTGGCCACACTATTTCTGATGCAGCCCAGGTCACAGTTGGCTTTCTGGGCTGCCAGCGCACACTGCTGGCTCATGTTGAGCTTTTCATCAACCAGCACCCCCAAGTCCTTCTCCTCAGGGCTGCTCATAAACCAGCTCACCAGAGCCTGCACCATTATGTCCCCAATCCAACAACCCAGAGTCACCCATACAACATTCTTAAAACACCTACAGAAGTGCCACTTTACTCTCTGCCCTCTCCTAAGCGAAGCAGAGTGTCACGTCAAGGACGGAGTTGCCTGCCAGGAGTGCTCTACTGCACACCCCTGCACAACTGAATCAATACACAGTTTGAGATCCCTTGGACAAATGCATACATACAGCTCCAGCCAGCCTTACTTAGTCCCACCATGGTGAGCAGAGCCAGCCGGGGGTGGAATAGCACAGTCTCAACACCTACGCCCTGATCTGTTGTGCTCTGTGGCTGATACATGGTATGAGCCGTTGCCTGTACAGCGCACCCAATCAGGCATTGCTGAAGACCAGGATTTCCTAGCAATCCTAACATCCAATTTCATCCATATTTGAGAGGATACTGGGCCAACAAAGTGTATCTTATGATCTCTGTGAACATGTGCATGGCTAATGCTGATCACACCTGCCAAAAACTGCATCTAAGTATTATAGGGCCATTCTTGGTGTTACAGACACCCTAGAAACAAAGCTGACAGACCATGTGGAATGTTTCAGTCATGGTGAGTAGGGATAGGGAATTTCATCTCACACTGAGGGTTCAGCACAAAAGTACTTGCCATACAACCATTTATGCAAAAAAATAGACAAGAAGAATTATTGAAGAATTATTGGCCTGAAGAATTATTGAATGTACCAAATTTTTATTTGGGGTATTCCTACTTAAAGGTGTCTTGTGGAACACCAGAGTGAGCCATGGTGGAAAACTGGTTTGTCTGGGACTAACTGCTATTGCCTCAATAACGCAGTCAGCTCAGGCTCTCCTTTTGGAGGGTCCCAGCCACAGAGAGTCTCTTGGTTTTCTGTGTCCTTTGCTTCAGGGCCCAGTCTTGGCCACAAGCTTGGCCACTGGTGAGATACGAAGGTGCCAGGCTGTCTGTCTGGGTTCCCTCCAGAAAGAGGGCATTTGTAAGTGGACGGGATCCTAAGAAGAACTTCTTGAGCTGATAGAAGGCATATTTAGCAAGGGTTGTGCACAGGGGAGTGCTAGGCGATGTGCTGGACAGAATGGATCTAGTAGTGTACAAGCCTGGTACACTCTTGTAGGCTGAGGGGTGGGTGAACAAGGACACAGCTCTTGTGAGCAATCAGTTAAACCAAGGTGGGCATGTACCCACCACACAGGCTTGGGACCTTACACTCTAAAGCCTCTCAGGCGAGACTGTCTTTTAATATCATCTGTGTGCAGTGTCTAATCTGGTGAGGCATTTCTGCTGAGTCAGTGCCCTTAGGCACTACCCACACACAAATGAATGTCTATTAATAATGATAATATTTAATGAAAGAATCTTGTTCAAAGTTTTATCTGTACATTTAAAGTAAAAAGCACATACTCAGTTCACTATTGCCCAGCAAAAGAAATATGCTTTTACAGATACATTCCTGGCACAGAAAGAAATGTGGCTTCTCATGTGAGCAGCGACTGTCTATGTACTGCAATTGGCCTTACATACAGTACAAATACAGGTTTTTTAGAGAAAACTTAAATTCTGCCTGGAAGAAGGAGATTTTTTTTGTTTCCTTCTTGATTGTTTTTATAATTGATTTATCACTACTACGGCTATGAAATTGTGGTTTTTTTTAAATCACTCTGGACATTAAACATTTGAAAAAGTTCTTGAACCTGTTAGAAATAAGCCTTTCTCACTGCTTACCACACTTAAGTATGCAAATGCTTTCCTGTTGAGGCGATTAAAAAAGTGAAAAACACCAACAAAAACTTTTGTGTCTGAAGGTATTAATCAATTTTAGGAATTAATTGTTCGCACGATTCTTAGCTGCAGAACACATATGTTTCTTGAATAAGTGAACGGCAGATACAGTGCATATATATTTAGTAGGTTCTGTGCTGTAGATGAGTCTTTTTAACATGTCTTCATCTTACCTATCAGAAGGGGAAGACTGGGTTCATCCCAGGCCGTTTCAAGGGCTGGATAAAAGCAGATACATGGACCTGCTTAATATCTGTTCGAAGTCAATAACATGACTCTGCTGGGCTGTGCAATGGATGGAGGCAAAAGATCAAGTGCTGAGGGAAATGGTGTCATACTTTTTACGAACAGAAAGGGTTTGATTATGTACAAGTTAGAAATACTTTTTATTTTTGACATTTGGTCTTATTTCACATGGAGAGGCCATAAATTTCACTGATAATTTTACCAAAATTTTTAATAAGGTGGCAGATGAAAATCTGAACTGGCAAAAAGGCTGAGGAGCAGGAGGATTGTTTCAATTAGGTTGGTATGTATGAGGAGCAACTTCTGTTTGCTCTGTGCCATCCCATACTTCAGTGCTGTGAGCGTGTGGGCTCTGGATACAATGTTTCTGGCTGGATAATAAAATGGCAAGAGTCAAGGGGAAGAAGAAGATCATTAGTAAAGCTTTAAATAAGAAGTGAAAAATTATCGCAGTAATACATCATGACAAATGACACTTAAGTCTCTCTGTTTATGCCGCAGCTCTATAGTGATAAACAAAATTAAGTTTTAAGGTCCTGTACACTCAGCAAGCCTGGAACGTTTTCAGAGCATGGCATGTCATTATGCTCTCCATGGACAGTAATTACCCTGCTGACAGTAATAAACCAGGTTAGGAAGTGCTGTTTTTCAGTCATAGAATAGTCATAGTCCTTTTCAGCATCACTGTTTTGTATGAAACGACTGTGCAGAAGATCTGGAAGCAGCCCTATGACTCGATGCCTGGGAAGAAGCAGAGCACAGGAGGTACCCCAAGGGCTGAGCGAGGCTCCTGGCGCCGCAGCAGCTGAGGTGCCAGTGAGATGTGTCGGAAGGATTACAGCTGTGAGGGGCCTAGCGCTGGGACCTGGGGCACCTCTGATGTGTGTGCTTGGCCCTGTGTCACACAAGGCTTCCAACACTAGTGATTCAGTGTGCTAGAGACGTTCCTTCTGGGTGCGAGTCTCTGTTGCCTCTGTAGTACCAGGAGACATGCAGCATGCACGCACCCCAGGGTGACGCTTGAGGTGCTTCCGCTGGTGGGGTCTGAGGTTGACACGGCACGCCTGCTCTCTGGTGCACTTGCTTGCAATGTGCACATGGCATCCTCCAGCAACTTAACTCCCTACACGTGTGCAGTGCATTCCTAGGACCTGCAGCTTACATGAACCTTGCTGCTGGCAATGACATAGCAGGGACTTGTGGTGCTGGAAACGTTCTCGCAGCAAATGCAGCCCCCGTTGTTTCCTGCGCACCGCATCAGTCAGTAATCTGACTGGTGTCTTCTCTATTATGCTCACCAAAGTCATTTTAATCTGTCTGTATTAATATCTACATCTCTGCAGTTCAGATGTTGCTTTCTGATCTACTGATGAAAAGTGCGATATATGAGCCACTTTTATTTGAGACCTTCTAGATGAATAGTAAATCTCATTAAGGAATAAAACTGGTTACTTTCCATGGGAATTTACTGTATTACTCCAGTGATTGTTAATCCTTTTAATAGTAGCTGTTGTCCTTTGAACCCTAGGCCATCATGTAATAGCATCCTCTGTTAAGTTTGTATATGCTAACGAACCATTGGCTTACAGACATAAGTTTACCTCATCAGAAATCACAAATAAGTTCCTTTTTTTAGAGGACTTTACCCCTGCATAGTGTCTTATTAGGAAAATGTGTGCCAAATTAGTTTGTCCTTCCTTGGCAATAGAGTCTTTATGTAGTTTTGGAACTTATAACATTCTACATGTTCTATGCGTGACTAACTCTGATATGCAAGAAATGTGATTCCTGTTTTGAAAATTGAAATACAACCCTCGCCCTCATATTTGCAGGGAAAACTTTGAAAACGTGACACAAATAATATTTCCAAGTGTTCAAAAACTCAGAAGGAAGATAAAACAAAACCAGTGTTCATTGCATACAATGAATGACATCAGTTAAGAGAATCATATTTATCTAGACATAATTGATTTTTTTCCTATCAATTTCATTACTTTTGAGTCTTATTCTCTTGATTTCTGAGTCCTGAGTTTGATATGACTAGCGTATATTTTCCCTTTGAAAATTCCAGTTCCGAGTCAGAGGGAGTCGTACAACCTTTTTTTAATTGGTTTTTTTTTCCTTCAGATTATCAATCAAATTTGAAGTGCAACATATTGTATATGTCATAGGAAAAGTGAAATGTGTTTTAACCACAAAATACAATTGTTCACATGATGGAAAGCAGTCATCTCAATCTTCTACAGATTTGTTCATCAGCATTGAATATTATCCCCATGGGTTGTTTTGTTCCTTCTCAGGAAAGTATTTGGCCTCAGCTGGTGTTGGTACATACAGTTTTTGGAAAGCCTTCAGCAAACCTGTCTGGCTTCCAGGGTCTGGTTGGAGGCTCCAGCTTTCTTCATCTTCCCCAGCTGCTCAGTGTGCCCAGGGCTTTCTCTGGCAATTATCTAGAGCCTAAATTCATTTATTTTATTTTAAAAGCTTTATGGCAGCAGATACATGGACTGATAGGAAGCATCAGTCTAAAAATATTATCTACTTGATTAGAAAGCATCTTCCACCAAAATCTTTCCTTTCCCTACTCTGTTTTCTGTAGTAAGTGACCTATAGGTTTTGCCAGAAAGGGGAGGCTGGTTTATTTGTCATGCTGCCCAGCGTTGTGGTCCTTCACAAGGGACAGGCTGTGCAGCAGGGAGCTGGGCTGCTGGTTCCTCCTCTGGGCCGTTGCATGCCAAATGGGGGAATATTGTTCTTTCATAGAAAGCAATGGAAGAACCAGCTGTGTTTGCTGGAGCAAGGGGGAGGCAGGAGGGCTGGGAGCTGTAAGAGAGTGAGGGCAGAGCCGTCAGCTCCACAGAAGCACACCAGAGACCACAGGAGAGACTTTCCTGAGCAGCCTTGTAGCCAGCAAGGAGGGTGTGCAATGGTGGTTGAGCTGAAAACAAGCCCAAGAGACCAGCCATGACCAGCAGTGATACAGCCAGCAGAGGAGAGATCTGTGTTAACTCTCTTTTGCTCATATTCCGTTTCATTTTGAATAGGGAAAGGGCAGGTTAAGAGAGGAGCTATTTTCATCTTACCATTTATACAGATGAAACCTGCCATTTGAGCTTAAAGGCCTTCGCAATCCCTCTGAGGTACTTCCGTCAATAAGGAGATGCCTGAGCAGCTTCGCTTCCTGGCTCTGGCTGCCCCACCTTCCCATCTCACCTGGAAACGCCCCTGCCTTGCTTTCTCCCCATGCGTCTCGAGAGACGAGGGGCTGGGGACCTGATGGGACTGAGCAGCACGGTGCTGGGGGACACAGGGAGCAAAACACATTGGAAGGCAGGAGAGAGGGATAGCAACAGAGACAGAAATAGTTCTGATCTGCAGAAAGAAGATATGTTGGTGGGTAGAGGGGTTTTACCATGAGAGACAACCTTAAAAGGTGAATTAATACCAGCAATCATAAAGATAAATGACCTGCACATTCCAATAGTAGGTGTGAGTTCACCTTCAGGTACATATTTTAGTTGGTTTACGCATTCTGACTTCCAGCTTCAGGAGCACACAGTAGGCACATCAGATTCTCAAGCAGCCCAAGCAGCTCGGCTAAATTTGTAGCCATATCTGTGATCACCGGTAAATTCCATTTCAGTTTATTTGCAAAAACTGGAATGTTCAGTCATACGAAGTTTGCATAATTCTGCATTATAATAGGCAGGAGTTTATTCAGTGAGTGAAGCCCATCTGATCAGTGCACTTTCACAGACTGTTTTGCATGTGGGGAACTTCCACTGTCAAAACACACATCTCTCAGCTCAGTTAAAGCTTCCGTAACTTCCATAAACGATTCATGGAGATAGTCTTATGCAACTGCACGTGCTCAAAAAAAAAAAAAATAGGGAAGGGGGGGGAAATGTCAGCATGAGAGCATACATTAAGATATTTAGTAATGTTTCCTTCTAGTGATGGGTCAAAGGTAAGCACCATTAGCTTGAGCCACACAAAAAATCTGTGATAAATGTAAGAAAGTTAAAATAATGTTTTGCAAACCTGCTATTAAAGCAAGAGATCATATGTAAGAGTGTTTGGGGTGGAAATGTAACTGTATTAACCTGAAGGCTAGCATTAAATAATCAGTATTTGTAAGTTCGCAGGTTTTATCTTCCTCTTTTACACGTCATTTTGCCATGTATCAGCATTTCCTTTTCTTTGCATTGATCACCTTTGTATTCCTTCTGCTGTGAATAGCGGTATCTATTACCTGGGTCCTTGCTCTCAGTACATTTTCTTTAAGTAACTTCTAATGAAAGTCAAATTGATTCCCAGAACGTGGTTCCTAGGGAGTTTCTATCCAGAAAGTCTGAATATCTTCGCTTTTTGCTTCCTGATTAGAAGCTGTAAGTGCAAAAAGCTAAGATAAAACTGTGGTTCGGTAAATGAAAACTGCCAGTGCTCTCACGCTCAGGCTGCCAAAGCTTTAGATTAATGCAATGCGCTTCACATACAACTGTTTGGCAGTTGCAGATTCCTGTAAAGTATCGTGGCCCCTCTGAAGCATAGATTATTTATCAATTCCGACATGCCATGGGTCCCTGCAGAATAAGATGGCAGCTGCCATCATCTGATAGTCCTTTGCTGTCACAGTTTAAGTGGAGCTGCTTAATTGCTTAATTGGGAGTTGTCGCTGGGCAGCATTTTTGGTATGGAAGTCTTCACTTTATAATTTAGCTTCTCTCTTTGGTTCTTCCTTGACCTTCCCTCTGTGTTGGATTCTAAGTTAACAAAGTTTCCTCTGACATTGCACACAGAAAGGAAAGAAAATTATGAGGATGAGGGATTTTGCTGTCTTTTACAGACTGTAGCGCTTTGATGCTGTTACACGTTTTGTGACTTCCCTCTTACTGTCTTTCGTCAGGAGTCAAATGTCCTCTGAGGCAATAGATAATTTTAGATTGTCGAATGGGAATGTCAGTTTTAGACCCAAGGCCTGTACCTCTCCAAGCACTTTGTGTAAGGCCAAGTAAGGATATCTTTATATAAAGGGCATAATCTGTAGCTCTTAAATTGAATAACTCAGTAATATATCTTTTCCTTTGAATCTAACATATGCAGTGGAACAAGATTTAATGACAAGTTGGAACACAAGCTATATTTTGTGCAACACAGTAGAAGCAAATCAGCGGACTGAAGCAGTTGGTCAAGGACCTAGCCCCATATTGCAAACTTTGTAGTTGAATGCTTTGGATTAGGTTTGCTCCCATGGTCTGAGTGCTGCCTTCTGCAGTTGGAGCACCATTAGGTGAACTCTGGGAGTGTATATTCCCATTGGGTCCATCATGCCCTCCCAGACTGCTGGACAACATGAGTTCAAGCATGGTATATGGGTGAGGTCTGGAGATCTGCCTCATGAATGCCTCCTAGGCACAAGCTAAAATGATAATGTAAGTGCATCACAGCTGCTGTGTTTGTGAAATGCATCGAATGACCCACAACATGCACACAACCCTGGCTGGCATTAGTGGTAGGAAGCAACAGAGGGATAAGGGAGCTTACAATTCCTTTAGCTGCATTCATGGCTGATTGATGTTCAGCATGAGTGAAGGATGCAAAATCAGTACCCAAAATGCCTCAATTATCAACACAATCCCAGAGCTTACTGATTTTGGTGCCCTGCTATTGCTCAGGAGTAAGCCATGCATTTAATTTTCTCTGCACTCTCCTTTTACAGATCGGTTCCATTCCTGCATTTGAGTAAAGTCCTAGAGCATACCCTGTTTGGATTGGATCAATAAGACTAATTCAGGACTTTATTTACTAACTATGCTATGCAGCAAATCCCCTCCTATGGATTTGTCTCTAAGAGCCTTGTAGAATCACTCAATCACGTACCAATTCATGACAGCTTCTTCAAAATAAGTATTCTGTATTTACTCACCGGAGCAGAACAAAGAAAATAGCACTAAAATACCAGAAAGTTTACACACATATTAATTATCCTTAAACCAATAGTTTTTCCTTGATCACAGAGGTAAGTATTGCTTGTTTCAAAGCACCCCCTTGTGCAGGCACTGGGTAAGACAAGTTTTACAAGAAGCTTCTGGCTCCCTGACACCTGTCGCTTGGTCAGGATCTGCATTTTTCATGTCACCCACCATGCTTTGTCTGCCACAGAGGTCTTTTGTGCAATGGATCATGTCCAAAGACCTCCTGAGGTTACAAACTGTACTACCGACCCTGATCAGACTGGTTTAATATAGATGGAGGTGGTCTTCAAACTCTAGATTCCCTTTGTCCATTTAAACACTGGAAAAATGAAATTATTTTAAAATCTTGCATAAGTTTGGGTAAAGTCCAACTGGAATTAACCACCATGAATCTCCAAAGTGAGCCACTGTCCAAAACCAAGAATGTCCATATACTGTCAGCAAGGTTTTTATAGATATTATTCACAGTTGGTAAAAAGGCTGAAAAATTAAAGGCGCTAGACTTGAGTCTTCCAAAGTGACTCATGACTTCAGCCATTTCGTTCTGGCCTGTCCACCTTGAGATGACTTTATAGAAAACTAATTTTTAAAAACTTACCTTTTTCTGGAATTTAAACTCCTTTGGCAGCGTCATGAATTGGCAAGCACAAATATGAAAACCCTCAAAGTCTTCAGTAATTTTGGAAAATCTTGTCTGTATTATGTAAAATTATTAACATTTTAAATTATTTAAATAATGCCTTTATTCCTGAACAGACATCGCTCCAAAGCCAGAGGTAACTGTACATTTCATTTGCCTTAAGTCTAACACGTACATCCACTGGTCGGGCAATCTCTGTCAGTGGTAATGTTCGGATGAGCTATCTCCTTGACAGAGAGAGTACACTTTTATTGGGAAAAAAATACTTTCCTTTTTGCTTTTTAAGATATGAATGTTGAAGTTGTTTTAGAAATGTCCAGATTTTGGGTTACCTCATTTTTTTTTTCCCTTAATGCTTGTGTTTTGTTTAATAAAAATGGAAGCATATTTTCTTTGAAGATATAGATAAGGAATTCTGCATAATTCTTGGTGTCTCCATTATTAATTTGTTGATCATTTAATTGCATCACGAGAGCTGTTGGGTGAAATTAAATTACAAACAGATGAGAGCAGACAATGCATTATAAAAAAGAAGCTGAGGTATCTGCAAATGTTTCAAATGCTCCCCAAGGCACCCTTCATTGTTCATGCTCCAAAGAACCTAGGCGGCACTGCCAGAATACCACTTTACACAACAGTTTCATCACAAAGGCACCTGACTTCACTACCTACACAAGCTTTTTCATCTGTAGGATGTGTATGTATATATCCTATTAACACCCACATTCCCTGTCTCCTCGATTCCTCGGTTCTCCCAGAGTACCCGTGTTTGATGTGTCCTTCCTCTCTTTCTTTCCTCGCATGGTGCCATGCTGCTGGCAGAACCCCATCCCATATTCTTGCTGCTCCCCATATTTGCTGGCATTATGCTTCAAGCACTGCTGACGAGCCAGCAAAACAAATAGCTGATGAATTTGGGCACAGCATTCATTTCATATTGATATAACTCCTGCAGATTAGCTCAGATATAAAATATCTGGTATGTAAATACCATTTCAGATGCTAAGTGTCTGACAGACTAAGCACACGTGAGGTTTAGAATTTGAGAAGGACACACATTGCCTGTGAAAGGTGATGGGTTTACATTTGTGAGTGCTGGATGAAAAAAATTAAAAATTTATAGGAGAGTCAGTTGTGCTACAAAATGTTAGCACACCAGTTTTGAAGACAAAATGAAATCATTAATGCATGAAATACAGATTTTAAGTTGTGATAAGTGCAGATCTACTGCAACTTTAACTGCAGAATTGCTGCTGCTGACTCCATAAAATACATCCCATAAACAGCTGTTAATCTGTTCACTGTTTATCATTTAACATTCATTTGTTTAGTAATCAGTTCTCATTTGTTCTACATATGGTACAGCTTCCCTTTTATAGCAGCTGCATTTAATGAACGTTCGGAGGCACAAAAGTATTACAGAAATTATTGCTTAACTATTCTCCTGCATTACTTTTGTATCTGTCACCAAGGACATTCGGATGTAAGTTAGAGATACCTTCATTAAATTTAGCGAAAGGACGGAGTAGGTGCTTTGTCCTCTTCCTGAACTTGTAGTGGCAGTTCATCAATATGGCACCCAATAAACACTTAGCTCCTTTAAGCAGTTAATTTTCTCTGTTTTTACTGCCCATTCCCTTCTGTGATTCACTGACGTCAACATGTCAAATTTGATTCACTCTTTGGTTTTGCTCTGTATCATATTAGAGACCTTTAGGTAAGGCACTGAGAGGGTGCCTTGCAGACCTGATAGACTGTGTGCATTTCAAGATCTTCAGAAAATGACGGTTTACAAGATTTAAAGTTTTGTCAGACGTTCTAGTTAAATGTGGGGATCAGTGGTCATTAAAGCTGATTTGCATGAAGATAATTCCCTTCTGGAGTACTTGCGTTTTAAGTGTCACATTAATTCCTTTTTTCCAAAAATTCTGATCTTTAACAAGATCATTTTACCATAGCAAGTGTTCGGTGTTATTTATTCATGCTTCAGTCGTGTCCAGCATCCTGGACTGAATGAATAAATGGAACACACGCTTTTCTTTGTAGGAAAGTACAGGTGGAAGTATAGCTGTGTACTGAAACTTTGCTAGCGTTAGGGCACGACGACGAATACGACAGATGCCCTTGGACTGCACATTCCTTTGTCCTTGGTCAGTCTTTACTGGTGACCTTGACCTGCATCTGCTGCAAGGAGTCTGCGAGTCTGTCAAGTGCAGCAGTGGGCAGAGGGGGAGGGCTGTTCATTAAAACTGACGGCTCGGATCGGATACCGTTCCGGAAAAGGGAAATCCCCGGCAGTTCCACCCGATTCAGCCACAATGCCAGGTGGGTTGGGGAGATGATTCAGGAAAGAAGCGAGTAACTGCCTAAACGTGCCGAGCATCTTACAGATTTGCACAGTGTAAATATTTTGGACATATTGTTTTCAGATGGTTGATTAATCAAAATAGCTGCGAGTGAGTTTGATATGTGTCACCAGGCATGTAAATAGATGTGTTAAATTGGCGTTGTGTGTGCAAATGCTGAGTTGGGAGAAACATACAAATGATGACAGGATATTTTAGAAAGGATTTCATGTATTTCTGCAAGGCATTTTCTTTGAAAAAGGCTTAGCTGTGAGAGAAATGCGCTTGTTTCTAAATTTAACCCTACTAACAGTTTACCACCTTCTTTTTGTGTGTGTTTCTTTTTCTCTTCCAGTGCCACCTTGGGCCTTAATAGCCATAGCCATAGTTGCAGTCCTATTAATCCTTACCTGCTGCTTTTGTCTCTGTAAGAAATGCTTGTTCAAAAAGAAGAACAAGAAGAAGGGAAAGGAGAAGGGAGGGAAGAATGCTATTAACATGAAAGATGTTAAAGATTTAGGGAAAACCATGAAAGACCAGGTAAAGTACCTCTTCTTTTCCTGAACTCTTGAATTGCATTTGAAGCTTGCTGTTTGATGTATTTACAGAAAGTTCTGCTTGTTGCCTCAGTAGTGGCTCTGTGAAGAGGGGACTGATTGGCAGCAACTTCTCGGTGGTATCACAAGAGCTGAATCAGGGTGTGGCATTGGTGATAATGCAATCAGCCAATTTCCCTACTCTGCTACAGAAAAATGAGCAGGCATATAAAGACTGGAAGGGGCAAGTTTATTGAGATTATCTTGGTTGTCCCAAAAATTAAGCAAATGTGTGCAATTATCACTGTTCTTTTTCAAGGCTTTGACCAGGACCTTGTACAGTGTTTGCATATCTTTCTAGCAGTATTTCTGATCTTACATGATAATCAAAAGTAGCTCTGAACTCTAAATCTCTCTTTACACAAAAAACAAAAGTTCAGCAGAGAAAGAAACGAGTATAGAAGAAAAAATGAGAAGCATAGAAACAAGGGAAAACAAGCAAAAAGGAAGAGCATGGGGCATTCAACACAATGATGTTGGGAGAATTCTTTTTGTACTGGAGAGGAGGAGATTAAAAATAACAGGTCATACTTGTAGCTGCACGTAACTGAGTAACTTTGAGGAAAAGATTAGCATAATGCCCTTTGAGCAGCATCATTTTCATACGGGCAGAATAACTTGTCCTTCAGATCTGCTTCATACAAGAGAAACAGAAGGTTGCAGACCTAATCCTCAAGGCCACAGACTTGACTAATACGTTTCTGAAAGAAATTAAAGGTTTTTTAACAGGGTTTTAGTATTGTTCTTCCTGGAACAAACTGGAGAATAAGCAGAATGGGGAAATAAATGTGAAGTATCCATATGTCCTCACTGCACTGACGGATTTCCTAAGCTAAGAAGACAAAAGGCTGTATTTTTCAAACAGAAAGTACTGAAGAGATTTAGAGAACTGCTTTGCAAAAGCTCTTGAGTAGGAGCCAATAACTGTAAAGGTGTTGCATGGTCAAGTCTGTGCTCCCAAGACCTCTGGTAAGGTTGAGCCAGAGCAGTCCAAGAGCACTTATCCAACCAGGGAGAGGATAAAAGCATGGTCAGGAATAAGCAGTTCCTTCCACAAGTTGGAACCTAGTGTAGAAGAAAACTGGGCTGAAGGCAGTTTGATTAAAAGTCCAAGCCAAAGCTGGAAATCCAAGGCCTAATGCCAACTGATCGGAAACAAGATCCAAGAAGAGAAGCCTGGAGCACAGAAGCTAATAGGTCCAGAACAAGCAGTGAGATGCCACCCTACAGTGATGGAACAGCCACCATGTGGCTCATCAGCCAGTCTTAAGAATCCTGGAACACATTAGCATGCTTCTCCAGGCATGTAAGACATGATAGGGGAAGAGCAAAATCAGAAGAGTGGATGAGGAAGCCTTATAAGTCTGATGATCAGCTGCAACTTAATCACAAGTGCGGTCTGAAACGAACTCAGATAAGGGGAGGAAAATAATGGATAAGCTTCAAAGATATAGAAATACCAGAGCTATTTCCATTTTCCATTATCAGACAAGAGGAGAGTTTTTGTTGTTCTTGCTCAGTAGACATTATGGAAAGAAAATAACTGAAGATCCAGTTGGTTTATTCCTGTTCATGCTACTCAATTGCAGTAGCTACTACTAAAATGTTGATTCATTAGAAAGTAGTTAACTTTTCTAGTCTATACACTACACCAATACAGTAAGACTTGGCAAGATTCGTTGCATTCAAGCTGTATGTATCATTTTATAGTGATGACTGTACACGCTGTCATCATGTGAGTGATGAAGGAAAGAGTGAGGCTTGATCTGACACAATCTGTTTTGGTTATCAGACCATAAGTATACATTGCATTCCTACAGCTAATGAAGTTCACACCAGTTGCCCACCCTAGATGTGCTCATGTGTCTACATGCTAGTAGGCAACACAAAGCAGATTTGTCTACAGTCATTCCAGATTGCCTTACTGCAACTGACAGAGTCCTGCACAGGCACAAGGAGTGAATGGGTGGAGACCCTTGCATCCACATTGCAAGTGGATGCCCTTTAGCTTGTGTCCTGGTGTGCAGCTTCAGCCTTGGTTCCACCAGGAAAAATGATGCTTCATGTGCCACACTGGTGTGCTGGAGTGCACGACACCAACACAAGACAGATTCACACCTGAAAACAGCCTTGTCAGTATACAAGATCACTAATGTAGATGCAGCTATTCCAAGGTTAGGAAGATTAGTGAGGCTGGGCTCAAAACAGAACAGAGCAGAAATTTTGAGTTCTCCCTTGAAAAAGATTTTATGCTGATTTTGTTTCCTCCATATGATGAATATGAAACAAACTCTTTTGTTTTAAGTACTTTGATTTAGCATTCATAGATTCCCTGTATTTGATTTATAGACTTTGTTCTGGGCTATTAATATTAAGTAATTGTGAGATATTTCCCCCTCAGCAACGCATGGAAAATCAGGTCATCAATTGCTGGGTTACCCTGGGCTACTGTTAGCCAACTTCCTCCCACTGAATCAAGAATAATTTGGAAGAACTGTTTGATTATGCTTGTGGAAAAAATCCTTGAGATGTTTGTTACATTCTACCAACGTGATAACACAACTAATATTTCATTATAGGACAAACAATGTGCAATTTGTTGATTTATATTTATGATGAATTTGTTCCATATCGTGTAAGGCCATTGTTGTATTTACAATATATTATTAAGTGTTTTTAATTATATTCATTTGGACCTGGATAAATGACCATGGATTCTTGGAAAACAAATATTTAAAATACAGAATTATATTATGTAATTAATATTGAGTTTCATTTCTATCTTTTTCATTGGAAAATTTGATCAAAAGCTTTACCACATCTCTTGTCTACAAAGAGTTCAAACTTTGCAATGTTGCACAGATAGGTATTTTAAGATGATTCCACTCAAAATATTCTATGTAGTTATTTAAGCATACTTTTGCCCTGTGATTTTAGCCTTTAAACAGTATGTTTTCTTTTACACATTTAAACCTAAGCCTTTCCTTTTTTTTTCAGTATGACTGATTGTTTATTCTAACAGGTTAACCTTGAATTATCACTGCAATTTTTAATATATTTAGATGAACTCAATGCAATGCTAAATATAGAATGTTTCAGTTAAGTGAATTGAACCATTTTAGAGGCTCTGGCAAAACATAGAAAGGAGAAGAACAAGAATGCCTTTTAGCTCTTTAAAGAAGCAAATTTTAATGTTAAAAAAAGTAAATGAAGATCAATGTGTAAATCTAATGCCATTATAAAGGGCAACATACAGTACCAGAGATCTGAAGTGTTGTCAAAAACCCAAAAAGCTTAGTTCAGTCATTGTCAGGCCTGAACCTGCAAGTGCTAATTACCTTCTGCCTTCAGCTGAAAGTGCATAATAGCAGTTGATAGGCACTTGGCATCTTGCAAGATCCTAGTTCCCTAGGCACGTGGAACTTGAAAGGGAGTAGCATTTGGTAAATTGAAAGTATCAGCTTCTGGAAATAAAATTTCCATCTGAGTCTGTTTTTTTTTGACAAAGAGAACTTCTGACCTACATGTACTCATGCTGACCCGCACATCCGTGCCAAATCATTATAGAGCCATATAGCTTGACATAGTTAAAGATCTTTTTGACATAGAGACTCAGTCAGCTCAATGTCACACATGATAGCTAGATATTACAGAAAGTGGAATAAAATTTTGGTCTCTGTTAGAATATTTGTGCTTCAAAATATCCACTTCCCTGAACACAACTTTAAATGAGAAACTGTTTATGAAGTAGTATAGATTATGAGCAAATGTAGCTGAGGTAAAGTGGGAAATGAGTTGGAAGTAAGATTAGGTTTTCAGTCTTGAAACCCGTTTCCACTGCAGGCAATGCTGACTTTTTTAAGTAAAGTATGCAACTCCACCAAGGGCCACTGGAACGATTAGATTTCTTCCAGGGGACGCAAATTGTTAATGAATGTACTACTGTAAAAAGGTCATTTCTCCATGGTTTTTACTAATGTTTGTGTGTGGATGTTTTAATTTTTATTTCTTCCTTCTATGTCCTCCTTATCTATGTTGTGTCTCATGACTGTTCTGGATTGTCACTTGCGGTAGGTTTATTTTGCTATTTGGACGCACCTAGTCTCGAGCTCTGATACATATAGCCTTCTGACAGCTCTGGCTCCTCAGCTGAGATTTATATGTAGTAGCTTTGATACACACATCAAGCGGCTGAACTAAATTGATTGGGTATTTTATTGGTTGTGTATATATTTGGGGGGAGGCTAGAGGAGAGCGGAAGAAAAGAAGTTGTCGTTCTTTCTGTAGTTAAAATATTAAGTCAAACTGTACTAGAAAGCTCAAGTTTAAAATTAATAGGCATATAAAAATAACTTGCTAATTTTATTTCCTTTTTGTATAAATGTCACCAGATCAAAAGCAGTATGTATTTTTAATGGCTTAGTTTCGAAGTGTTGCTGAAATGATTGGTTCCTCATGAAACTTGCTGTGGGCTCTTGCATCATCATCTCAGTACAGTGCCCACACTTCAAGTTCTTAATGCGCCAT
Source organism: Psophia crepitans (assembly GCA_013399095.1). Lineage (NCBI taxonomy): Eukaryota > Metazoa > Chordata > Aves > Gruiformes > Psophiidae > Psophia > Psophia crepitans. The sequence goes on from VWZZ01001868.1 coordinate 178,022, forward strand.
ACCAAACTCTTTTAAGTGGTCTTACTCCAGATTTCTGTTGGTGTGGCTGAATTACAACTAGCCCCAGTGCTTTTATGAGATCTTTCCATCAGTTTTCATCTTTATAACTTTCCCATCTCTGCCATGCCCCTCGTGGCTCCCAGTACTTTTTTCTTTAGGGAAAAAAAAAAGCCCCAAGCACGCAGGTCCAGAGACACTATAATAGCTGCTGATTTATTGGGTCTGAATTTAATCCACTGGTACAACAAAATTCTTCCTTAAGCTCAGCCTGTGGACGGAAGAAAGGAATAGATGTAATCATTCGAGTCATGAACAGGGGCACTGAAAAATTAATAAAATTTAGCCCCATTGCTTGGACAATAATTGTTGTGGTGGTCTGAACATTTCATTAGGTCACACAGCATTTGTGGAGAAGGAGATTTAATAGTTCCATCCTTTCTCATTGCATCAAACTGAAACACTGTCACTAATGACAGATTTTTGGCTTACAATGAATGTGTCTGTTCGGTGCAATAGGAGATTTGGGATCAGGTATATGTAGTACCCCCTGGAACATAAGGAGTATATTCTTGGCTCTGCTACTGCCTTACTGTGGCCCTCAGTCAGCCACCTGACTTCTCTGTAGGATTGTTTGTTTTTCCTTTACATAGGCCTTTTTTTCACATCAGGGTTATGTACTAACAATCAGAATATTCTGATTAATGTCCATGTGTTAATAGCAGTGAAGTATCGAGGTGCTATAAACTAATATGATATTGAGAGCTGCAATTGCACCCGACCAAACTTCAGCATGTAATGTTTTTCATAGACTACTTCACTTTATGATTTTAGCTGTTGAACAGTAAACACCCTTACCCTCATGGAGACAAAATAGTGAAGGAACAAGCTTTTTAATGTTAAGTGTCCCCAAATATTTCATAGTGTGTGTTGACCTGGCAGCATGAAGCCAAAATGAAGTCAGTAAAATCTACACTGCCATCCAGAGAGCCTGTATTTCACTTGAAGGAACCCAAGCCTTTATTGCCAGAAATAATCCAAGAGGATCTTTCTTAGGGATAGGAGCTCTCTTGCTGGCAGTGGTCTTCTCTTCTGCAATGTTTGCTCATGTGGTTGGTTGTTTTCCCAGTTGAATGCCTAGAGAATAGTGAGTGTATTTGTTCCACAATGCCACCTGTCTTGGTCTCAGCATGCCAATTCCCATTTGTTGGCTTCTTCAGCCCATACTGACGTTAATGCTCACCATGGTTTATCCACAATGCAATGAGACATCCTAATTCACACTCAGAAAGACAGTATGTGCTGCAGAGCCATTACAGTGCAGAAAATTAGTCAGAAACAATGAGGATGAGTCTTTTTCAGAAAACAAGCCTGATAACTATATTGTGGCAGTCACAATGGATTGGTTGAATCCCATTTGTACATTAATTCAACCTCAGACTTGACCAAACGTCCTGCTTTTTCACCTGCCTCAGAAAGCAGCGTGCAGGGTGCATAAAACTTCTTGAAAAATGTGAAAATAACTTGTTTATGAAGATGCAATGTTATAGATGAGAGTTTGTGTTCTGCAGGGTTTTCTGCAAAGCTCGTTTGTAACTTAGATTTATATTAGACTTCAGAACCCTGAAAATATGGAAGCAGCAGCTGTGAGCCACAAGACTGGGCTTATTTCCTTTCTGTCTCTTCCTCTCAGTCACTCCCAAGAAGACACTGGAGCTTGGTTCGCATGCTTCCTGAGTTTCTTTTTCCTTCTTCTTTAAAAATATTTTTCCTGCAAAATAATTCATTTACTTTTTTTGCAACACATTGTACTGTTAGCATGATGTGAAGATAGACATCCTACTCATTTTCTTACATGTCTTGTTTTCTGTACTGAAAGTCTTGCCACTGGAAGCTTCCATAGTCAAGGACATTTCTTTTTTGTGTTCTCTTGATTAACAGACCAAATTTTGAATTCTTTATTCAAGACCAGAGTCCGCAGGTTTCTAATGAGTGGTGTCTAGGAAGGATGCAATTATTCCCTAAATTAAGTGATCTGAATCACACTCTTGAGACATTTACCTGTATCCACTGATTATGTGGAGAGCTATACTTTTATACTGAGTTAGTAGATATGAATAACCTACAACAGGAACAGCAGTTCATATCAATGAGATATACATTTCAAATCCTATTGGGAATATTTAATTGTTTACTTTTTTAAGCAAAGGCATTTATTCTTTACAAAATGATGAATAATAAATATGAACAGCAAAATAAGCTTCAAGCATGAGCATATCAGATACTTGATAAAGCACTGTTTCGAGCATGGTCAGAGAGTGATCTTATCTCTTTTTAAGCATCTAAGCCAAAAGAACAGTTCTTTGCCAACTTTTTCTCTGTATATCAATATGGCACCCAATAAATCCTGCCTGCCTATATTTAGGTTAATTTTCACGGTTAAAAAGATGTAGTCCTAATTATGTAGTATGACAAATTTTTCAAACAGAAATAAATGTAGTACTCCAAGTGGTCCTCCCATGTCGACGAGCCAGCTCTGTCCCAAAGCATGCTTCCATCTGGCCTGCTGCCCTTCATTTGGGGAGGATGAAGAACAGTTGATTGAGCAGCACACACTGGCCAAGCAGCCTAAAGCTGCCTCCTACTCACAGCCTGCTGCTTAGCACAACCAAGCACTGCCATATGGGAAGTGGGGGCAGAGCACACTCGCACACTTGCAAGAGTGCTTGCTTCTTTTTGTTCATGTGTGTCCTCATTTCAGCTGGAACAGAGTTAGTTTTCTTCCTAGCAGCTGTATTTTGGATTTAGGATGAGAATAATGTTGATAACACACTGGTGTTCTAGTTGTGGCCAAGCAGTCAAGGGCTTTTCAGCTTCTCTTACTGCCCTGCCAATGAGAAAGGGGGTGGCTGCCCAAGAAGCTGGGAGGCGATGCAGCCAGGACAGCTGACCCAAACTGGCCAAAGGGATATTCCATCCCATATGACGTCATGCTCAGTATACAACAGGGACATTGGCCAGGAGGCAGCAAAGCTCAGGAACTAGCTGGGCATTGGCTCTGGGTGGTGAGCAATTGTGCTGTGCATCACTTGTTTTGTATATTCTATTATTTTACTGTAATTCTTATTATTTCTTCTTCTCCTTCTTCTTCTCCTTCCTTTTCTGTCCTATTACATTGTCTTTCTCTCAGCCCACAAGTTTTACCTTTTTCTTTTCTTTTCTTCTTCTCTCCCCCATGCAACTGGAGGCGGGGGATGACGACAGTGAGCAAACAGTTGTGTGGTTGTTTTAGGTGTCTTCCTGGTAAAGCCACGACAATGCGCATGGGCCCTGCATTCAAAGCAGAGCCTGACCCACAGGGTGAACTTCCAAAATAGGCCCCCAGGCTGAGATTGGATGCATCTTTTTTCAGCAAATGAACACTGGCTAGAAGAGAAACAGGTTGATTTGGGGGCTTAACAGCTCCAACTTGAATATGCGTATTCATGTTTTACATTGAACATCTCCAGCATTTGCTGTATTCTTCTATTGTACCAGTACCCAAACAATTCAGTGAGCACTTAAGCTGAACATGATGACCTCATGCCATAGACCTCCTAAAGATAGCAAGCCTTTTGAATAATCCAACAGACCATTTAAAACCTGGATAACAAGCAAGGAAGTAATGTGAAGACATTGCATGCTGGACACAGCAGGGTCTTGCTCATTCTGTGCATCGGTGTGGCCCACTGCTGGCCTGTGAGGCCGACACTTCTACGGCAGTAATGGCAAAGTAGATTTCACAGTGACAAAAGCCTGGCTCAGCCACTGGAAACCCATGCGCAACCTTCTCTTTAAATTAATTCATGGAGAGAGAGCAGATGCTGAAAGAATGAAAGGTTGCCTTTCCTTCTGAGGGACTCTGATAGTGAATGTGCTACAATTGCAGGCTTTTCTGCTTTGTGATAAGGAATCAGCCAGGAATTTTTAAAGGCTTTTCTTTTCCCCTGGGATAAAAATTGTTCAGGTCAGAATTATGGTTTTCTTGAATGTGAAAGAAATTGATAAGAGGTGCACCACCATTAGTGGAAATGCAGCCATTCCTAGGTGTGGAGGAAAAATTGCCTTTCTGATAAATTCGTTGTTGGACATGGCACAGAACATTCTCACTACAAAATAATATTGTTTTCTTCCATTCAGCTCAGTAGGCATTGCACAAGCCTGAGGACTGGGCATCATTCACATGTTAAAAAAATATTCCCTTCACCATGTGAACAAAGAGAATGATTGATGGAGCAGGCGGAGATGGAACTCGGGACGGCAGCATGCACTGTGCAGCAAATAAACTTACAGGCTGCAGTCAGTGTTATGTTTTCCTTCTTAATGTCTCTCCTTCTTGCTTACTGATAACTTTTTGCCTTCAAAATGAAGCCATAGGCCACCCCATGAATGGAAAGAACCCTAAAAACTCAGTTAATGAAAGTGTTTTTTTACATACAGCCTTCACTTGCAGTCTTAAATAGCTTGAACTAGGCATTACCAATGAGACATGAAGATTACAGACTGGAATCAAAGTGAAAAATACACCTTCATGGGTCTTTGCATCCTCCTGATGACTCAGATATATATGATGGTGGCTTCTGCCTCACTGTACTGAAGGCGAAGAAGTATACTTGCTCCCACAGCTGCTTGTTACCCAAATCTCATGTCAGTTTGCTTTCCTGGAGCTTCTACACATTTGGAGTCTGGAGGCAACCAGCAGACCAAATGTGCTGAATCCCTTTCAGACCCCCTCAACTTCCGCACGTGGTTTTAGGAGGGATTAAATGAAAGTGTACATTAAGCTGTTTCAATCCCCAGAATCCCTCTTGTGGTTTGTGGAGGAGAGTAGTGGGGTAAACCCAGTGACAGAGTGCAGGACTTATGGTGGAACTGAGCTGGAAGCAAGGGATATTCACAGTATTGGGAGGCAGCATCACTGAAGAGAGGCTTTTGTTGGCTGGGGAAATAGGAGGGGGAGGAAGCCCAGGAAATATAAAAACCCACTGCAAGGTGTGGAGTTTGCAGAACTGCAAGTACAAGCAGTTTGGATTTTTCTTTCCTTTTTTAATGCAAAAGATGCAACTACAAAAAAAAAATCAAAATAAGCAGTTTCTTTAAAAACCCACAAGGAAAGAGGAGACTGTAAAACCACTGTTAATTATGTTACGGAAGTGAAGAAACAACCAGCAGATTGAACTGTGGATCCCAGGTTGCTGTAATTTAGCCCTGTTTGTTGTAGGAACCACTATAGAGTAGAGGAGCTTGAAAATGATTAAAATGGCACAGAAAAGCAAACCCTAATGCCATAAGTAGACTTGTGTCTGCAGCCTTGGTTAGAACTAGTTAGAGAGCTCATTCAAATATGGACTAAATGAGAGGTTGTTCAAAAATTCATTTTGTCTTCCAGAATTAAGAAGACATATACTGTTTATTGTGTGGCTCTGTTAAGATCCCTGGCACAATATAACTTTTCCCGCTTGCTGATTTCATTAGATGGGGATGTATCACCTTGTGATGGTTATGTTGGATTAACACTCTTTTTGTATATCCCTGCCCCTGCCTAGATACAAGCTGTTTTTCCAATATTTATACACGTGTAAGAGGAATAGAAATTTCATTGTGGTGTGTTTCTGCATACGTCATGCAGAAATAGAAAAAAAAAAAAAAAACAATTGAGTGAACTTCACAGTCGTTTCAAATTAGAAAAAATAAATCTGGTCTGCAGCACAATGTAATAATGCATTTCTATGCTGCGTATTTCATGGAAAAGGCATTTTAAATGTCATGGAATTAAAAGAAATATTAGGAAAGGAAAGGCTTATAGTCCTCTGTGTCTAAATCCAGGCTTTCTGATCACAGTTGTGTCAGTTTAAGAGGCTTGAGGACAAAGCTGCCTTATAATTAAAAATACTTTATTGTTCCTAAAACCAATAAAATATAGCTGCTTATTTTAATTGATTGTAGCAATACAACAGTAAGATCCAATATAGTGTGATATAGTGTGCTATAAATTGAGGGTTGCAGCACTATTCCATTAAATATTGATCTTTCAGAGAATCTCAATACAAAATGAAAATCCCTGCGGGGTGTTTCAAGTACTTTGAAGCAATGTAATTCCTCTTCCTCTTTGGAACTCAGTAGCTGCATCAAACATGAGAAACTTCTGTGCTTCCTTTGACTCAGCTTCTCCTTGAAGCATTGGCCTCTAGTTTGAAAGCAAATACCTCTCTTGATGGTAAAAACTATTATGTACAGACTGCTGCAGAGATAATAATTTGTCATTTCTTCCTTCCCCCCACGCCATGGCCTTGGCCAAATCTGAACACCATCTCATTCTTAGTGTATCTTAGTGCTTCGGTGTTTCTGAGTCAAGGTCAAGAAGAATCATATAGCTCCTTAGCTGATGTGAGTAGTGTGCAATGTTTTCCATCTGTCCTGGGAAATAGCTTTCACCTTCCAATAGGCCTCTCATAACCTGTGGAGAAGAGTTTCTCAACCACGCAATGTTTTCTGCCTGCACTTCAGAACTCCCTTGCAAGGAGGACATTAGCTTCCCATTATATTTTCCATAGCAATAGTAAGAACTTTCTCACATTGAGTTATCCACAACTCTGGCATCTCCTGCATTCATGAGCTATGCAGAAAAGTATATAATTCTTCTAGAGAGAGTATAGATACATAACTATTGCCTTGATGCAATAGTTACAAACCCTTCACACCTGGAAATGAACACAGAAGGTTCTTTTTGCGTTCTCCCTTTTATCCCTGGGGAATGGTTGTAGGATAGTTCCTCTCAAACAAAATCCAGGTCAAAAGTAGGTGGAACAGCAGAAAGTCCGGTACTTATCCCAGAAAAGGTGATATACTGGAGCTGTGCATCACTCTTCTGTCATGGAGTCCTCTGCTAGGGCAATAACGAGATGATTCAGAGCAATGAGTCTTAGAGTTAACATCCCACTCTGAGTTATTGCTTCCTGTTGTCTCCAGGCTCAGATAAATGTGGTTGCTCTGATTGGATTGAGTCATATCTTTTTTTCTTTTTTTTTTTTTTTTGTTTTGATCACAAAACCTCAGGCTTATTTTTATTACCAACAAAAGGAAAGTGTTTGGCATAACCGTGTCACCCCATGTCCTGGAAGTCCCATGTATGGTCCTGCAGGAGCTGTGCCTCTTGCAATAGAGCCTGTCAGTTTTGAAGTGCCACGCTTGTTGTCGTACTAGCAAAAATGTTGTGCTGCAGCCAGGGATCTCACTAGCAGCTTAGCGATTAGAATGCCTCGTAATAATTTTCATTTCAGGCAGTTCAGCCCTTCCAAATAGAAATTGTTTAGTTCAGAAAGTATTACTTTTCCAATATCACAGGTGATTCTCATCCACTACCAACCTTTCCCACCAATCTCATCCAGGTAGTCTGTAATTTATGTTTCTAGCAGAGTCCATCATTCACTAACGTTCAGATAGTTAACTCTAACCCAGCTCCTCAGCTTGCATAAATCAATGTTGTTGCATTGATTTCAGTTGGGCTACAGCAGCTGAATTTCTAGCTTATTTCCAAAGGTAGAGAAATAATTGCTTAATACTGTACAGTTTTGAATCTGACCTTTAGAATTTAGATCTAGCTTCTGAAAAATAACATTTTCTACCTCAGAGATCAATCTTTCCTCTTACAACACCCACACAACTGTTGCACGGCCCCCACTGCCTTCATGGCTGAGTGAGGACGTTAATGCTTTCACGTTCTTTCTTGCACCAGCCACCATCAACCGTGGGTATAGCTACTTTCCAGCCTTGCTGTCTCTTTAGACAGAGAGCTCCAGCTGCAACCTGTTGTTTAAATATGCTGTAGGTTTCTTCAGACCACCTCACATTGTGGGAAAAAAGAGAAAGAACATATCAAATATAGTTCTTACACTTAGTATTCTGTTTCTGCAAGCAGAAGCCCCATATAGAAGGAACTTTCATCCAGACAGGGCTCTTATAGATAAGCATACTATTTACTGTAACATGCAAATAACAATTCTGGATGAATGCTCAGTATTGATTCCTTGTTTTCACATTTCCCATATTTTTTCGCTATTGGTCTCATCACTTTTGTCCATTTTTCAGTTCTTACTCAGGTGAGAATCTGCTGGAATAAAATGAATGTAGTTAGTTAGGGCTCATGTATTTTCATAATTATATGAATTCCCTTTTCCACTGTGCAAATATTTCCGCTTTCTGGTACAGCAAAAAAATCATTACATCATTTAATGTTTTAATTATGTATAAAATCTGAGATAAATGCTGTGTCCTTTACAAATAGCAGGTTTTATGCAACAGGCAAAGCTATAAGCAGTTCTGTATTTCTTTATTTTCAAGTTTCTTTCTAAGCAAACTAAAATCAACTTTCAATCAATTTGGTTCAGCCAAGCTTTGTAGAGAGAATGAATAAAAAGAAAATTGGTCTCGGGAGGGAGGGAAAAGGAGAAACATGCATTTGCGAATGGCATGGTGAAAACTTTGCTTCCATATTCATTCTAAATAAACATGAAAAATGTTTGGCATATGATTGTAGGAAGAACTCATCCACAGCACATGCTCTTTATCATAGTAATCCTACAGAAACGCGTGGCCAATTGCAAACAATTCACAGCATGCACAGCCAAGTTTGACTTGCCAAGATATTCTGAAGTCGAATGAATGTATGACTGCTTATTTAATAGCATGTTTGCCTCCTTGTGCCTCTTTGAGAGCCAGTGTGAGCCCAGAAGAATTTTTTGATATGGAATTGATACTGTGTTTCTACTTTCAGGTTTTATAACGATTGTTGCTTGTAATAGTCCAAGAAGCTTTCTTCCTACTTCCATTGCTTGCTTGCTGATTTATAACATCATCTTGAGCAACTTAAAAAGTATAAATATATATGTAAACTGCATATTTGGATTTCTGCTGTCATGCTTGCTTTTAATGGCTTTAAAATAGATTTAAGAACAGTGCCTATTTTAAACTGGTACTTAAAGAGTTTGCCTTATTTATGAATATGACATTCCTTCTTTCTAGGCTCTTAAGGATGATGATGCTGAGACTGGGCTGACTGATGGAGAAGAGAAAGAAGAACCCAAAGAAGTGGAGAAACTAGGAAAAATCCAATATTCTTTGGATTATGACTTCCAGAACAATCAGGTTTGAAACAAACAACCTGTAACATTTCATTTCTGTGTGTGCAAGGGGAGAATGAAGTAATAGATTTAGTTACAGTAGGTATTTCTGAAATCCTTACTGCTCGCACAGCGTAAAGAGAGAAAGCAAGACTGGAGATTCATGACAGAGGTACTGCTAAACTGGTATTCAATGTACTTGAAGTTTATATGACACCTTTAATCAAAATTGAAGACACAGTTTTAGCTAATGCTTATTAATAACATATTAAGGCATCACCAATCAATGTCAACATACATTATATTATCATAGAATCACAGAATCATTAAGGTTGGAAGAGACCTAAAGGATCATCTAGTCCAACCGTCATCCCCAACACCCATTACCCACTAAACCATGTCCCTAAGTACCACATCCAACCTTTCTTTAAACACTCCTAGGGATGGTGACTCCACCACCTCCCTGGGCAACCCATTCCAATGCCCGACCACTCTCTTCGAGAAGAAATTTCTCCTCATCTCCAACCTGAACCTCCCCTGGCGCAACTTGCAGCCGTTCCCGCTTGTCCTGTCACTAGTTATCTGCGAGAAGAGGCCGACCCCCAGCTCGCCACAACTCCCTTTCAGGTAGTTGTAGAGGGCAATAAGGTCTCCCCTGAGCCTCCTCTTCTCCAGACTAAACAGTCCCAGTTCCCTCAGCCGCTCCTCATAAGACCTGTGCTCCAGACCCTTCACCAGCTTCGTTGCCCTTCTCTGGACACGCTCCAGGGCCTCGATGTCTTTCTTGTGGTGAGGGGCCCAAAACTGGACACAGTACTCGAGGTGTGGCCTCACCAGGGCTGAGTACAGGGGGACGATCACCTCCCTGCTCCTGCTGGCCACACTATTCCTGATACAATGGAGTCTGCATGAAGACAGTAAAATATGGGTTCAGCCTTCAGGTATTTAAAATGTAACCAAACAAAATATAAAAGGAAAAAGAGAAGGACATAAAAGTAAGTTGATTCATTGTGGGTCTTTTAATGAGTTGGTAAGATTACCAGGAGTAGCTTTCTCTAATTTCATCAAGCGTGCGCTTTGCCTTACTAACTAGCTGCATCAGTTTCTGTTGCACTCCGTGAAAGTAAAACTACTAGCAAAGAAAATTTTAGCTTGGAACAAAAGTCAAAAAAAAGAGAAGGTCTGTCCCAAAAAAACCCCAGGAAAGTTGGACAAGGAGAATGTCTCCAGTCAAGCACTGATATCCTTCAGTACCCTACTCTGAAGCTGGTAAGACCAAACTTTGACATACTGACCCAAGTTCTCAATAAGAAGAGGCACTTAATGTGATGTTGACCTCGAATTATCCTACTTAACAGGTCTGGCCACATCCTGAAACTCATACTTAATTTCTCCCCCTTGACCTGCTGCTGTGTTACTGGGATCACTTATGCCAATTCTACCAATTCACATCCTCCCATTAAAATTCACTGTGCTTAGCTTCAGACTGAAGTACACCAATACATCTGACTTCTTCACTTCTACTGCATGTCTTTCAGTGAACTTGAGAATACGTATCCTGCACTTCATTTTTTGACAACTTCGGTCAAAACCACATCATTCTTCTCTATTTAGGGAAAGAAATAACTACTGAACTTAAATTGATGTTAATTCCTATTCTTCATCTGGACAGACTTCATTGTGTACTTGTGATTTATTTCCACATTCAGATTCTTTATTTGATGCTGTTCATGAGATTCACTACACTTGTTTGTTGCAAGACAAAGAAAATAAGATAAATTAAGAAAAAAATCTGTGTCAGCAGCAGGGTATTTACACACAGCTATGACCTGGATAAATACATAGTATTTTACTGTCTTTTCAACTATCTTCTGACTACCGGTGCTTGTTTTTCAATGCAAGAGCCAAAAAGAATTCTGAAGCCTTTCAAGAACCTGTAGTTAAAGGAGCTTTTCCTCGACTCCCAGAGCAAACACTCTGGCCATCTGATGAGTCACACTGATCCCCCTTGAAATCAGTATGAAATCACTATGAAGTGTTAGACCCTTCAGAAGCAGAAGATCTAAAGAGGGGGAAAGGAAAAGCTGCAAATGTGTCTGAGAAATGGATTTCAGTTTCTTTAGAATATGAAAACAAACTTTCTGTGTCAGTTTTGTTAAAGGAAATGTTGATTTTGTGAACTATATTTTACAAAGGGAAATAGGATGGAGAGCAACAAATTCATAAAAGTGTGTAGTATTTAATTGACGTAATAAATTATTTGAGTTATGGATTCTTGTTTTATTTTGCTGCTCTAAAATATGTTGCAGCTTTGACTTTGTCAGAGGATAGATGATATAAAAGAATAGAAGAGAGGATATAGTGAGGTCATTATAGCATGGTGGCACAAAACTGCAGACCAAAAATCTGGCTAATACATTGCACAGAGTTAAGAACGGAGACAAGATGTGCAGTGTACTCTCCAGAGCACAATGCCTCAGTTTTAGAGAGAGAAATTTTAAAAGGGAATTGTATTGCTTTTCCACTCTGTTAACTAAAAGTCATGACTTGTTTTTCACTCATTGATGTGAAAGACGATGTAGATCCTGAGCCTATCCATGTATTTATGAACTATTATGCATCTAGAATAAGAATGAGACAGAAAAGGAGAAGTCTTTCTTACAGCTAAAGGAAAACATTTCGTGGAGCTTAGGAGTCCTATAGCTGGGAAAGCATACAGGCCATACTATGAATTTAAAACTAGTAAAAATAAGTCCAGCTTTGGGGAATCTCTCAGAAACCAGAAGGTTCCTTCCTAGATTGACTATATTGTTCTGTATTCCAGTTGTTAGAGCTTCTGTTTCCAATTTTAAACAATTCATCCATGAGAGACGCAAATATATTGTGACTGAAGCATTGATTTAGAAGAAAATATTCTCAGATTTCATTCCTAGTTCTTAATATCTTGTCTCCAGATTGACCTTGAAAAATTACTTGAGTGTTTACCTTAGTTCTGTGTCTATGAAACAAGATTAAAATTATTTTCTTTCTCTCAACTCCATTATGCTGATAAGGCCTAATACAGTCTGGGATGTCTAGAATAACATCGTAACGTAACGTAACGTAACGTAACATAACATAACATAAGCCTTCATTTATAACACTTGAAAAATGGTCAAGGCATTTACAAGTTTCAAACGTGCTTCAGTCTTATTTTTAAAAGTGCATAAGAGATTTAAGAAATTACATTTTCTGTTTTGCAACAAGATTATGGATTTGTATTAGGAATTATTTATCAGAGGTTAGTCTTCATGGGGTACTTTTTGAAAATGCTGTCCTTAGTTTGCTATCTAAACCTATTTGTATACATAGCAAGAGAAGTTAATTTTAAGGAAGACGGCAAGATCCATTTGTTTTCAATAAAGCTCAGCCTGAGGATTTTCATTTGATATATCACCTTTTGTCTTTGCTTGGGGGAGAAGGTTACATGTTGGAGATTTAGAATACAAATTTTGTAGTCAAAATTAGACATTCTTGATTGTTTAATAATGTGATTTCTATTCATGGTGCTCAGCATAGAAAAATAATGCACAAGAGGAGAGAGCAATTGAAAGTTATTTGATTGCAGTCTTTAAAAAGATGAAGTCTGTATTTAGCTGTAATCAGCTGCCCTTTGAAAACCTCTTTTCTGCTTAAAAACAGCCTTTGTACAGTCTGCATCTGCCATAATTGGTTTTCTAGAGTCTACAGTGTTGCTTCATTTGCCTTCCTTGAAGAGAGGAAGGAGAATAGTTTTTCACAGACCAGAAATAGAGTCTGCATGTGTATTTCTCTATTTCAGTTTTTTTTATAAATATCTATTTGAAATTTCATTCTGCTGTTTTTCTCTCTTTTCAGCTTCTGGTTGGGATTATTCAAGCAGCTGAGCTGCCTGCATTAGATATGGGTGGTACATCTGATCCCTATGTGAAAGTTTTCCTGTTGCCTGATAAGAAGAAGAAATACGAGACAAAAGTCCACAGAAAGACCCTTAACCCTGTTTTCAATGAGCAATTTACATTCAAGGTATTTTTTTTATAATTATCAAAACATTTTTATTTAACCACTATGTATCTTGTGCTTGGCTACAAAGTTAGATGTCTTAGTTAGCTGGTAAATCCAGCTTAGTGATTTTTCATGTTGTAGAGACCTGTGATATTCAGTCTTATGATGAAAATGGTAGGGTCAGACCTCAGTAGGTGTAAAAGGAGCAGTTTGATTTTAGGCACCTCAGTTATCCTGATGTATGACAATGATCCATATTTTATGGCTGGATAAAACTCAGAAGTCAGAAAGCAGTGACAGTTAGACAAATGTTTGGTAAATTTCCCAAGACCAGCATTTTCTTTAAATATCTTTGCAGTCTGATTTATGAATTTCAGTATAGCATTTCTTTTCCCCGCAAAAATAAATTAAAACTCAAGGAAGGTAAATGGATGAAGATTAATCTTGCTAGACTTTGTCATAGCAATTCTTTCCATGCTACTTTACATATAAAGAGAAATAATGTCTCATATTTAATAACACATGAATTAGATAAATGTAGCTAAGGCTTACACTGTGATATTTAAGTCGTTCCAATAGTATCTATCAATAGTGTTTTTCTAAAACTGTAGCAGTACCTGGACTCCAGTTAAATACAAGAAAGGAATATTATACAGCATGTTTCTTACGGCTTCTCCTAATATACATTCCTCTGCTGTTACTTTAGGCCTTTCTCTCTGTGCCCAATCTTATAATGACAGCTCCAGATTGAAAACAGGAACAGTGAAAGACTCAGGCTATGTAATCATTCAATGAGAAAGATATCCCTGGAGGCTAGAACTACTACTGCATATATAAGCTTATTTTTTCCCTTGAAGATGTTCATAAAAATAATCTTTTGTGGGAAGTTATTTTTTTCTTGAGCTTTCCTAAGAGAGTATTTAAAAGAAAACAGAGTTATAAATAACAGATTCCGGTGCAGCTCAAAAGAAAAGAAAGAACCAATAATGCTGTCTTCTAAGATGAAGGCACAAGTTATAAATCAGATCATCCACTCCTGGGCTATAATGTCCACTGGTTTAAGTCACATCTTTAATATTCAGATTTTATGCCATAGAAGAAAGTTTGCTTTTCATGCAAGCCCTGACAGAGTGTTTAGGTGCATCCCAATATAGGATGCATCATCCCCTGGATACTCTGGTCTGTACTCAAGAGAAAACCAGCGGGACATGCCAAGTACTGTTGTTGTTCTGGGAGCTACAGTGAAAAAGGCAAGCGACCATTTAACTAGTGCTGCAACTGTAATAAATAACCTTCTTGGGAACTGCTGACAATATCTCACTTACTTGGGCAGAACCTTACTTCTGTCTACCTATTTCAGGTGGTGCACAGTTTCTGTTGGCATCCTTCCAGTCCCTCTCTTCAGCAGAGCTGCCCACCAGGCAGCCCAGGCCCATTCTGGTACCTTCTTCCAGGGCACAGTGTGAGCTGCCCACCTTCCTCCCAAGGAAGGGCTAATGAGAATGAGATGGGTTATGATTCTGCTGTATTACATCTTGAGCCCAGGACCTCATTCCTTCTCTTCTTTGGCTGGTTCCCTGCGTTAGTCTCCTCTTCATTTCTGTTTCCCAGACATCCATGGTGCCGTTCCAGGGTGGAGGTGTTCATCCAGCTGTCTGAATTGTACCCCTGCACTGTGCTGCCAAAAGGAAGCTGAGAAATCCTAGCTGGACTACACCAGTCTGGCAGGGAAAGGTGTTCCTCCCCAGGCCCAGAGTGGAAAGAGGGTTCATGTCTGGAGGAGTGACATGTCTGTGCCAGAAAAACACTCCTATACAGGTCCAGCTACCAAGGTCTCACCTGCATTAAGTCAAAAGGATGAGTATCTCTGAGCAGAGCAGAAAGCAGGGAGAAGGAGCACTCCTTCACAAGAGCTGAGGACATCCTCGGTTGTCCTGAACAAAGCTGTAGGCTGAGGCTGCTTTAGAGGTAATGAATAGAGGAAGCATTGCCACTAGATCTTCTTTAAAAAGGAAAGTAGCTAAAATAAGCTTTACTGAGTTCAAGTTAATGATTAAAAAAAGCAAACAATGATAAACGTAGTCTTTTCGTGCATTCCAAATGACCAGGATCCGTTAAGTGGTATTGTAAACTGATGGAGAAAGAAACATTAGAACATTTCTCTTCTCCTGTTTTTGAGGCTGTGTAAAAATGAAAAGTGAAATTATTTAGAATTTTGCCTTCCATATCCATTGCCTTCTATTGCTTTTTAGAAGCTACAAATAATTTACAGAATCAAAATAGATTTTGCTATAGTATTTACTACAATACACAACCCTGTACCCACTGAAGCTAATGTACTCAGTAATGGAAGCTCTCAACTTGAAAAGCTTCTTTTAAACATTATATAACGTGTTATGAAAAAGGAAAACTACTCATGGTGTTATTAAGTATTTTAAAAAGGAAGTTGAAGCCAAACAGTAAAAAAAGACAAGAGTCCTAGGGTTTAAACAAACCAGAACATACAGAGGTTAATGGGGCCAATGATAGTGCCACGCTTTCATTTTTCTTTTTATATAGACAATTAATAGAGAAAAGTTTACTGAAGCCCGTGAAAGCCATTTATATTTGCAGAATATATTCAGATTGACCAAGTGTTCAATGTAAATCCAAACAATTCCTAAATCAGACCTCTCCAGATAGCCACTCAAGCATAGCTTACCTGAACTGCACGTCTTCATCTGAATATTAAAAATGTGACTCATAAGCATCTTAACCCACAGCATCTGTCCGAAACACATCACAACAGCTGGAGAATTAGTCAGAACTTGGCCTTCTGCCACCACAGTTTCTAGCTGTACCATGTGACTTAGAAAGCACCTTAGTGTCTACGGTGGGAAAGGTATAATAATAAAAAATATGTCTTGGTAAGTAATAGGTAATGGTACGGTAAGAGAACTATTTAGTGTCTAATTACTTTGTGTCAGATACAGTAAGCCAGTTCTGTTTTTTCATCAGTCTGGGAGCTACCCTTTTCTGAGTGATGGCAGTTGATTTACTGAGGAAAAGACACCACTGTGTGAAAAGTTCATGTGTCTTCAGTGCAAATAATTGGGCTTCCTGTTTCGGTTTCATCACCCACAAAATGATTTCAAGTAGAATGAGAAAAACCTGGGAAGTGATGAGTGAGCTGCCACATTGTTCTGTCGAGTGCCAGAGCCTGGTCTCAAAAAATACTGCGTCTGGTGACTCTGAAACAAATGCACCTCATAATTTTCTCTGCGGTTCAATTTACCTGAGATGACAGCTGATAAACCAAAGAAATAGATTTGCATTGTAGTGGACTGATCTTTATTGTCTCAGATACGGAGTTTGTCATTTTCTCTTCTTTGCAGGTGCCATACTCCGAGCTGGGTGGAAAAACTTTAGTGATGGCAGTTTATGACTTTGATCGTTTCTCCAAACATGATATCATTGGGGAATATAAGGTTGCGATGAACACGGTGGACTTTGGCCACGTCACTGAGGAGTGGAGGGACTTGCAAAGTGCAGAGAAGGAAGAGGTAAGAAAAATCAGCCTTTCTTTTTCCCCCAGGACTCTTCTATCCTCAGCTAGAGAAACAGTCAAACTAGCAACATTTTTTTTACCAAGACAGCTCCCATCTGTTATCAGCATTTCTCAGACTTACTCTGCCCGATAAGTTTTTGATAAGCATCTTTTCCAATACTCATTGAATGGTACATTCTCCTTTGCTAATCCTATTTTCAATCTTTTTGATACGTTATGCAACATATTAAGAAAGTTTTCATGACTTTGACTTTTTCTTGAATTGGTGCAATTTCGGTACCTAGAATTTGCATTTGAATTATAAGAGCAGTGTGAATGTAGGCTTTTTTGTGGTCCTAATCATTCTCAATATTTCCATCTCAAAGCATCTTATTGTGCACGGATAATGGTAGGTTTTCACTGAAATATCTAACAGTTTTATTGAGCCACTATGCAATAATATCCATTGATTAAAGTTGTTCATTTGACAAAGACCTTGGAATGGCATCTCACTCAAAATTAATCACCTTTTTTATCTTCCTCTCTGTGCCAACATCCTGTGGGTTCATTATTTAGTAGGTGTAGTGCTACATGTACACAAGACACTTTTTGGAAATATTTCATCGTTAAATGGTGCATCCTATGAGGTTGTTCGTACTGGCACATCCACCTTTTTGCTTATTACAAGACCATTTTGTACTCAGTTTTGCATTTGTTTTTCCTTTTGATTGCTAGATATCTGCCCACTCATAATAGAGGGCACAGTGTGCTTCAGTTCTCTGGTGGGAGAAGGAATCCGAGTCTGAGTTCCTTGTTGTCTGATTTAGCTAATACGCTGGTTTAGATTCAAACCGTAGTTTCTGTAGTTAAAGGGACAATCTCTGGATGAAATCTTTCCTTAATTCAAGAGACAAAAACCTGAATATTTGATTTAGACTGAAAGTTGTGGAAAATTCAGCAGACACTGAGCCATGCAGCCTTCTCAGATTTTCAAAAATGGTAGATTTCAGTCTTCCTTTATGATTGTTTTTAACAACTGTATTTTCAGATGTCTGTCTTCTACTGCTTATCGATTTGAAAGCCACTGCTACATTAGGACTATTCTGCATGGCATTGTTTCATAGCGACAGCATTTTCAGAGCTCTCTTATTGTGTATGACATTGGTATCCTTGCTATATGGGGCATTTTTTCTTCCACTCTTAGAGCTAAATATAAAAATGAAAAAAAAGAGAAAAAGGAAGTTTGCAGTTCAAGGACCTTGTTCCTTTAAAGCCTTAGCATACCGGAAAGCTAGAAATGTGAAATCAGAGTGTATTAATCCTTCCAAACTATTACTGGGCTTTTACTGCACTATTATGTGTGATGTCAAAGGGTTTCATGTTTTTCTGTTGCAAAATGTGTAAAAGAAGCCAAATACTACACAAGGAGGAATTGAACCTTCACCGTTTTGGTATAACTTTAAGCTTTTAGAACAATGATACCCTCGTATGCAGGTGACAGATAACATGGTATAATTAGGATGGGATTTCATCTGTCTTGTGGCATAGAACATCGCCTCTTGAGTTTTCGAGCTCACGTCCACAGTGAGACCTGACTCCATCGCTTGAAATACAGTGTGAGCTACTTTCAGAAATGCATTCTGACTTGGAAAGCATTTTTTATTAAAATAAAAAAAGATAATTAAAAAAAAATCTTAAAGTATTTGGATATTAGAAGAGTATTACAAGAACTTTGAATAGTTTGCAGTAGGGATGAAACCTAGATTGTACCTTATTTGTGCTTTCAGAGCCCAAGTGAACGGACAGACGTATATTTTTGCATGTTTGTCATTTGTCTGTGCAAATATATTTGCATGAGAGTCATGCTAAGTAGGAGAAACTAGCTTTCCTCAGTTGCTGTTCAAGCCTCTGCCCTCGCCTTTCTTCAAATTCAGGTACTGAATATACAGAAAAAACATTGTCATTTTGTAAAATCTTTCGATAGGGCCTTTTTGAAGCTGCTACTGATGCATGGTGTTTTTATTTATAAGAAGCTAGGCAATATCATCCTATGAAAGCATCCTGAAAAACTGTGCTTGCACCAACTCCCTAAATATTTTTTTCATAATACAGGAGGTCTCCTGTTCCATTTTTGCATCTCTGTGCTCGTAAGCATGCAAAGTATCCAATAAATATAGAAAAATACCATAATTTAAGTTAGTTGGAGACTTTGTTAATCTTAGTTTTCTATATATTAGCTGTAGCTTTCCCACAACAGCTCCTGAGCTTACTGTACAAATAAAAAGTGACCCCCACAGAAACCAGTTACTCAAGATTTAGGTCAGTCAAGCATATTTAATCTGAAAGGTCTTATTTTTGCTCTGTTATGGAACCTCTACTTCTGTCATATGTGTTGAGCCTGATTCAAAGAATTGCTTAGCCCAATTTGGAAGAGCAGTCTCTACCAAGAACGAAGAGAGTTTTATCTGTTAGTGGTTTGGGCACTGCGTTTCCCAGGAAATGTCATTCACATTTCCATATTCGACTACTGCCAAGATCCTCACCATTTTCCATATTCCAGCCTCGGCTCAGCAGCAAAGATGACATACAAATTCTAGTAGATTTTAGGAGTCAATAAGTATGGGACTGTGGTGGACTGACCCTATCACTCTCCTTCTTAAGGAGAAAAGATGTAACGAACGGCTCATGAGTAGAGATAAGTATAAGGAGAGATTGTGCACTAATTACTGTCCCGGCCAGACTGAGAGAGGAATAGAGCAGAGCAGTGAGAAATAAAACCAAATATTAAAACACCTCCCCTCACCCCTCCCTTCTTAACTTCACTTCCGATCTCTCCCTGCTCCCCCTCTGGCAGCACAGGGGGACAGGGGTGGGGGTTATGGTCAGTTGATCACACATTGTTTCGGCTGCTTCTTCTTCCTCAGGGGGAGAACTCTTCCCCTGCTCCAGCGTGGGGTCCCTCTCACGGGAGACAGTCCTCCACCAGCTTCTCCAATGTGAGTCCTTCCCATGGGCTACAGTCCTGTACGCACTGCTCCTGTGGGTCTCTCCCCTGGGGTTCAGACCTTCAGGAACAGACTGCTCCAGCGTGGGTCCCCCACGGGGTCACAAGTCCTGCCAGCAAACCTGCTCTGGCATGGGGGTCTCTCTCCACGGGGCCACAAGTCCTGCCAGGAGCTTGCTCCAGCGTGGGCTTCCCACGGGGTCACAGCCTCCTTCAGGTGTCTCTATCTGCTCCAGCATGGGGTTCTCCACGGGCTGCAGGTGGAATCTCTACACCCCATCACCCCTCCTCCATGGGCTGCAGGGGGACAGCCTGCCTCACCATGGTCTTCACCACGGGCCGCAGGGGAATCTCTGCTCTGGCATCTGGAGCACCTCCTCCCCCTCCTTCTTCACTGACCTTCGTGTCTGCAGAGTTTCTTACATCTTCTCAGCTCCTCTGTCTGGCTGCAAAAGCTCCCGCGCTTGGTTTTTTTCTATTCTTAGCTCCATTATCCCAGAGACCCTACCACTGTCACTAATGGGCTCAGCCTTGGCCAGCAGTGGGTCCGTCTTGGAACTGGCTCACATTGGCTCTGTTGGACACAGGGGAAGCTTCCAGCAGCTTCTTGCAGAAGCCGCCGCCCCTGTGCCCCCCCTGCTACCAAAACCTTGCCACACAAACCCACAACAGGGACAAAGTGTGATGGGAGAGGTCATGTCTTCACATCTGATTCCATGATCTGTATGTGGTCTGCAATATTTGAAAAATAATGTTTTATTTCCTTTTTTGCCTTTACAGCACTTAGGTAAGTTCGTCAGTTCTTAACAACCTAGTGCTAACTAGAATTCTAAATATGTTTGCAATTAAATATCAGATGCCAAACTATTCTTAATGTTTTAATTATGACTCCTAAACAAGATAGATACCAAATCACATCAGTGGCAATTGTCACCAGTCACTTTGAAAGAGCCATCTAGGTGGCATCAGTCAAACTAAGTATAAAAACCTTATTTTTATTTCACTTTATGTAAAATTCAGTTGATGCACATCACTGAATATACAATTTAATTAACACTGCAATCATAGAGGGCAAAATCATTTTACGAGCAGTTACTCTTCTTTTTGCTCATAAAGCTCCACTGTATTTTCTGTGCTTTTTTCTAAATGGGCTTGAAATTGATGGCAGGGGATGAAGGTTTAATGAAATATTTGAAGCTCTACCTCTCACAGCCCAGCCATTTGAATGGCATCTCTCTGACACTGCATTCTCTTCTGGGAGAGGTCTTATTAATATATTTATGTTGGTGAAGCACTTTGAAGGTGCAAGGCTTGATGTAAGCATTTGTTATGACTGTGAGAGGGCTTTGGGAATGTACCAGTCTGGACAGTGACTGCTAAGTATTGGGGAGGCCACTGCTAATGAGCTGCATACCTCCAATCCTTTTTCTCTGGCTGCTTTTAGCTCTGCTGTCCTTGTGAATATATAGTGATTTATTTAGTAGTCCTTCAGTCTCCTATGACTGAGAGCATGGGAGGGAAGAATGGTAGATACTGAAAGATTATTCACTTTTACCAAGTCTGACATATAATGGTTTGGGCACAGAGTGTTAAAAAACAGATCACAGGAGTCTGCTCCTCTGTGTCATCTACCAGATGTCACTACCATTAACTTTATCTGAGTACACACTGCATCCCGTATCTGTTATCACTCCAGTACAGAAAGCCAGACAGACCTCTTCTTTGCTCACAGCAGTGTGAATCATACTGAGAGTCATCTTCTGAATACTTCAACTGATTTCCCTCTGGACATTTTGTTATACTGGCACTTCAGTTGAAAACCTGTTGTAGCAAACATTCCAAGAAATTTTGGGGAATATAAGGAAGAACAGAAACAATTCTTTCCCTTGAAAGCACTAGAAGATGAGGATCTTTGACCTGCCAGTATCCACCACCAAGAGTTCTGCAGACTGCCATCACATAAGACTACATTCTCTGATCAGGCATCCACCATGGGCAGGTTACATGACGGATGCATGCTCATATCACAGTGGGTTGTGATGGGAGTATTTTGTACATGGCTTCTGAGTTGGAAGTCTGCTGGAAAACAGCAGGAAGCTGCACAACAGCCTCGCGCTCCTACATGATGCACAATCCCAGTCAGGAGAGATGCTACAGTACTACCTTGCAGAGCGGCGAGATGCAAGTGGTCTGCAGCTGGCGAGTGGAAGGCCAGGTCTGTGAAGCTTGACCTGTGCTATTCATGAGGATTGTTCTTTCCTTCCTCTTCAAAAAAACAGAAATTGAAGGAAGGAGATGGAAATGTGAGCCTGAAAAGGGTATATTTAATACCTCAGTATGCTTCGTAGAAGTTGGAGACTAACAAAGTTAAGGTCTAGCTTATTGAATCTTCAGCACTGAAACTGCAGAGAACTAAGAGGAAAGGACATTTTTACAAATGTCACTGTCAAATCACAGCAGCAAATCACTGTCATTTTCTGTGATATCAGAGATGGACAGATGATCTAATAGGCCCTTCCCATCTCTAATAATAACACTTAGTTCTTGTACAGCTTTGCAGATAGCCCAGTGCTTTCCAAATGAAAGTATCATTATCACTATGGAGATTCTGTCAGAGTGTCAGACAAATCTTAAAATGTGAGGTCTCCTTCATTTAGCTCCGTATTATACCGGATCACTAGGTTTTCTGCATGGTGTTCAAGTTTTCTAAAGTTCACTACTTCTTACAGCAAATTAAAACTTGAAAATGTTAAATCTAAGGGGGTTTTAATTTTCAGGTTTTGTGGCAGAGTTATGTAAAGTAAATGTACAATGTTGACTGCATGTTCAACACTGTAAGTGCAGCATCTGTCCTGCAAAGGAACTGAATTTGTTAGTGAGACAGGTAACAAAACAGAGGTTCTTAAGTTTGAGAATAAGCAAACCTGATTTGAAATTCTTCAGCAGTTAATTAGTTGTTTTTCATGTTGAAATGTTGTGATTTTAAAGGTAAAACCATATGACTCGAGCAGTTATGGTACGCTTTTCAGGCTATTAGAATTATGCATTTCTTTTCTTGCCTTTCATACTCAAACTGCTGACAATCCCACTATATACCTTTGTTGAATATTATCTTTCTTAACTCTCTCTCTGGAAGAGACACCTACCTTAGGAGGTCAGAAGCATTCTTATGTTATAACAAAAAGAACATAATTGGCTTACTTGAAATCAAAAGGGAACTTGTCTTGATTCATCTCAGACTGTCTGGCTTTACCGATATTAAATTCAAATACAGAGCACAGTAGACAAGAAGGAGAAGTTCAGTGACAATGTTAAATTCAGGCTCTGCTGGAGCCCTTCTGTTTCCGGACAGTATTCATTCCAAGATCAGAAAAAAGTATTGCTCATTTGTCAAAAACATACTTATGACCATTTGGTTTTCAAGTGTGGAAGGGCATCTTGAGGTTAAACTGTGCTGACAAAGTAGATCCTACACTTGGTGCTAAGCACTTAGTGATCCATACACAAAATAATAATAATGATACTAATGTTGATTCTAGACATATAGTTATATTAATGTTGATTCTAGACAAGTCATATTCCCAAAGACCTTGTAGAAAGTTACAAGGCCAAAGGAAGGAATAGTGGACAGTTCTCCATCTCTGTCTCTTAATGTTATTGGAGGGAGCTTTTATTGCTCAAGTATGGGATATTTTAAATTGCTTAATAGAGGCCAGACCAGCCAAGAAGTTCAAAAGCACTGGACTTGAATGTTAAGCATACAGTGGCATTTGAAAGCAATGTTCTGAATGGTGTTTTTGTAGACTTTGGAGAAAGATGCTGAGAGGACTCATAATCATCTTAGAGGAGTTCTTAGAAAGGCTTAACCAGAATTTCTGTCACTAGATGCTGGAAGTATTCTCCATGAATGTACAAGTGATTCATTCAGATAGCTGATCTGTCAGTCATTTGCATGGGTTGAAGTATGTTCCAAGTGGAAGGCACTAAAGCTACACTACAAAGAAACTTTTTGGATGGAAGTTGTGGAAGGAATTCCAGGGAAATCAGCTATAAGCATGGACTACTCCCAGTTAAAAAGCTCTGTGTTCTGAGATCGATTGCAAATGCATCTGCAGAATCTGCTTGTTAGAGTGAAAGGACCACAGAACATGCTATGTCTGAAATTTTCCTGCATTGTTCTCCACCCAGACTTTTATGTACTTACCTATTTTTCTTACTATCAGCATCAGTAAATGCATTATCCAGAGGAAGAAATTGTATGTCTCACTGAGATTGTAGGCAGAAGCTTTGCAGTACTCCAGGGTACTGACAGTGACGAAAACCGTTATCTGATTGCTGTTACAAACCAGGATCAGGAGCTAAGGGAAGCTGTAAGTTGTCTGTATCAAAATACTCCAGCATAAATGTCATTAGAAGGACCTTCAGAACAGAGACCAGCATTTTAACAGTCACAAGGAAAGAGCAGCTCCCACAAAGAAGACACAGCTTTTCCACTAAAAGTCTGAGGAGTAGTATGCCACTCTGGTCTCCTCCCTTTGCTGTGCCCACTCCATGTAGAATAAAAGATCTTAGTTTCCAGAAGCATCAGGCAAAGCTCCATTTTTGAAAAGGTTAAAGACAAAAATTTAGGAATAATGGTCAAAGAAAGAAAGGTATTAGCCTTTTTCTTCATTTTTTTCCTCTGTCACCTCTTAAACACCAATTTAGACCATGTCAGAGATTACCATAGTAACCATTTAACCTCTTTTCAGATCCTGTTGTGTTTCAGTTTAGTTTAACAACGAGCTTAACCGGTATTTGAAGCACTTTGCATTGTACCTGTGACAGGAATTAGCACCAAATGCCCTTAGTTTAGAGAAATCACAGTTAGAATCTAGAACATAATACTGTATTTTCAGTTTGGTGGTATTAGGCTTTTATTGGTTTTATACTAATATTTTTCAGAGGTAGAGTACATCAATTTAGGATATATTACCAGGTCTTATTTCTAGGCTAAATAGATGTCAGGCAGTGGTAACTCATCCGTACAGTTACCTGTTCGATTGCATCATAAAACTCAGCCTTCCACCAAAGGCCGAAGAAATTCCTCACATGGGCTGACGTGTTACTGGTGTGTTACAGGTGATGCAGCTGAGTGGTTTTAGTGCAATCAACCCTGTACTTCGTTCCTCTTTCTTTTCCGTGGCCTTCTGTAGCTTACTCTGTGATTGTTTTCCTAACGAGAGAAACACTCAGGACATGATGATTTAAATTAGATTCTAGAAACCTTTGGAACAGCAGAGCCTTTTTCTCTTGTTCATGTCTAATTCATTCTGGGCAGGATGCTGTTGTACGCAATAATAATTTACAGAAAAAACCCTTTTCATAGAATATCTCTGTTTCTGCATATTATGTATTCTTCCCTTGTAGGTTAATGGAGAACTGACATTTTCAGGTTTTAAGATCTTGCAGTCTACGACATACGCACAGTTCTTTTTGAAGGACTGATTATGGCTAGTCTATCACTTTCAATCACACAGATCAAAGCAAATAATATTATTCTTGGATGTTCACAGGTAACTATACGTCATACATAAGATTTAAAGAGATTAACAAGATAGATGTAAATGCTTTTTTGTACCTTATCTGAGCACGAACATTTATAATGTTGGTGCTATACAATTCAATTTTTTTTAACCTGTCATCTAGAATTCTAATAGAGAGGAATTTTACTCCAAGAATGATGCCACTGTTTAAAGAGCAAACCATTTCTCCTCTCTCTCCCTCTCTCTCTCCAGACTTTCATAGCACTGGCCACACGAAGGGAGAAAATCATGAAATGCTGACTGATCTCTCAGTTTCTTACTCTTTTAGGTTTTCTTCTATTTTCTTTTTTTTTAACTTCTACCATCATTCTATACACCTGAGTGAGTCAGCTAATAATTAAGCTGCACTTTTTAGCCTCCACAGTCTAAAGTTGCTGTTGCTTTTTAGCATCTGTTGAGCAGAGATCAAACTTCGGTGAATCACTCCACCTCCTCACTTCTCAGCATATTCTCACTCTGTGTGTATGTGTGCATATAATATGTGGACCTGAGTATGGGGCAGAAATACCTCTTTCTTTTATGATGCATCTTCTGTGATGGAACCTTTTGTGCAGACTTCACTTGTTTTGTGAGCAGCTTTTAATTGCATTAGTGGGAACTTTTGTTTCAGATGACTGCCTGGCTGTCTCACTCACTAGATGGATGGAGTAGTTCTATGGTACTGAAGTTATTCTGTCCTTTCCACTGGCAGAGTTTCCAGAGTAGGATTTTTTTTCTGTGGAGGGCTTGAGTATGGTCGCTGCCACAGAATTACTACTCCTGCTGTATCCTTCGAACAGAACACATCTCACTTTGAGGTACAATCATCACTGCACAGATGAAATTCATTTCTGAGCTCCTTTTTGAACCAAGATATTGTCTGTGTGTCCTTCTTGCTGGCGAACCACTAAATGAAGAGAAATACCTGAAATAGAATGCAGTGACATGGAGGCCAGGACATTTTCGTTGAGAATTATGTTCGCAATTACAATTATAGAAATAGTGCCCAAGGCAGGAGTTTCCAAACTCGAAGAGAGAAAGAGAGTTCAAAGTGTTATGTTATTGCTGCTTGATTGGCTGGATACATTCACCTACAGCAGAGCAGAATGAGGAGTTATTGCTACTGCCACTGTCCCTCATAATGGTTACTAAATTTGGGAACCCATCTCTAGAGCCTTTTTCCACTTGTGGCTGACCTTCAGTTCAAATCTCTTCTTCTTAGGCAGAGACCTTGCCATAAAATTCTAACCTAAGTCATTCCCTAGATGACTACGATTATGTGGGGTTTTGTCGTGGTTTTACCCCAGCCAGCAGCTGGGTACCACCTAGACACTTGCTCTGTCCCCCTCATTGGAAAGGGGG